>JAVHKY010000009.1:1200000-1800000 GCA_035079385.1 Aspidiotus rigidus | reverse complement strand
AAGCAATAGATGTGAACGTAAAACAAACTTTTAAATTAGACATGTTAGCGAGAAATAATCACTAATACACTCTGAAAAATCAGAAATAAAAGAATAATCGGACTATTTCACATTAATAATAATAATAAGAAGAAGAAGAAGAAGAACATGGAATGAAAAATTAAGTTCCAAATCTGACTAGAACGATTCGAATCTCTTGAGTACCAAAGTTCAGAAAGATAAAAAAGATGTGATCTTTTTTATTCCAGATTTTGACGGGTGAAGAGAAACTGTAGACCGAATTCATGGTCTATTCAAAATATTCCCCATAAAAAAAAAAAAAAGAGGAGTGATCGAAATTATTTTTAAAAATTCGAATAATAAATTTTGAAGATGCAAGAAGCTCGTTTTATCCTCAAACGGGGATAAACGTTATATCATTCCCGGTCTTTGCGTCGAAACATTAGCTTGGGCTCATTATCGCCTCCCCTTATCCGAAGATCTAATTGTTCTTCTGTCGCAAAAACATCCTCAACATTTTCTAGTTCCCGCAAATTCATCTCCTTCTGTTCCCTCTCCAGTCTCGCTTCCACCTAATTAAGTTATAATACCTATCTGTTTTGTTTATAAGTGATCTACTCTGTTCTAATATTTATTAAAATACATTATATTGAATTATATACCCTCATTTTATTTCACACTTGGCATACACCCTTACCTCCAAAGATTTGTTTGAGGTTTGTACTTGTAGAACTCTTTCTGTCACTTGACTTAAGTACTACCTTTGCTGTTGGCAAACTTGTCGCTTCTTCTACTTCACCCAACTCGTGATTCATTGCAAATAGACTCAAAACACAAAGAGAATAAAGTAGCGGTAAAAGACAACCTTAATATCAATTTCAAATATTTTGGATATGCGAGCAAATTGTGATTGAAACGCAATTTAAAAAAAAAACAAAAACAAAAAAAAACTGATTTCCCATACATTCTATCCTTGTATTGGCGTAGAACAAAACTTTTTTTATCTAGCTAAATTGTTCATATTAGCTACTTGTAGTTTCCTTCTTTAATTTTTGAATGAAATAAATACACTTTTTGTTTTCCTTATTTAGCGATGTTATAATATTTGTAACTGGGATGGAAACCATTCTCTAGGCGTCATTGGTGCAGGCTTAAATTATTTTGTTGAGGAAATATAATAGCCTCTGTAAGACTTTTGTCGAAAGGAGGTTAAACGCGATTTGTCGAGAAATGGAAAGCGAGAATTGTTCCGAGAGGTTTGTAGGTAAACCCACTCACACTGAATCATGTATTGTCTCACCACGAAAAAAAATCATTGAATGTCCTTTGGTCAAATAAAGTGTGTACAAGTACATTGCTTTTTGAAGGAAAAAGAGGCTTCTCTCTGTATAATATGATCGAAGCTGACAAATACGCAAGAGACGCTTGTTGTTTCAGATGTTGGAGGGTTTACCTAGAAACGGGTTCCCATGTTGTGGTTTGCAGAGAGAGACTGACTATAGAGCCCCATATATCTTCGAGGCGGACAAATGCAAGAGAGGTGCTCGTTGTTTCAAGCAAAAAGATCGTTCCATCTTTGTATTTTTCTACTTATTTATTCAGAATGAGTTAAAATACTATATAAATGTACACTGCGATTTTTACCATTCATTCAAATGGGTATACAAGCGCTTCTTTAGAAAGTTAAACAATTATACGAGCTTTGCGGAGTTTTTTCTCTATTTTGCGTATTTTTGGAAGCGTTTTGGTGTTTCCAGATTTTAGAGCTTTATGAAATAAATACAAGCTTTCAATAAGGTCATTAATATCAGTGGTTGAGTTGTAAAATGGCTTCTTGTTGGGCTTATGTAATACCATCCTAGCGATTGTCCCATTATTAATATCTTCTTCTCCAGAAGATGAACTATATTCCAACGGCTGAAAATGATTTGATGAACTCGCTTTGTCGGGTTCCTGTGATAACGTCTTAGCAAAAGACCCATCATTAAAATCTTCTTCTTTGGAAGATGAACTACTTTCCATCGGTTGGAAATATTTTGATGTATTTTCCATTGTATGATGTTGATAATTGCTTTCGCTGAATTTGTCATTTGATAACTGCTCATGAGTGCTAGCAGGAAGAGTAGAAGTAGACAAAGTTGAAATAGGCTCGGGATCAAATCCTCTATCCTCGGAAGCAAGTTTTTGTGTCATTTTCTCTAACAAAGGTACACACTTATTATTGACATTTTCTTGATGATTATGTTTGGGGTACTCTCCTAAAACCTTGTTATCAGCATCATATTTTAGGTATGCTTTACACGTTCTTCGTTCGGCACATCTCCATCTCTTTCCACCTCTGACCAAAGGCTTATGGAATACAAACTTGTATCCTTTGAAAATAATCTGATTTTCATTATGTTTTTCAAGCATTTCTCAACTCAACGCTAGTATTGCTCAACTATCTTTGTTGCCTTAGTTTATATTACCGATCAAGTGCCTTTGTCGTTATCATTTTTATAGATTTTGGTCCCATTAGATCCTATTGTGGTCCCGTTTGGTCCCGTTTGGTCCCTTTGTGGTCCCGTGGTCCCGTTTGGTCCCTTTATGGTCCCGTGGTCCCGTTTGGTCCCATTGTGGTCCCGTGGTCCCGTTTGGTCCCTTTGTGGTCCCGTGGCCCCGTTTGCTCCCGTTGTGGTTCCGCGTGGTCCCCTATCTCTTATATAAAGACAAAACGCTTTAGTTTGAAGTAGCCTTGTTTAAGCAATCTTTGTCAACTCTTTCAAAAGTCCTTTGGGGATTAAGTGCTAGCGTTGAAAAATTGATCATAATTGCCTAGTGTGTTTGAAAATTTCATCTGAGAGGAATCAATTCTAGAGGATGAATCTTAAACATCATTCAAAAATGAGAGTTGCGTAAAGGCAAAGAGGGGGTGCTTATTTTTCATAAGGGACTAAAGATTTGATGGGAAGAACTGGTAAGAATGATTAACTAATTTTTTTCTGCTCCTCAGAAAGAAAAAAAAAGTATATATATATATGAAAGCCGCGAATGTGTTCTCCGACACTAGAAAAATGGCTCACTAATTCTTTCTAAAACAAAGAGGCATCATTGTAGGAGGAGATTCGATTTTTTCGTCAATCCAACAACAGAAACTTAGCCATATACGTGTTCATTCTTCATTCTTCTTTGACTCAGTAAAAATGTCTCCGTGTTCAATTTTACGGCAACCAAAGAGCTTACAAAAATTATGTCTCAAAAAAATATTCAGTAATATTGGTACAGTCCATATAGGGTGTATGTGCGATGAGACGCGTCGACTTAAACAAAGAAGTAGTACTTCGTTTCTTAGAAAATACGCTCCACAATGCCTTAAAATTCGCACATATGTACCAAAAGAAAGACATTTTATTACATTTTGTCAATTATCTGGGTGGATAGTACGATTTTACAGCGAAGAGAAAAATCAGGATAGTCCTTTGAACATGCGACTCTATGGAAAGCGAGATAAATACACCCGTTATCATCCTGAAATAATTCGGAATCTCATACGTAATTTATGCATAAATCTCGATGAGAAATATTTCAAGTCGTTCTTTGTCGTGAAAGATCTTTATTATTCACGTGATGTAATCAACATTATTATAGCTCCTCGCTTACTAAAGTGGAAAGAAATGAAACTTCTCTTTGACTACTTATGTGGTGGAATTCCATCAATGAAAGACGCTCTAGAGAGAGCATTGAACATAAGAATGGGACGTAGATGTTATTTTTTCCGGAGTAATTAGTATAATATACGCTAGCATTAGATATTTTTAAAACGGCCCTTTTCAGGGCCACCCCTGGTTCTCTAAAACATGCAATTATTTATTCAAAGCGAATAAATAAAAGGTTGGTCTAGTTGAGAGACAAGTTGCTTTACACGTTCTTCGTTCAGCACATCTCCATCTCTTTCCACCTCTGACCAAAGGCTTATGGAATACAAACTCGTATCCTTTGAAAATAATCTGATTTTCATTATGTTTTTCAAGCATTTCTCAACTCAACGCTAGTATTGCTCAACTATCTTTGTTGCCTTAGTTTATATTACCGATCAAGTGCCTTTGTCGTTATCATTTTTATAGATTTGGTCCCATTAGATCCTATTGTGGTCCCGTTTGGTCCCTTTGTGGTCCCTTTGTGGTCCCGTTTGGTCCCTTTGTGGTCCCTTCAAGGCCCCGGTTGCTCCCGTTTGGTCCCATTGTGGTCCCGTGGTCCCGTTTGGTCCCTTTGTGGTCCCGTGGCCCCGTTTGCTCCCGTTGTGGTTCCGCGTGGTCCCCTATCTCTTATATAAAGACAAAACGCTTTAGTTTGAAGTAGCCTTGTTTAAGCAATCTTTGTCAACTCTTTCAAAAGTCCTTTGGGGATTAAGTGCTAGCGTTGAAAAATTGATCGTATTTGCCTAGTGTGTTTGAAAATTTCACTTATGAAGTTTCTTCTTGCTCGTATGCTTCAGTGATGAGGAGAAAAAAAAAAAAAGTAAAAGTTTACGAGTGAAGATGGAACCACGTAATATCATCGACGTTATTAAAAAAATTTCGTCTCACCCTGAGAAAGCTTCTAGATGGATCAACGATCGCTTCCCTAACGTTAGTAACGGGACATTAATGTGTGTAGCAAATAGACCTATAGTTTGCGCGAAAGATTTAGTGCCGAATGTAATTTACATTGTTTTGTGTAAACATTTTGAACAACTCTGTTTTCTGCTTGTGTTAAATGATGTCGCGATTAAAGTTCCGCGAGAACAGTTTTTTCTATCGTACTTCGTTTTTTTTTTTCGACGGTAAAAACTTGTAAACATTCATCCGAATTGGATTCGTGACCGTCGAAAAAAAAAAAAACGAAGTACGATAGAAAAAACTGTTCTCGCGGAACTTTAATCGCGACATCATTTAACACAAGCAGAAAACAGAGTTGTTCAAAATGTTTACACAAAACAATGTAAATTACATTCGGCACTAAATCTTTCGCGCAAACTATAGGTCTATTTGCTACACACATTAATGTCCCGTTACTAACGTTAGGGAAGCGATCGTTGATCCATCTAGAAGCTTTCTCAGGGTGAGACGAAATTTTTTTAATAACGTCGATGATATTACGTGGTTCCATCTTCACTCGTAAACTTTTACTTTTTTTTTTTTTCTCCTCATCACTGAAGCATACGAGCAAGAAGAAACTTCATAAGTGAAATTTTCAAACACACTAGGCAAATACGATCAATTTTTCAACGCTAGCACTTAATCCCCAAAGGACTTTTGAAAGAGTTGACAAAGATTGCTTAAACAAGGCTACTTCAAACTAAAGCGTTTTGTCTTTATATAAGAGATAGGGGACCACGCGGAACCACAACGGGAGCAAACGGGGCCACGGGACCACAAAGGGACCAAACGGGACCACGGGACCACAATGGGACCAAACGGGAGCAACCGGGGCCTTGAAGGGACCACAAAGGGACCAAACGGGACCACAAAGGGACCACAAAGGGACCAAACGGGACCACAATAGGATCTAATGGGACCAAATCTATAAAAATGATAACGACAAAGGCACTTGATCGGTAATATAAACTAAGGCAACAAAGATAGTTGAGCAATACTAGCGTTGAGTTGAGAAATGCTTGAAAAACATAATGAAAATCAGATTATTTTCAAAGGATACGAGTTTGTATTCCATAAGCCTTTGGTCAGAGGTGGAAAGAGATGGAGATGTGCTGAACGAAGAACGTGTAAAGCAACTTGTCTCTCAACTAGACCAACCTTTTATTTATTCGCTTTGAATAAATAATTGCATGTTTTAGAGAACCAGGGGTGGCCCTGAAAAGGGCCGTTTTAAAAATATCTAATGCTAGCGTATATTATACTAATTACTCCGGAAAAAATAACATCTACGTCCCATTCTTATGTTCAATGCTCTCTCTAGAGCGTCTTTCATTGATGGAATTCCACCACATAAGTAGTCAAAGAGAAGTTTCATTTCTTTCCACTTTAGTAAGCGAGGAGCTATAATAATGTTGATTACATCACGTGAATAATAAAGATCTTTCACGACAAAGAACGACTTGAAATATTTCTCATCGAGATTTATGCATAAATTACGTATGAGATTCCGAATTATTTCAGGATGATAACGGGTGTATTTATCTCGCTTTCCATAGAGTCGCATGTTCAAAGGACTATCCTGATTTTTCTCTTCGCTGTAAAATCGTACTATCCACCCAGATAATTGACAAAATGTAATAAAATGTCTTTCTTTTGGTACATATGTGCGAATTTTAAGGCATTGTGGAGCGTATTTTCTAAGAAACGAAGTACTACTTCTTTGTTTAAGTCGACGCGTCTCATCGCACATACACCCTATATGGACTGTACCAATATTACTGAATATTTTTTTGAGACATAATTTTTGTAAGCTCTTTGGTTGCCGTAAAATTGAACACGGAGACATTTTTACTGAGTCAAAGAAGAATGAAGAATGAACACGTATATGGCTAAGTTTCTGTTGTTGGATTGACGAAAAAATCGAATCTCCTCCTACAATGATGCCTCTTTGTTTTAGAAAGAATTAGTGAGCCATTTTTCTAGTGTCGGAGAACACATTCGCGGCTTTCATATATATATATACTTTTTTTTTCTTTCTGAGGAGCAGAAAAAAATTAGTTAATCATTCTTACCAGTTCTTCCCATCAAATCTTTAGTCCCTTATGAAAAATAAGCACCCCCTCTTTGCCTTTACGCAACTCTCATTTTTGAATGATGTTTAAGATTCATCCTCTAGAATTGATTCCTCTCAGATGAAATTTTCAAACACACTAGGCAATTATGATCAATTTTTCAACGCTAGCACTTAATCCCCAAAGGACTTTTGAAAGAGTTGACAAAGATTGCTTAAACAAGGCTACTTCAAACTAAAGCGTTTTGTCTTTATATAAGAGATAGGGGACCACGCGGAACCACAACGGGAGCAAACGGGGCCACGGGACCACAAAGGGACCAAACGGGACCACGGGACCACAATGGGACCAAACGGGACCACGGGACCATAAAGGGACCAAACGGGACCACGGGACCACAAAGGGACCAAACGGGACCAAACGGGACCACAATAGGATCTAATGGGACCAAAATCTATAAAAATGATAACGACAAAGGCACTTGATCGGTAATATAAACTAAGGCAACAAAGATAGTTGAGCAATACTAGCGTTGAGTTGAGAAATGCTTGAAAAACATAATGAAAATCAGATTATTTTCAAAGGATACAAGTTTGTATTCCATAAGCCTTTGGTCAGAGGTGGAAAGAGATGGAGATGTGCCGAACGAAGAACGTGTAAAGCATACCTAAAATATGATGCTGATAACAAGGTTTTAGGAGAGTACCCCAAACATAATCATCAAGAAAATGTCAATAATAAGTGTGTACCTTTGTTAGAGAAAATGACACAAAAACTTGCTTCCGAGGATAGAGGATTTGATCCCGAGCCTATTTCAACTTTGTCTACTTCTACTCTTCCTGCTAGCACTCATGAGCAGTTATCAAATGACAAATTCAGCGAAAGCAATTATCAACATCATACAATGGAAAATACATCAAAATATTTCCAACCGATGGAAAGTAGTTCATCTTCCAAAGAAGAAGATTTTAATGATGGGTCTTTTGCTAAGACGTTATCACAGGAACCCGACAAAGCGAGTTCATCAAATCATTTTCAGCCGTTGGAATATAGTTCATCTTCTGGAGAAGAAGATATTAATAATGGGACAATCGCTAGGATGGTATTACATAAGCCCAACAAGAAGCCATTTTACAACTCAACCACTGATATTAATGACCTTATTGAAAGCTTGTATTTATTTCATAAAGCTCTAAAATCTGGAAACACCAAAACGCTTCCAAAAATACGCAAAATAGAGAAAAAACTCCGCAAAGCTCGTATAATTGTTTAACTTTCTAAAGAAGCGCTTGTATACCCATTTGAATGAATGGTAAAAATCGCAGTGTACATTTATATAGTATTTTAACTCATTCTGAATAAATAAGTAGAAAAATACAAAGATGGAACGATCTTTTTGCTTGAAACAACGAGCACCTCTCTTGCATTTGTCCGCCTCGAAGATATATGGGGCTCTATAGTCAGTCTCTCTCTGCAAACCACAACATGGGAACCCGTTTCTAGGTAAACCCTCCAACATCTGAAACAACAAGCGTCTCTTGCGTATTTGTCAGCTTCGATCATATTATACAGAGAGAAGCCTCTTTTTCCTTCAAAAAGCAATGTACTTGTACACACTTTATTTGACCAAAGGACATTCAATGATTTTTTTTCGTGGTGAGACAATACATGATTCAGTGTGAGTGGGTTTACCTACAAACCTCTCGGAACAATTCTCGCTTTCCATTTCTCGACAAATCGCGTTTAACCTCCTTTCGACAAAAGTCTTACAGAGGCTATTATATTTCCTCAACAAAATAATTTAAGCCTGCACCAATGACGCCTAGAGAATGGTTTCCATCCCAGTTACAAATATTATAACATCGCTAAATAAGGAAAACAAAAAGTGTATTTATTTCATTCAAAAATTAAAGAAGGAAACTACAAGTAGCTAATATGAACAATTTAGCTAGATAAAAAAAGTTTTGTTCTACGCCAATACAAGGATAGAATGTATGGGAAATCAGTTTTTTTTTGTTTTTGTTTTTTTTTTAAATTGCGTTTCAATCACAATTTGCTCGCATATCCAAAATATTTGAAATTGATATTAAGGTTGTCTTTTACCGCTACTTTATTCTCTTTGTGTTTTGAGTCTATTTGCAATGAATCACGAGTTGGGTGAAGTAGAAGAAGCGACAAGTTTGCCAACAGCAAAGGTAGTACTTAAGTCAAGTGACAGAAAGAGTTCTACAAGTACAAACCTCAAACAAATCTTTGGAGGTAAGGGTGTATGCCAAGTGTGAAATAAAATGAGGGTATATAATTCAATATAATGTATTTTAATAAATATTAGAACAGAGTAGATCACTTATAAACAAAACAGATAGGTATTATAACTTAATTAGGTGGAAGCGAGACTGGAGAGGGAACAGAAGGAGATGAATTTGCGGGAACTAGAAAATGTTGAGGATGTTTTTGCGACAGAAGAACAATTAGATCTTCGGATAAGGGGAGGCGATAATGAGCCCAAGCTAATGTTTCGACGCAAAGACCGGGAATGATATAACGTTTATCCCCGTTTGAGGATAAAACGAGCTTCTTGCATCTTCAAAATTTATTATTCGAATTTTTAAAAATAATTTCGATCACTCCTCTTTTTTTTTTTTTTATGGGGAATATTTTGAATAGACCATGAATTCGGTCTACAGTTTCTCTTCACCCGTCAAAATCTGGAATAAAAAAGATCACATCTTTTTTATCTTTCTGAACTTTGGTACTCAAGAGATTCGAATCGTTCTAGTCAGATTTGGAACTTAATTTTTCATTCCATGTTCTTCTTCTTCTTCTTCTTATTATTATTATTAATGTGAAATAGTCCGATTATTCTTTTATTTCTGATTTTTCAGAGTGTATTAGTGATTATTTCTCGCTAACATGTCTAATTTAAAAGTTTGTTTTACGTTCACATCTATTGCTTCACCTAACAACCTCTATAGTTTGAAGATAAGTTTCGTGTGTACATACATAAGTAAAAACACTAATTGCGCGCGAGATGAAGTTTAGACCCTCACCCAAGAAAAAAATATTGACTTATTTTCATTCAGTGAAGAATATGTGATGTTATACCAATTAATTAATTATACCATGCAATTTTTTCAGGGCGAACGCCTTTCAAATAGGTTTTAGAGGAACATTTATTTGGGACGATATCATCGAAACTAAAACAAACGATTTCTAGTACAGCGTGAAGCAATATTGATAAGATACATTTCATGGTAAAAGTAGTAAATTTTGTAAGTTCTCTTTTGTCTATCTTCTGACCATTTTTTAAATATATAATTCATTTATTTTATTTTAATTCATAATTCTTATTGTTTAGGCTTTAGCCCTTGCTTTGGCTATTGGTTTTAAATTTATATTATGTAGAATAAGTTTGTAAAATTTATCTTACCTACTTTGTTTTATTTTTTCTTTCCTAGACATTATTGACTTGTTTTTTTCTCCTCCCAGAGTGTCTCGGAGAACGAGAATATATTTCAAATAATGTGCCTACAATAAACACACACCGACACTCACAGTCAATGATTAAAGAGAATTGTCAATAAAGTATTCATCGAAAGTACCTATCTCCTGTGTTCATATTATTATCGTGATAGTTTACGAGGAAGAGAACGGTGGATGAGCGTGAGTCGGTATTGTTAGTCAACCCGACCCTCTCTAACACTTACCACCTCCCTGAATTTGTAAAATATGCTTCAAAATGTATAATAACGAGAATAATATAGATCGCGAACAGTCTTTCGACTCTGTTATGTGTGTGGTCAACTATCTCTAGGTTTTCTCATGAAATAATATCTTTCAGGTCGATAATTATAAATATAATTGAATTTGGTCGATTTTATAAGTTTTTTGAATCGGGTTGGAGAGGGACAAGTGTAGGTTCATTCACAAGTTTGACCAACTTCAATTCAGAGTCGTACGTTGACTTACGTTGTGTTCAACTAATAACACTAAGGAGCGGGGTAATATCATCAACGCTATTAAACAAATTCGTTCAAATCCGGAAAAAGCCTTCCAATTGATCAACAATCACTATTTGTATGAATGCTCGATGTTGAATAATGTGCTACCAATAGACTCGGGCTTAAGGCTCGTGTAAAAGATCTGGTGACTAATGTGATTTACAATGTCATAAGCAAATACTTTCCTGAAAATAATCCTTATATTCGACGATAGTTTTAAATAATGTCGTGAAAAAAGTTAAGCGTGATGATTTTTTACAATCGTGTTTTGTAATGTTCAATAGTAACGAAATTGAGAATGTTATTAAACCTAGATGGGATTGCAAAACAGAGCGTCCCGGTTTATGAAAAAAAGACTGTACAGAATGTACTTGTTCCATGGATGAAGTGACAGAGTATCCAAACGTCTGCAAATGTTTGACAGAGAGAAGAGTAATAACCTTCAATTTAGATTTGACTTTACATGAGTTGAGTAATATTAGGTACCTACTTTGATTGATCACTCACGTTTGTCTAGGGCATGTTCTACAATACGACTCAAGTTGATTAGCACCGAGTGGATCGCGATTGACCTTAACTTATAATTTCATTAGTCAAGCAAGTGGGTCCTCCAGAACAAAACACCCCATTATAATTTGTACTCTAAACGGCAGAGACGCGCTAGCGACCATACTTCCTCGCAGCTCTAAGCTTGACAGGGTTAGACATTCAGTTAGTTATTTGAAAAATTCCAGTGAAGTAACGTTTTTGCTAGAAAATTCCTTGGACTTGAATAAAAGATAATTGAAATTTTCAGTTCTGTCATACAATCTTATCTAGCTTCATCTGCTCATCCTAAATTTGATACAAGCGTGAGAGTGTGTGTGTTTTGTCATCGGGTGCTACACTAGCTCCCTCTTCATCTAAGAGTGCACACTAACTCTACCCACACTGGAAGTAACTATAGGCCGGAAGCCAATAAGGAAGGGAACATCGTCGTACTCTATCCTCTTCTATATGAATCAAGAGTTCACGACCTACCGCTACACCAGAGTGATCGTACAAGGTGTGTCGACATGTTTGTAGTATGTAAAGTTGTGTGTTCTATGACTTTGCCCGTAATTATTTCATCTCATTCGAATATACGCAGCACCACAGCCAGATTCAATTCCTTGCTAGAATCACCCTTGCATAAGGAAAAGAAGAGATGTTTAATTTCTTTCGCGGTCAATAAACGTGGCGCTAATACAAATTCAATGCTGTTGTCGTGAGGGAAGAAAAAGTCTCTTACAATCGCGAACGTTTTGAAATATGTGACATGGAGATTTAAACAAGTATTGCGTATAAAATTCTGCATTATGCCCTTGAGAAAACAGCAATGATAGTCTCTATTTAACAGCATACGGTGTCTGAATATACAACTTTGGTTTTTCTGTTGAGTGAAAAAATCTACGTTGCTTGTGCATAATTTATAAAATTGAATATGATCTTTGCGTCGGGTAAATATGGCTAAGGTATGCATTGACCACACCGCCCTATCTTGTATTGGGTAAGGTCGCATTTAAGACATCTTATAAGGAATATCTTAAGTACGCACAAAACACGCAGGCTGAACATTTTGTTGCGATCGAAATAATACGATGATAATAATAATAATAATAGTAATATTTTCGGAGTTAGTTAGTTTGTCTAACTTTGAGCTTTGCACCCTGCACGTCTGATTGGTGGATGAATCTTCCGTTTGATCATTGAAAATAGTAGATACATCTGCTATTTTTTCGCGATCGCTTCTATGATCGAAAGAATTATGTGGTCCTGAAAAGGACCGTTTTAATGATAATACTTGTTTCGTATAATAAATAAAATTATATCTCCATCCACCAACGCTTCGATTCCAAGCCTAGAATTATCGCCCAATAATATTCATCGCGTTTGTCAGCGTTACCTTTAAGAGAAAAAAGAACTCTTGCTCTTCACGTGCGCTAAACGTCTTTTACAACGTAATATGTCTGGAAAAATTTCTCATCAACGTTCATGCAGATATTCCGGAGGAAAGACTGGAAAGTGGGAATAGAGAAGCGAGTGATCCACTCCCTTACTGGGAATTCAAGTTGTTAAGTGAATATGGTTTTTTTTGTTTTCTTTCTTCCTGAAAAAAGTCGATGATACTACCAGATATTTTATAAAACTTGAGAATATCACGCATAAAAGGTACATATGTGAAGCATGCAATGTGCCTTGGATGAAGACATCTTACATTGAATATTTTCTCGCGATATAAATCTTCCAAGCTTCTAACGTACATTTTGCCGAGTCAACGTTAAAATGAGAATGATACTTTGAAAAAAACATATAAGTTGATGTTGATCACGGATATTCCCACCTATCATCTGATTGGTTTGTTGAATTTAATCATAGGGAGATCTGATCCAATGAAAAATAATGTAAGAATCATCCTTCTAACGCATCACAGGGCAAAGCGGGCCAGCGAAACAATAAGGGTACGGTCAGAATTCTCACACCTTTGGAAAAACTGAAACTGACCAGATGTTTTTCAAAATAATACAAAAAATTAGGCTTAAGTCGTAAAACTATACCCATTTATTCGTAAAACTATACCCATTTATTCGAGTCGTATTTGAAATGATACTCCTAGGAATGGCGTTTGCCCGTTGATTTTTACGAGGGGTAGGTATCTGTTATATGGAGAATTAGCCCGATACATCAATAAATTAAAATCGTCGCATTCTTAAGGAGTTGTGAATATTTTTTTACAAGCGTTTACCCCATTTTCATATATACGCGAAAAAGTAATAGATAAACCGACAAATCGCAGCTGGACCAAAACAACGAGGACGGAACGAGGCGTGCGTATCGATTTTTACAATCGAAATTAAAGGTGTGCGTTTGATCGCGTGGCGGTAGCTTACCTTACCTTAAATTAGATCAACGCGTAGATGCTATGAGAACTCCCTAAAAATTCTAATTAGACTTATTCAGATAATAAACGAAAATATATTAAAGAGGGACTTCAACAAATTCATTCCATCATTCGATCGTATAGTTACACTCATTCATACTACGCTAAGCCCTACATATAGTACATACCTATTCTCTACTTTTACGAGCGAATATGATACACTCATTCATGGTCACCCTTCATTCATAGCGATCCTTGTACACCCTTTACTCTTACATGATCGAATACGTAGGGTGAATTCGTTCGTCGTATCACCGCCTACACGTTGAAATGACGATGACCACGATCATACATAATGCATTAACCCCCCAAAACCGACGAGCAACTCATTATTTTTCCAAAAATTAAAACATTCACCGTTGAGTAAATATCGATTTTCCTTATACCTAACGCGATAAACTTCTTAACCCTTCCTTCTTCACCATCCCCCTTTAGAAAGAAAACGTCGTCGAATAGAAAGAGATCGTCGTTGAACGGGCGACTCATTCATTTTCGTTCGTTCGTAGCACCAATTAAACAGGAAACCCCAACGAAAAACGTTATTCTTAATTAAAAAAACAACGTTCGTGATATTCACCCTCGACATGTAAAATTAATTTTTTTTTTTCCTTATACCTATACAAATACTTCTACATACGACACGGTCATAACTTAGACAGAAAGACAACATCGCGCTCCTCGTCGTCACATAACCGGACAACCTTTCGTACAAAAAAGATCGCCGCCGCGACGTCATATAGCCGGACAAACCTTCTTAGAAAGAGATCGCCGTCATTTAGACAGAGAAAGAAAGTTCAATCGCCGTCAAAAGCCGGACTTAGGCGTGCGCAGAAGGGGCAAATTCCTAGAACCTAACTTTATATCCTACTTCCATCCAAAAAACGATCTCAAGAGTACTACGCCAGAGGTCAACCGCATATGACCATTGAGATGGACAAATTCATAATAGACATCACTCCCAAGAAGTATTTCTATGGGGTGAGGATCAGAATTGAAAATGTCTTGATCAGCGTACTTGTACTCTTTGGGAAGTAATTTTACTGTAGTTTTGGGTGGTGGAGTTAGCTGATGCTGTTGAACTATATAATCTGTAGAAACAAATTTTACCAATCGTTTGCTACTGCTCAGATTATAAATAGCAAGAGTGGCATCATGCAATACCTTAGTGTTAATTTGGCTAGAAGCAAACGTTTGAATATCTTGAGTTCTGGCAGGCCCCAAAAATGGGATGAACTTTTTTGAGCAAAGGTAGAATGGCATAAGAGGTATCACAGCCATTGTCAAGGATGCCCCTAGAGATATACTTATTCTTTCCCTCCCCAACATAACATTGAAAGGTTTGCAAAAATGTACCCGTTTTCTTCAAGACCTCCTCCGTGTCGACCGCCTTTGAGGAACCACTCTTTGGTTCTTCTTCACACCGCTGAGACGCATACAAACAAATGGCAGCGTGATGACAGCCCTTGTTACATACTTGACAGACAACTCGTTTGGGGCAGGTCATAGCTAGATGCCCGCCATTCAGGCAGGAAAAACACAACTGAAGGACATTCATTCTGTTTTTTCGCTCTGCTATGGTCTTGTAGGCTCGGCAGGAGGTGGCCGTGTGGTTCTCCCGCTGGCAGAAGGGGTACCCAACCGCTCTGGGAGCTTTCCTCTTTACCAGAGCCCTTTTTCCGCCACTTTGTCTGCTACTGCCGGCATTATTATTGCCTTGACTGCGATTGGTACCAACAAGAGCTGTGGTAGTAGGCGCCCAATGAGAGCATCAATGTGGACGGTTCTTTCGTACCGACACCACCATTGATTGAACTCTCTAATGTCGCCTGAAAACTTAGGCAGGTCCAATCGCTTCAAATATTTGGCGGATTTCTTCTCTATTGTGTGGGCAGGAACTGTTACCGGACTGGGTTCACTTTCTGGGAGAAGTGCAAAAGCTCAGAGCAAACTTCCAGCCTTCTTTTTGATAGAAGTGATGACCGCGTTCATCTCAGTTCTTTCTTTGTCTGCAAGCTCTGCTTCAAGAGCCTTCTTTTGTAAGGCAGTCACAAAGGCCTTCAACTTGTCCGTAGATAGCCCATTACATTTGAAGACCTGAAGGGTATCCTCGTCTTCCTTCAGTTCCTCTATGGTCGTCTATAACTGGCGCTTGGTATCTTGAGGTTATAAGTTGTCTCCTAAACCCTACAAAAAAGAGGGGGGGGGGGGTAGTAATTTAGACAATTAAGTTTTGATAGTATTTCAGCTTTTAGGAATAGAAAAGAACTCTACACACAACACACAACCACATTGAGGCCTCGATTCATTAAACAATGATGCTGGCTTATCCGCTGTCAGCATCTGATCACTGAACTGTGGCAGATCTCAGAGCTGCTACTGCCATTGGATCAGCGCTGACTCCAAGTTTCCTAATCACTATGGCATGATAGATTAATTTCTGTTGTTGCTACTACTACACAGACAAGGAGGAGATCCATCCAGGCGGTGTGTCCTCCAAATCTTGACCTACATTCAGTTCAACCGCAAGAACTGACTTCATCCTAGCTGAAATGTGACTTTCAAGAAAGCCACAGCTGTATTGGGCGGCCTACATAAACTTTGCACTGAAAGCCATAGAGTGATGCACTATGTAGGGAGTTTTCTACTGTGATAGCAGGATGGCGGAGGAAAGAGGAGTAAAGAAAAATTGATCGCCACGAACTATTCCTCTTTTTTAATTTCAAAGACTCGCAAATTGCAGCTGAGAATCACAAGAACAACATTTCACACCCACAATTTGGCTCCATATAGCCGGCGCTCAGCTGAGGGTAGGTACTGACCTTCCCCCTACCCTTCTCCTGCGCTAGAGTGGTAACCTCTTGTGACAAGTATGATACTCAGGAACAGTCCTACAGAAGAGACCAACATTAGGCCCCATACACAAAACATCAGTCCTCAACAGGACCCAAGTTCCTGAATACCACACCCAATCACGCATAACATCTTCTGTAATAACAACAACAGACTGCAAATTGTCCCCGCATGGACAATTATTGTGCAGATCATTTACCGCTTATGAACTGCTACTTGGAACCTTTCAGTTAGTGATCTTTATCACCTTGAAGTGATTACTAAATTTGGTCAACTGTTTTCTTTCCTTTAGCTGAATTACTTAAGTCATCTCTTGTGAAACTGGCAGTAACCGCTAACTATTAATGGCTTCAGCAGTGAGCTCATACAGCATAGAAGCCTTGCTTAGAACATTTGTTAAATCTAAAGATCCGGATCTTAAATAAGAGGGTCATTTTCCCCCTTGTGTGTGTGTGTGTGTGTGTGTGTGTGGAGTTCCGCCAAATTAAATCACCAACACATTTCCAGTAGCCTCTTCTATAGCACCTCCGCTGTGCATACAGAACCGCAATTGGGCCTGAAAGGAAATTGCTAGGATTTTTGCCGCAAATTTAGTATTTTACTTTGACCCATATTAACTGCTAAAAATATCGAATCGATACGTTCTTCTAATTTATGGTTATTCATATTACCAAGAAGAGTGTACACCCGGTCGCTTTTGTTTATGCTCCGATGATGGTTGTTTAACCAAAAACGTTTAGCGGCTGTTTCTCTTGTGGTTCAATATAATTTGCTACACCTTTGGGTGTACACTCTTCTTGGTGCTAAAAATGTTCTAAGCCAGTTTCAATCCACCAATAAATCTAACTTCCATTAAACAAACGAAGAAAATCAGGCTTTACCCGCACAAATTTTTATTTTTAAGACGACGTTTCGACCAACTGGTGGTCTTTTTCATACTTGAAAAAGACCACCAGTTGATCGAAACGTCGTCTTAAAAATAAAAATTTGTGCGGGTAAAGCCTGGTTTTCTTCGTTTGAATTATTCCTTGCACGTATAAAAATTCCTTTTAGTTTCCATTAAACAAGGGGTCTCCGCAGAGACCTTAGGAGGCAGTACACCTAAAAACCGCAGCTCTCAGAAACATCAGCTGGCAATGATCTCCTTTCTACAGCCCCAACCACGCTCTGCTACCAAGTGACGAAAATTCATGTTTCCCAGGGGGAAATTGATGAGCGCGGACACAGTCACGTCATCACAATGTCGGTGTGTCGCTCACGCTGTAACATCCCTAAAGTCCGTTTCATGAAAGAATGCCGCGGCGCATAAACAAACCGCCTTAGTAGCTGACAACAATGTCCCTCATCAGTAACGTGTTTTCAGTTTTTTTTTTTTTTTTTTTTCTTTCTTTTTTCAAATAGCGCACATGCATTGTTGCAACATACGGCGATTTTGTTGCGAGTTGCATAAAAAATTTATGGCATTCTTTCATGAAACGGACTTTCAAACATTCCATCATCGTAGCGCTACTAGCGCAGAACGCAGATTTTAAGCAATGCAGTGGAAGATTTATCGTGGTACCGCTGCTGTAGAGCGTGATTGTCGCTATATCTAGCTTGAAAGAGAAAGAGAATCCTCCCGCGGCCCCCAAAGAAGCAATAAAGATATCAGACAAATCGAATGAGTAAACTCTATTTGTAAAAAATGAACACCCAGCTAAATGAACACCCAGCTTATAAACGAATTTGAAAGTAAAAAGTGAAAACACCAATAAGAGAAGAGAGATCAAAGGAGATCGGTTGTTCCAATAAAATACAGAGCGCGACCGTACCGCTGAAGTTGATAGACTTCTTCTTCTTAGAGTCTTTAGCAGGAACACCTCACGGACACAAGAATAGATACAAATGTCCGTTAGTCTCAATTGAGATGTAAGTGACGTTCCTGTAAAAAAGAGGATTAATACCGCCGTATAGGTATCATTCATTCTTCAGAGAAGCACCGCACCTTCTCCGGAAACCGTCGTATTCGCCGCTCTGTAATTCCCACCTATCAAAGTTTCCTATCTAAAAGAATTGCATCCTAACTTTACCTAAATCGCCTGAACTACCTGAACTACCAGCTAAGTTTCCGAGAGCTTTGAACACATAGTACATAACATGATCACGATCCAGTATGAATAATAAAGGAAGAGATCACTTACGCTATTGAGGCTGTCTCCGTCTTCTCCAGTCATCTTTGATGAACTCCCAATTGAACTAAACTTCTACCGCAATATAATAATCCCCAATTACGATAATACAGATCACTTTCTCAAATAGCCGCACAAACTATACGATACCGTAATCATCCGCATTCAATACACAGAAATACTCGAATTCCGGATTTTTACCTCATAAAATGTGAGGAAAAGTAATTACGCAGTTGCTTCGCAGTTGCTTTGTAATAGCAGCGCAATAGGCCTATTTCATCATCCATTGTAATCTGGTTCCAGAGGGAGGAATTTGCAACCAGTCAGCTGGCAACAAGCGCATGCCTGCTGTAGTGTCTTTGGTATCATGTGTCACGTTACCAGTCAATATGGTGACTGAGATCACGTGTGCACGTGGATCAATCACAAATTTCGACAGCGTGAATAATCGCAAATAATTGTTGCCAACGTTGAATTGTAACAATACGTTACATCCTTCCGAGAAAACGTGACCCATGCTATTCAAATAACATGAGTGATGAAGTTGTGAAATCATCCATCAAAGCGCTATTGCCAATCAATTCATTATTGCTTTACATACAAAGTCTGTTGTATTGTATTTATGCGTAAGTACTACAAATTTCCGACGCTATGGGAAGTTCTGGAGAAAAATTTTTCATATTTTTTATTAAATTCTGTGAAATTTTTTACTGTACCAGAATTATTATTATTTTGTTGAACAAGCCTTATAGATTGGTTACTAACTTGGGGCGTAGAATTAGTCTTATCTTTCATATTACTCCTGAGTTGACTTTGATTTTGACAAGATTTATTAGTAGTTTTATTTGAATCATATGTAGCATTAGACTGATTTGTTGCTGCATTCTTGAATGTGTATTGACCAAGACAACTTCTAGTCATTTCATAATGTATCTCTCTATTATTGTAAGGTATATTATGTTGTTTTAAATATTTCAGGATAGTCTTTTCAGTGATTTTATGCTTCAATGAGAAACTTCTAACACTATTTTTCTTAAGGTCATATTCTTTTAATATTTTAATTAATTTGTTAGGAGTCATTTATTTATATAAATTTTATTTCTTTCACCATACCATACTTCCATACAATATTACCTTATTTCTGTACCATATTACCTTACCTCACCATACCTTATCACTTTACTTTACCTTACCTCACCATACTATATAAAAAATATAAAATTTTGTTCTAATAAATGGAAAGTCAAATGAAAAGATACATGCCCTCTAAAATTGAGTTAGAAGGTCTAGACAGGATAATTTTCAAAAAATAAAGAATTGGAAGAATTGGTAAGAGATGAGGAAAGTAATTTAAAGAGAATAATTCAAGCTATTGATGGTTTAAAAATATGAATACAAATATGAAGACTATTGTAAAACAGTTCTTTATAGCTCTGCAGCAAATAAGTATGACTTCAGATATTATGCCAATTTTAAAAATCAGGAGTTGATAGAAACTCTACTTGAGAGGGAGAAATATAAGAAAATCATAAAATCTCAGGCTGAAAAACATAATGATAATTCTGGAATTGAAGAACTAAATTAAGTTTTCTCTACTATTATTGTAGATTCTGAGGATAAGAAATTATCAAAGTATATGAAGAAAACCTTGAAAGATATTAAATTTCATGATGATTTCAAATTCAAACCTGCATTTTCAGAAGTAGGCACTAAAGAATTCACTAGTAATGAATTGAAACAAATGAAATCTGACCCTAAAAAAGGACCTAGATAAACACAAAGAAGACGGCAGAAAACTGTTCAATAAGTCCACAGAGACGGCGAACGTGCTGTGCACGTCCGATCACCGAATCACCGATCACCTGTCAACGGCCATCTTGTGGCAATGTTTGTCCCGCGAGACGATGATCGTGTAATACACATCTTTTCCTATATCGATAAATATAAAATCAGAGACGCATCGTGTATGTTCGTCGTCTGGCGCATTGAATTCTCCGTGAAATGTAGTTGAAAAAAAAAATCGCGCTTCTATCGCAATTAGAGCGTGAGTTTTGTGTCGATAAAGATCTACGGATTGAATTATGTTCACAGAGAATTTCGTAGTCAGGCTATACCTTATCATTTTGTTGTATCATTTTAGATCTCTGTTAGAGTGTTAGGCCTATTAGGTTGAAATTATAAAATACAGATAGTGTTGGGTAGTTGAAGTTAGTTCAAGGTTTATAAAGTCAAAACTGAAAGATGTCTTCAAAGAAAGAAAAGGAAACTCCAAGATGGTTACCAAAATTTGTACCGGAAAAGAAAGTATTCGAATTTTTCTATTCCCTCTCTGGTAGTGAATTGGAGGATGAGTTGTCATCAGAAAAATGAACTACACGATTTACCTAAAAGTATCAGAAATGATGAGAATAACTCAGCCACGAAAGCTCCACATTCTTTGAAAAAATCTCGCGCTTTGATCAAAACACTCGTTCTACCCGCCGTATAGTTACCCTTGTATTTCTCATTTTCAAGTCTTCTGGTGCAATTCATATCTTATACTCAAAATTCATTGTTTTTTGCCTAAATAATTGTTAATAAATCGATAGCATTGCGTCTATCGTTTTTTTTTTTTTTTCAGCAAAAAAGACCCAAATTCAATAAGCTCAAAAATATCAGATTTAGCCATTTTTTTTTTTAATTCCCTCTTGAAGTTGATAACATGTAATTTCACGTACAATAATCAGTTCATCATCAGGTTAGACCAAAATAATACAAAAATTCCCAAAAATATCGAAAAACACGCCGTCTAGGCCATATACCAACTACTGAGACGTGCTGTGCACGTTTGTCGTCCTGCGGGAAAAGTTAATGTTTTGAATAACCGTCTGCAATGACGTACTTGATGAACGTGCACTGTACGTTCACCGTCTTCAATGTGTTAATAATATTAAGAAAATAACTACTGTGAATGTCCATGGCCGTCTCTATAGTCCATTCCATATAAGAACGCGCTTAACAGATACCCTCGTACTGAGTTCTACGACGGGTTGCGAGGGGTTACCAGCCAATCATAACATACCCTACGATCACGCGTTCTCCTGATTGGCTGATTCCCCCCTTACTTACGGATAATTAAGCGCATTCTTATATGAAATTGAAATGGACTATAGTTACAGGCTGGAATATTTGAAACTCGACAACATTGGACGGGGCCGATATTTGTACAGTCTCTTATGGGAGAATATCAAAAATACTATTTGACACGAATACGGTGAAGTTTTTGAAAAAAGTGAAGAGAATGTGATTTGAAGAGCCAACGATTCTCAATTTTTTGAGCTAGGTCTCGTTAGGATTGATGAACTAAGAAGCGAGTTATTTACGTTTAAAAAAAAAGTCAGACATAGGGCGAAGCGCGGTACATGTACTGCACTTCGCCCTCTGTCTGACTTTTTTTCTTTAAACTTGAATAACTTGCTTCGTAGTTGATCAATTTTAACGAGATCTAGCTCAAAAAATCGAGAATCGTTTACTCTTTCGAAGTATTTAGAAACTTTTTCCCTTCGGAATTGAATACTATTCGCAAATCAACGATTAACATGTTTTTCCAAAATTTTGCCTAAGAGCGTGTATAAAACTCGGCCCCGTATTTTTCGTCACCGCGACGTTGCCAGCTTTAATATTCCGGCCTGTAACTAGAGACGGCCATGGAATGTCCCCAGTATAAATAATGACGCAACTATCATACAACAAAACTGAATCTATATACTCTGTTCACATTAAGGAAGGATAGAAATATGACCTCGAGAACGGAACGCTCCGGGTAATTTTAACCTACCGTTCCGTTCTCAAGGTCATATTTCTATCCTTCCTTAATGTGAACAGAGTATAGATAGTAATGATAGTGATGGGCAGGGATGCGCAGCCAATCAGCATTGACTTAAACTTCAGCTTTTGGCTGACAGCTAATACCAATAAATTCATTAGCTGGATTTTAGCTTTTTCAAAATGGGTTAAAATAATAGCTTAAAACTTAAACTTAATGGACTGTGTTATTTGTGATAACGCAACATGAGTATGAGTGCAAGATGCATAAGTGTGAGTGAGCTATTTCTGGCAGAAGTACCTATTCTGCTGAAAATTTGTCCATTAGGCATTTTGCTCCCATAAGAAATACATGCGGAGCAAAGATGACCATGGTATTAATTTAATATGAGATGTTAAAATTTACAGAAAAGTTGATATTTCAAATTTATCAACTTCTTGCTACTTGTAAAAAAAATCTCTTGACCGTATCATTTTTCATATTCAATTGGTAGCGTAGTGATCTCTGCTCCACATGTATTTCTTATGAGAGCAAAATGCTAAATGGACAAAATCGATCTTTTCATCCATGATATCGATAGTTGTGACGTCACAATAACACAGTCCATTATAATAGCTTAATTTTACCTGCAACCAATCAATACTTTCTAATGACTGGCTATTGGCTGAAAAGCTGATGTCTCAAAATTCATTGACTGTCTTTTAGCTTTCTTAGAAATGGTCAAAACAAGAGCTTAAGCTTAAACTTAAACCAATAACGGCTTTAGCTGCGCATCCCTGGTGATGGGAAATTTATGGAAAAACAGGATGACGTAGATAAGTGTTGTGATGATGAAACTGTATTGTTGTTTAACAAAGGTATTAGTTTTGCTCCTGATGAAAATAGAACTCCTCGTTCATCTCTTTATGATCCTCATGCTGAAGCACGTACATTCATCAAAAGTTATGCTGGTACGTTACTCTCGTGAATATTACTCTCGTGAATTGCGTACTTCCCTATTACATTACCTAGCCTATTATTATCAAGCAGAATAGAGTTGATAAGTTGGCTGAAAGCTGAACATCTGAAGCCAAAGTCACATAAATTTGGGAAACAAGCTGAAATTTGTTTTACTTATTCACACAGCACAGCACGATGCTTATTCATAAAAAGACATGAGCAAGTGACTGTTCAGTTGTTCTGTGAGTGGAAATTATGTGGACATCCCTGTAGTACAAAGGTTTATTGACGTAGGTCAATTCATATAATAATAATTAATAACAATCAGAGAGAAATAGTCTTCCTTCATTGTCCAAAAGAGACAGTTTGCCTGATCGTAAGTTTTGATGTACGTTGATTCAATTTAGTATGGCACTAACAAGAACGCCAAAAATAATTCAATCAACAGAATGCATGAATCTCTTCCGGCCTGTCGCGGGCCGCTTGTTATGTCTTGGAAGGTTTTATGTCTTGAAAGGTTTTCAGTCGATTTTTGTGTCTATTTTTATGTCTATTTTAGCAAGGTTCTTCTTACATCATTGTGTAAATAAATTTCTTCTGAAAAATTTTCTTACATAAATAATTAAAAATATTTTAAGAAAGATGGAACACAAATCTCTGATCATCAAGTTAGTACAAAATGAAAGATACTGCTCCAAGTGTAAAAAGGTGAAGAACATAAAAGAATTTGATCAATTATCTTCAAATAAAGTTCTCAGCTCAATTGAAAACACTAAACAACCAACACCTATAATGTGTAAGGAATGTGCAAATGTTAAAAATAAAATAACAATAGATTTAGCTCAAAATGAGAAATATTGCTCAGGATGTAAATCTGTAAAGGATCAAAAGGATTTTAGTAATAGTCAAGATTGGTGCAAAGAATGTAAGAGTAAATTAATGAAAGACTATTATGATAAGAATAAAAATGATCATAAGGCAGTAGTTCAAAGAAATTATAAAAGTAAACAAGTGAAAACTGTTTGTGAATGTGAAAGAACTATTTCTTTAGTTTCACTCAGAGAACATTTAAGAACTAAAATACATAAGGATATGTGGAAATAACAAAACAGTTGAAAAAATAATTTTTCTTTAAACATTTTTCTTAATAAATAGGAAGGGAAAATTTCATTAAGAAAAAATTAATACTACAATGGTTACTGTCAAGGAGTTGAGAATCCTTGCAAAGGGTAGAAACATAAAAGGTTATAGTAAAATGAGAAAAGCTGATTTACTTATTCAGAGTATTGAATCTCAAACAGGCCCCGACAGTAAAAGATATACAAAAAATTGCAAAGGAGAGAAATATAAGAGGATATTATAAAATGAAGAAAGTGGATCTAATTAATGCTCCAAGTCCTAGACATTTAAATGAATCGCAGAACGAGTCTAGTCTGCTGGAGCATGTATTTCCATTTCAGGATTCATTCTATGAACCTGAACCAGAAAAAACACAAAATGTTATGGAGGTTATCGAAATCAAAGAAATTAAATCTAGTTTTGTTAAAAAGTACAAAGCCTATTCATCTGATTACAGTACTTCTATTAAGAATAGTGAATTAATAGAAGACCCTTCAAAGAATGAACAGACAGATTTAATAACAAGAGCTCTTGAAGAAATTATCAAAACAATCAAAAAGCGTACCAACTTTAAAACAGGTGATAGAATTGATATAATTGTAAGGAACCCCGGTGTACTTCATTATCCTATTTCAACTGGTAACTGTCTTGATAGGTCTAATCATACTGATGAGTAGTTAGTACACGTATTGTTGGAAAAAATTTCCCAAACTTTGACTTCAAATGAAGAACTTGATCTAACAACTTCTACTTTCAATATACATGTAATAGCTATGCCTCATCACTCTTATTAGATTTGTAGATTGTATGGAACATGATGAGAAACTCAAATTTATTTGTGACAAATGTAAAGTAAGAACTCAACATTCTAGGAGTAAATTTGGAACATTTCATTGGTGTACAATATGTGGACAAATCAAAAAGTAATATTTATTAAATTGAAAGAAGTGTAACTAACTTCTGTCTAATAAATATTTCATTTTCAAGTGATGATATTTATCAAAACCTATATCATAAAACCTTTCATCTTTACATATTATCAAATTAATTTTTTATTTTTTATAACTTTTGATATAGGTATTAATTATTAACCTTTTTTAATATTCACATGTAATAATTTCTTTTAGAAAATGTATAAAAATTTTTAATCTTTCAAATTTCTATTCAAATCTTCAACTATTTTATAAACTTCTGATGCTGATATTGGTTTAACAAAAGTAAAACTTTTATAATTATAATTATTTAATTTTGGAATTATCATTCCTTCTTTATGTTCAACAAATATTTCATCAAAATTAGTATCTTCTGTGACATCTATAAGGAGACAATCTGTAGTTATATAACATGTTTTATTATCAATCATTTTAATAGACTAAATCGCCGTGACGTCATTCACGGACATTCTCTGATAACAAGGCAATGTTTGCTCCGCAATGACTTACCCCAACTTACGCGTAAGTTCAAAACAAAAAAAATGCTCCATAAGAAATACACGGGAACGTTTCGATCTTACGTTCAGATTTGAAAACAAGAAATAAGTTAAGAACCGCAGGTACATTTTCAAAGACATGAGAACTTCTTGATTCTAAATATAAACACGTAATTGCTTACTTATTTCCAATTTTTTAATTTGAGCGTATGATCGAAATGATCCCTGTGTATTCTTATGGGAATCGATATCCTACTTTGAACTGATACAGTATACTATCGCATTCTCTCGATTCCTGTTATCAGCAAATGTTCATGAATGACGTCACGGCGATTTAGTCTATTCCAAGTTTTAATTCATCATGTTCTTTATATTTTCTTATATTATACAAATATTTCATTTTCATATCAATATTTTCTATGAAGTTAAATTTTGTGTGAATCAAATCAACTACTTTTTTATCTAAAGAATGCATCTTTATATATTTAATTTATAATTTCAGTTTTTTTTTTCAACTTTTTTAAAAAATGTATTGCTACCACTCAACATTTTTCCGTTTTTGAGATTTAGAATTGATACAAAATGTATGAACTTCTTAAATTTCCTCAGATATTCGAAAATCTTCACACAGAAATTCGGGGATCGGTATCACGCACCCTAAAAACTTCATGATAAATCCGATGATTTTTTCAAGAATAAAATCGTGTGCGGATTTTCTGCGCTCGTTTTTCTGAACAAAATTATGAAGATAAATCATGACTACCGTACTAAAAGTGATCATGTTTTTTTATTATCATAAGTACATGGATCCGATGAAAAATATTATGAAAATAGAAAAATTTATCCAGTACGTTTCATGGTGTATGGTTGTATATCCTGGAAAAAATCAATGATTCTGATTGAAAATAGATGAAATGGTTACTAAAAGTGATCACGTTTTTTTCTTATTCTTGGAGAAATTGGAGACCAATGGAGAGTAAAATTACTCAATTTTCTTAAACTTGACTTAAAAACATGACCGGAAAAACCGATCATGATTTAAAAGGCTTTGAATATCAACATTTCTGGAGAGCTTTTAATGGGATTTGATATGCGCCAACGTGAGTAGACTTCTACCAACGGTGTGTAAATAACACGTGCTTGAAAAAATTTTCAAACCATTGGAGATAGGAAAAAATCGGGTGAAAATCTATAAAATTATGGGTGATAAATTTCACTAGGTACCTACCTTGGATAATGAAGTACAGCTGATTTTCTATTAAAAAAAAATGCCTGAAATACAGGTAAAATAATCACATTATTTTTGCTGAACGATTAAGCACTCTAAAAATACTGTGTAAAATAATTGAAGGATTTTCTATCTGGATTGGGTTGTAAAAGAGAAGAAGTAGTAGTAATGGGGTTCAAGACCCGTCATTACTACTACCATTTATTATGTTCATATTTTTTCATGATTCTTAACCGCTCAAAGTATTTTTTTTTTCGTTATTTCTGACTTTTTATTTTGTGCGAAAAAACCCATTGAAAAAATTAACGTTTTGGCGCCGTCGTTTTGGCATGGGGCACTTTTGGACGTGAATCCGTTTCCGCACGAGAACTTTTCTGAACTTTTCGGCGCGAAAGAAAAATTATTTTTATAATACATAAAGCGAAAGTGCTGCGTATGAAATGTTTTACCAGTGGCGAACAGACTCTTATGGCCGAATGAAGCTTCTGGAACCAAAATTTTTGTCGGACGTACCCAATACCAAAGCCTCCTATAGTTAGAAGCCATGAACGTAAAATTGGCAACTGCACAACCGTGGGCCGACTTTTACATTGCTCTTATGGGGAGAAACTCTTTGAGCGTCTGTTTCTTAAGAAAATATTACGTTTTTGAAAAAATCGAAAAGAACAAAAGTTGTAGCTTGTGAAATTTCCTCTAAATAAGGGTCAACTCGATTTTTTCATGAGAGAGGTGTTTTACATGTAAATGCGTGGGCCGAATGCGGTGTTGCCTTTCTACGTTCATGGCTTCTAACTATAGGAGGCTTTGCCAATAGACTAAATCGCCGTGACGTCATTCATGAACATTTACTGATAACAGGAATCGAGAGAATGCGATAGTATACTGTATCAGTTCAAAGTAGGATATCGATTCCCATAAGAATACACAGGGATCATTTCGATCATACGCTCAAATTAAAAAATTGGAAATAAGTAAGCAATTACGTGTTTATATTTAGAATCAGGAAGTTCTCATGTCTTTGAAAATGT
This sequence comes from Aspidiotus rigidus, assembly GCA_035079385.1. Lineage (NCBI taxonomy): Eukaryota > Metazoa > Arthropoda > Insecta > Hemiptera > Diaspididae > Aspidiotus > Aspidiotus rigidus. Next base: position 1,771,786 of record JAVHKY010000009.1, on the reverse strand, counting down.
ACCTGCGGTTCTTAACTTATTTCTTGTTTTCAAATCTGAACGTAAGATCGAAACGTTCCCGTGTATTTCTTATGGAGCATTTTTTTTGTTTTGAACTTACGCGTAAGTTGGGGTAAGTCATTGCGGAGCAAACATCGCCTTGTTATCAGTGAATGTCCGTGAATGATGTCACGGCGATTTAGTCTATACCCATCACGATAGTACGTATAGTCTGTTCCACGTAAGACCAGCAAAAACCTATGGACGATGCGGTATCGCAGGGGAAGAGGGAAGTCCGAAATTCACACCAAACGCTTAGCGCAGGCGTTTGTGATTGGTTGTAAGAACGACGCGTGGAAGATTTTTCAGTGTGGTCTGCCCGTAGGTTTTTGCTGGTCTTACGTTGAACAGACTATAGTTCGCGACTCGCGTGGCGTAGCTCAGGATGAGCTTATTATTAAGGTGTGTGGCTCCCGGTGGGATCGACGCTGGCGCACCTACAATATGCCTAGGCCGGGTGGCGTGGCGGGGCGGATTCTCTGAATGATAATAATTAGGGTGACTGTTCCCGCGCTGCATTGTGTATTCTGATTTGGACTTGCTATTTTTCTAGTTTCTACCTACTGATTCCTTCGTTTCGTTAATTCCGCAATTTGTAAAAGCTCAGTCGGTTATTGCTCTTTAAATGCGTGCTTGATTATTTCACTTTTCCAAGTTGTCAACCAAGAAATGCGGGAGTACCAATCGTTTGAGAGGAAACTGAGCGATGTAAAAGTAATTTTAAAAGAGAATTACACTCGACATAAAAGAGAAATTGAAGAGTTGGAAGATAACTATGAATCAAAATTTCGTTTATGGATGTTCCATCTCAAGTAGTTATACTTTCCTTTTTGATACATTGAAGTTGATAATATTATGCATTTAGTCGTATCATCCGACTTTTGAATAGGCAGAATATCAACTTGCTATTGTCCGGTGTTGGTTCAAAAATGAGTTTAATCGAAAAGTTCTGTGCCACACATTTGAAGAATTGCTGTGTGCTCAACATGAAATGTTTCAATCCGGAGTTTTCATTGCGAGACGTAAGAGGTCCTTCGTCTGTTTTTATCAGGATATAATCTATTTTCTATAGATGATGTTAAAACGGCGTTTTGCCTGCATCTATAGCTGCTGTCAAAATTTAATTTTACCCGAAGCAAGATTAGTGTGAAACCAAAAATAGAAGTGTGAAAGAAAGATGAATCAGCCAATAACGTTTGTGTGTTCTTAGATTAAATTTCGTTTCAACATCATTTATAGAGAAAGATGTGTAACAATATATTATACGGGTAATCGTGATCGTTCACCAATTCGGCAAATCGCTCTACTCGCCTCCTGCTCAAATCGCAATTTTTGCCTCGTTGGGTAAACGCTCACTTTACCCACATCTATAGTAATATACTAATACTGTCCTTCAAAATTAGAAGTAATTTTTTAGTCGCAGTGTAATCAGAGTTGCATCACTCTCGGCAGTAACAATTTCGTTCTAGGTCGTCAAGACGTTGATTGTCGATGTTTATGGAAAAGTCAGATGCCCTTTCAATCTAGACGAAGCTATACATACTTTGAAGTCGCATTTGAAACGAAGTGAATTTCCTGTGTTTCTGGTTGTTTATAATATCGATAGTATAATACTGCGAGATTTGAAACGCCAGGAAGTTTTGAGTGACTTATTTTGTCTACCTAAGTTACACGTAATTGCTACCGTCGATCACATCAACTCTCCTCTTTGTAAGTAAATTTTTTCCATTGCCGCTGAATTATATCTTAGTTCGAGGTAAAGTTGATAACAGGAAAGCGAAATCAAACCTCTCATGTTTTAGATCTGAGTGGAACAAGAAAATGCGGATCTTCTTATTTCCAGGTCTTGGTATAGAAAAAATCTGTATCTCTTGAGCTCTAAATCTCAATAGAAAAAAATTACCAGATTTGTTGGTTTTTTGTTATCAAAAAAAAAAAAAAAATTGGAAAGATGAATTTTCGTTATCCTATACCTAGTCGAGGAAAACAAAAACGAGCACCAGTTCCATCAAGCGTTTGTTCTCGATAGTAAATTTGGATAGCCCAGTTTAGTCTTGAAAGAGTTCCATACAGTCCTTTTATTGATTACTGTAGGTTTTTTCTGTCTTTTAACCTGATGGTGGTCGGTACATAATTGGAGACTGGGTCTTCAATGTTTTCGACTCCGAAAAAGTTGTCTACTGTTTCTTTTCAGATCAAGAAACCTATCAAATTGTGGATTTTGTTAGTATCTAGTTGTCAGTAAATCGGTCTGCCAGCCGAGTGACGCCTCATACATGGATATTGCTCAAAGTCAAATTTTACGCCTCCTTTTTTTTGTACATTATATTTAAATACTTTCATAATTCTCACACATTTTATACTTCACTCTCCTTTTTTTTCGTTGTTTTCTTTTTTGCAGTATGGAATGAAACAATTCTCAGCAAATTCAATTTTATCTGGATCAACTCACTCACTTACCAACCATATTTGTATGAAACGTGGAATAAACAAATCCTTAAAAAAGAACTGTCGGAAGTCGAAAATCGTGATTTCAGTGTATTTTTAAAAATTTTCAATTGCTGCTCTGATAAGGTGAAGAAAGTCGTACAGATAATAATTGAAGATCGAATTAAAAATGATTTGCATGAACAACAGGGTGAGTGATTGAATTGGACTTGATTTTCCTCTCTTCCCATGTGTTCGGTTTTCTTCATCATCATTGTTTTTTGTTTTTTTTTTTTTAGTAAGATCCAAAGACGTGTGCGATTAAAAAACCTATTTTATGGGGGGAGGGAGAAAGAAAGCGAGGTGGAGGTCATTTGAAAAAAAAAAGGACTGGTTGCCGCCCGGAAAAACTCGGTACTTGAAATTTTTTCCACCTTTATACGCTGAGAGGGAACTTGGAAATATTATTTCAAACAGGAAATATTATTTCAAACAAAACATCGAGCTAGCCTATATCTCATGGGGGGGAAGTTGGAAAAATTTTGACTTTCGAGCTTGAACTCTCAAGGTGATGAACAAAGTTCAATCTTCGTTCTGAAAAAAAAAATAAGCAAAGAGACTCTCATATCGATTAACCAGTTGATGAAGTTTTGTTTTATTGTCTTGAAAATACGTCGTCAAAGATTCTATTAATATCTCCATTATTTCTATTTCATTTGCAGGTATGAATGTACTAGAGTTATATGCCCGTGCTCAAGAAGAGATGTTGTTAGGTCACCAACCTTTGAGGTCTCTAAATAATTTGTTGAAAGATTTTTATGAACACAATGTCATTCGAAAAACCAACTCAAATTGTATTGTATTGCATGTCGATAAAAATTTGTTGCAACAATTTTGTCATGATAAGTGAGGAATAATTTTTTCTTCTCTTCCTCTGTATTCAATTATTTTTGTTTTCTTTTCTCTTGACCAATTTTCGTTTAATTGTACGATATAACATTAATTGTTATTGGTCGTTCCACTTCGTTTTGTTCACATTTTCGTTGGAGGGAAGTTTAATGTTACGCCTTATGCAACGCGCGCGTTTTTCTTCATTATCTCGAGAAATAGTACTCCAAATAAGAAATTGATAAGAACAGAACTTTCTTCTTTTTTAATTTCGTATCAGATAAAGTCGACTTCAAATTTTTGCGTCGAAAAAATCCGACTTTGGACTCACTGGATGAGAAATCACAAAAGGAATAATTTTTGTTCTTTCCAATTTTTTATTTGGAGTAATATTCCCCGAGATAATGAAGAAAAACGCGTGCGTTGCATAAAACGTAACATTAAACTTCCCTCCAGCGACTTTTCAAGGACACTTGTTTTAACGTCACGTACAGAACCGTCAATTACATGTCTGAATCTTGCAACACAAGAAGCAAAAGAATACTTTTCCGTCAATTAAAGATGGTCAGCTCATGTATCATAGTCAACTTCAAACAAATTTTTTATCGTTCTTCTCGTTTTTCACATCAATCACTATCAATGACAAATGTTACCAGTAGAGACCGGATTTTCAGGCATTATAGGAAAAAAATATGAAATTCAGAACCGAGGAGCCATTTTTTTAAACAAAAATAAACGAGGCTACATTCGAGAAAAAATTTGCTTGACCTAGTAAGAATATTTTTCATTAGTGACTCGAGCTTTATAAGCTGTAATGGTGAAATTATAAGTTTCAAAAAAAATGTCAACATTTCGAGAGGTAGGCACTCTATCTATCTTGTTCATCATCTCGGAGTTGATGAAAATGTCATTTTGGGTTGCATCATAGTTGGTCGTACAATTTATACCAACCCAAAAGCTTCATTAATCTATATTGACATTATAGATTTTTTTTTAGATAGTGTAATTTTATACTTAATGACTTCGATTCTTAATTTTGTTTGTAATACTTCAAAGAACAAGAACATGAAAACATCTAGGAAGACCATAAGGCTCCGTGTATCGAATTAAATATCTTCCAGAACATCGGAATCCATTTAAACAATCAATACGTGACTGAAACTCTAAAACTAGTACAATTCCTTATTTTCGTCTACTCTTCATCTACGCAACGAATTAATTGTTGATACTGTTTGTCCGAGAATATTTCACGTAAACAAAACTGAAACCGAAAAAACTGGAGGAAGCAATCGAAGTGAATCAGATCTTCTATTTTCATTGATGGGTACCGTAATCTACCAAAAATATCCATAACATACAAGGACGTAGAACTACGACGAAATTTGAAGTCCGAATGAATCTTTTTGCTGTTTCAAGAATTCTACAGATGAATCACAGATCTTCTTCAATATTTCGCCCAAGTCTTGCGGTGAGTAAGCCTGAAACATTCAAATAGTCAAGTTTCAAGAAGAGTCTTCACGTTATATCATGTAGTTTCTTACTTTAAATTTTGACAGTTGAAAAAAACGAAATCGATAAAAAATAGCTAACAATAGTAATATACAGGTATTATTTTTTTTATTCGTGCTGGTAAAGCTGTTTCCCATAGGTAAACTAGCTGGTTTAGTCACAGGTTCAAGTTACGGGTTAACTCCGCGTACGTTTGATATTAAAAAGTAATATTGTATTTTAATAATATAGATTAAACACCGTTCATCAACACTCGTGATAAGTGTCACTGCACTCGCCTTCGCCTCATTTCGTCGAACTAAGACTCATCACTATATGACTCGCTTTAGGACCTTGTATGATACAGGAATATTTTTCATTACACATAGTTGAAAAATACGTCACAATCAACAATATTCGCGAGCCTAAAATACATGTTTAACAACAACCCGAGCTGGAAGTACCTACCATAATATTTTATAATAATTCTAGAACCATAAAATAAATCACTGACCAATCAGGAGATAGTATTTCTCAAGTACATGTAATAAAAAGTATCTTCATGATGTTGAAATCAAAAGCTGAGACAAAAACTAGACGAGTTCCTTCAAAAATTGAATATTGCCGACGCAACTTACGAATGAATATATCTAGTCACTAACGACAACAATAATACATGATTAAGGGAGATTGACTTATTAAGTCCATAAGGATTAAAGGCCATCGACCGCTGTTTCTCGTTAATCCCAGTACCTACGTCGATTGTAGCAGGACAGGTGAACAAAATTTTCTGGCGTAGCCAAATAAATGAAGATCATATTTCATGTCTTTATATTTCATTAGTCAACTTGTATACTGGGTTTCATAGCCCTTCTCGATGGGTCCGCTCGTTCACCTCCTTCTTTGTCCAGTATAAGTCTAGTTTAGAGCTAGTATATAAAGCTAGTCTAGTATGAAGCAAGCCCAGTATACAATGTCAAATAGTATAGCTCAGCTACTGGCTAGTATAATGTACATTAGGGCTAGTACAATGAAGCCTAGTCTAGTATACTAAGCTAGTATTGCACGCACGCACGCAAATTTCGAAATTAGGGTAGGGCTCAGAGGAAAAATCTCAAGTCCCAAGGTCATCTGCACGCACACGCGCACGCAAATTTCGAAATTCAGGCCAGAGCAAAGACATGAAACATGTCAATAAGACCGAGTCGCCATTCGCCTTAGTACTCAGGTCTCTCGGTTTCATTTTCCCCCTTGACTGTGAGATAACAGTAATTCATTTTTCTATTATTATTATTATTATTATTATTTTTTTTTATTTTTATTTTTTATTTTTTTGAACGATCTGAAGCTTTTTTTTTCTTCCGAGATCTAGGGCTTGAGAGATGAAGAGTTTTTTCTATATCAAGATCTGAAAACAAAGAGATCCGCATCGTCTAATTCCACTGAGCTGAAACCTGAGAGATTTGGTTCCTCTTTGCCTGTTACAATCCAAAATGCAAAGATTTCCCGCAAATAATTATGATACAAGTGTTCCCAGCCAGATATTAATGATACACAACTGAAAAAATTGAGATTTATATTCGATCAATCAGACTTTTTCTCTCGTAAACAACATGGGGCACAACAGCATCGAGGCATAGTCTGTACAAATAAACGACGAAATTTTACGCAGTACCGACGACATTTTTCATTTACGTTGAAGCCATCTCGTTTCAAAAAAAAAAAAATTTCATCGGTACTTTCAGTTGACTCCATTGGGATGTTAACCTATGTTTGGTAGCGCTAGAATCGCCTTCCTCTCTCGCCGCACTCGCTTGAATTTCTGGGTGACGTTTTTACGTTCAATGTATTCGGCCATAAGAAACGAGATTTTCAATTAGTCGTAGATAGCTCAATACTTCACTATTAGAATTACTTCTTTCAGTTATCGATTCTCTTGAAGTGTTTAAACGATTTATAGGATATAATTTTTTGATATTACGAATTGTAATAATTTAAATCGTATTTGAAAATTGCAAATCCCCCATCATGAAGCATGGTACGTTAAAATTATTCCCCACATGTTCGAGCACGGCTACCAACTTACGCAACTTGGGTTAACATCCCAATTGGAATTTTTGAATTACTTTCCTTCATTTAACAACCAAAAGAAAGCTTAGGTCAAACCAGCACATAAATGTGTTTCTGCCTGTTTTATTTCGGAAAAACGGTCAAAACCGCTGAAATAAAAACGCTTACGCAGCAACGTAATCATTACCAACTTTTCATATTGTCTACACTATGTAGGTATTCATCGTAATCAAAAATATACGTGGCTGTATTTTAGATCCATCAATCACTTAGAGCGTGCACTTTAAAAGTTAATAATTTTGTATCATATACGGTTTTTTATAAGGAATTCTTCCAACCACTTAATGCTATGCATACGTAATGATCTTCATGACTTAAATACAATACGATTGTGAGCACCCTAATGAATCGATTTAATCTATTTATCTCGAGAATTAATCAAAAACTATTGATCCAAATGACCCCAAAAATTTCTCGTTAACTACGTGGAATATATTGTAACATCATGCAGTCATATGAAGACGATTGGTTGGATAGTTTCCGAGAATTGGCAATAACAAATTTGAGAGAAAATTGAGACTGCTCAAATAATCGACCGATCCACAAGAAAAAATCACATGCACAACTTCATATAAGATTTCAAATTAGTGGGTAAGCTTCAGCAAAGACATGTAACATGTCAAAAAAAATTACGATAGTCAATACCGAGAAGAAAAAGTAATCTGATGGAAATTAAAATAAATCGTAAATCTGAACTTTGAATACCATTCATAAATAAAGATGTAGTTCCTTGGTCACTTCATAGTTTTAAAATTGAGAAATGATTCGATTGTCCCGTGTAAATTATCTTATACCCTTCGAACGATGTAGGTACTTTTGCTACCCATAATTGATATTCTTACTAGCTCCTATCCATAAATGACGTCACGAAAATGGTCTACTATAAGTTATGATTTACGAGTCACTCCGAGTAAGTACGAGTTAACATACAACTTACCTTGTAAATGTGATAATTTTCGGATGTGATGATATCAGCTAGTTTGAGACATTCGTCCAGCATATCCATGCATGAAAGAACAGTGTGTAGCAGAATTGTAATCTACGACAAAAAATATACAAGGCAGTAAACAAACGAACCTTTTGAGATTATCAGGCTTATACGTGCAAGGAAAAAGAATCTAAATGCAAAGTATACAAAGTTTACGATGTGGTCATAGTATGTCACACGACAAGCGGTGAAGTTTTCACAAGGAGTTTCAGTGCAACCGAGTATCACGCTCGCTACGCTCGCGTGATTGGTTGCTCTGAAACTCCGAGTGAAACGCGAGTTCTCACCGCTTGTCGAGTATTATATTTTTTACAACACTGACGGTGAAACCGCAACTTTTTGTCACGAAAACGATGGCGAAAACGATAAAATAATAGGAACCTGGCTGCACTGAAGAATAATGGAAGTTCACAGCGTTTTTTTGGAAGTTCTTACAACACTGTTCATCGTACCATCGTACCTACCTCAGAGAGAATGGAGTTGACTGACCTCAGTTTTCACTACAGTTTCATCTCTACGTTTTCGCCACTGTTCTCTTACTTTTCACTACAGTTTTACGTTTTCGCCACGCCTTCACTTACTTTTCACAACAGTTCTTCGTTTTTCACTACAGTTTTTATTTTTCACCACAGTTCTACGGACTACTTGTGATAAAACCCATTTTCGCCATCGTTTTAAGTGGCGAAAAGTTGCGTTTTCACCGTTAGTGTTGTGAAAAAATATTGACTACCTCGTTTCTGGGTGGGTAGAGCACTCGAATTTTTTGTATTTAAAAGTTTTACCTTTAAAATACTGAATACATAATTTATGTGAAGTATAGATTTACCTTTGGAATACATAATTTACGTAAAGTATTGAGTTGGTCTATTCTAGAAACATCATCGAAATAGCGTTTCTCTACAAGCCATCCACCATCCGGGAAAAGTAATACGTTATATAGATGAGACTTGACAATCTAAGCAACATTGAATAAGTGCTCGTGAAAAATAGTTTTTTGAAATCATGATTTTTATCCCATTTGAACAGACGCACATCAGTTTGTTCAACGATGGTAGATTTCCATTTTGCATAGTCACTTTCGTAAAATCCAATACATTGTTCATAACCAACTTTCTGAGTGAATTGAGAATCATCTGGCGGCGCTTGCGGTTTTTTCGGTTTTTCTTTATGGAAGCAATGAAACCAATCGGCAAACTTCATTTCGGCATTCTATAGAACATGAAAATGAAGAGGAAATTAGACGATAAAAGTATAAAATGGGTGCAAGTCACAGCTCACGATGATTTGCACGGTTTGGGCTTGAGGACTAAAGTAATCTATCCATCTACAAACAAGACTGAGTTCCTTTGAAAACTATCAAATCATATGAAACCTAAATGGTGGACATTTTGTCGTCACCAGTGTCACCTCGAGTTATCATTGTTTCAAACTAGGGTCACAAAAATGCAAAAATTTTCTGGTTCTCAGTCAAATTGAGAAGAGATTGTCAAAATTAATTACGTATCTATGCAACGAACGTACTATCAACTACTATTGTTAGAAAAAGAAGAAAATTCTACATCATTTTGCCGAAGCAAAGCTGGAATCTACTCTAATGGTCCGCCCAATAACGTATCTTACATTGCGCAGAACAACGAAATTGCTAATTCAACTTACCAAATACACCTTGTAGCAAAAGTATTCTCGAATCGCAGCAAAAATTTTGTCTGGTATCACTTCTGGATTTGTTTGCAACGCAGACTCATCTACGTTCAGTTTTCGTAAAACAATTTCGATTGAATCATCAGGAATCTGAAATCAAGAATATGATCTCAAGAATAAGAATTGTTTGAAGAATTTTTTGTATCAAATGAGAGCCGGTGAAGGAATTTTTCGTTATGTCACAAAAAAAAAAAGAATAAAAAAGGAAATATTAAAAACATGCCAGGAAAAACCCGAAAATTTGAATGCGAGACAATTCCAATGAGAAAGTATACTAACTTTCCACAGTTACCGATTCGTGATTGTGAACGACAAATTCAACACTTTTTTTTCGTGACAACGTATCCTATGCAATAGGTTAGTTCCTCATGCAATGGAATTATTGTTTTTACAAGATTTTCGACGAGAGTCCAAGTCAGGAAAAATGTGAAGGAGGTGCACCTAGATTAGAACGATTACAAGTGAAAAACCAAGTACGTATGGGTTAGAGGAACACAAGGATACGCGAATGCTAAGAAAACAGAAAAAACAAAATCTTTGGGGAAATAGCTCGAGATTATACGAGTCATTGAATGTACCCTCTTCTTTCACCATATTTAGGTCGCGTTCCAGGGTGGTCCCTAATGTTGATAAATGTCGATGGTCAAAATTTTTTTCAAGTCTTAAGGTCATGATCATGCGGATGCCAATGTAGACCAGGGCTGAAAAAGTCGAAAAAAAAATCCTACTTCCACTTAAACTTATAAAGAAAATTCGTTTCAATGCCGGCTTCCAACTTCCGACAGCCAACTTCTTGGTCAGGAGTGAAAAGGACAATATAACCAACTTCCAATTTCTGTCCGGAAAAGTCGCCAAAAAGATTAATTCTCTCAGAAATTTTCAAACAAATTCTTTCCGATTTCCACCTCCAGCTTCCAACATCGGAGCTTTCAACTTCCAAGTTTCGACCTCTAACTTTTTAGTCAAGATGAACGAACTACCGACATTCTTTTCAGCCCTTGTGTAGATATGAAAGGAGTGAAACAGGTATAAAATGGATGTCAAGCTTATACGGCACAAGTTATACAAACAACTGATGTTGCTGAAGATGTACCAGTCAAAAGAGCAAACACGGATTTTTTCCCCGTTCATCATAACTTTTCCGTCACGTCCTACTTTTTTATTTTACTTGCATTACATGAAATACTTGTCGCTGAATTCAATAAATGGATGTGTAAACCGTCTCTTTTGAAGCTCCTTTCCTCTTTATTAACAGGACAAAAAATGTATGCCTTAAAATCGATGTGCATCTTTTAATTAATTCACATTTTCTAAAATTCTGCCACGTAGCGTTGCGACAGACACATTTTCTGCTACTTAGTTTTAGCGACACTTGCGACACGATGGATAAAGTATATATCAAACTGAACTCACTTTGCAGAATGCGTAATTAGCCGCTTGCAGATTACGCTGCGCCAGAAAATAACGAACAAGGGAGTTTGTTTCCCAAAGAGCTTCATCCCGTTGGTGAGTATAATGCATGATTAAACCTAGCGACGAGATTTTTTCTTCGTCTTCTTTAGTAACACCTGATGATAAACTAATCGAATCATTCGATTCATGCGTTCTACTTCTGTAGTTCAAAGGAGGGAGTGTATGAAGTTTAAAATTAAATATTTTTTGTACAACATGAAAAAACAAGCTGTTTACCTGAAAACCTGAACCACATATTTAGCAATCTCGTCGACGGGTAATTGGTATGTTTCAGCTATCTGCAAATATTGAATACGATCGTTTTCATCCACAACTTTTTCCAGGAACTGCGAATAATACCGAATCTGATTCTCTCTCGAAAGCATGGAAGTGTAGAATGTTACCAATCTGGCATCTCCAGTTTCCATCAAGACCTTCAAAATACAGATTCACGGACAGCTACTTAGCATTTTTTTCACCTTATATTTTTTCTAATCCTATTTTTCCAATTATGTTCATATTTCTTACTTGGACATATGCTTTCAGAATTTCTTCGGTTCGTTCTTGATGACATACTAACCGAATAGTTCGTAAACAGATCATCATGTGAGCAGACATGCGGATTAAATTAACACTGGCGTCGATATCGGTGCACCAATCAGCTAGTATATTAATCAGTTCGGAAATACGGTTTGTAATAAGTAAACGCTGAACTAGTCTTTCCGGCTTCGAGGCTTCCATACGAACATTCGAATCTGTGAATCCCGCTATTTCTTCGAAAATTTCATCTACGTTAAACCTAACCAGAAAAGTGATGCTACAGTAGTCATTTACAACTTATGAGAAACGTGGAGGAAAAGAAGTAAGAAACTAACTTGAAGTCCCAATACTGATCCGGAAGTTCAATATACGATTTCAAGCCCATCGACCGAATTTCTTCTTCAACTTTCACGTCAATGTAAACTCGCATAAAAGCCCATAACAGATCTTCCCACTTTTTACACATGGGTAATAGAGCGGAGAGATTTCCACAAAAAGCGCCGATGATCGCTTTCCACAATGTGGAAGAGATGGATTTGTCAATCAACTGCCATGCACACATTTTCCATAAATCTCTAAATGAATAATGAAACGAGACAGTTTGTTGATCAGTACGCTGAGGACGAATGAAGTAAATTCGCAAAAGAGTTATGTAATACCTGTGAGGGTTTCCAAATGCTGAAATAATACAATCCGAGTCGGAATTTGTATAATTTGGATCGTTGAATAACATCCAGCCTTGTAGAATAGCCGCTCGCCATCTATGTCCGCAAAGATTACAGATATTCAAGGCTTCATTTAAACGCCCACAACGAATTTCAACGAATACTTGCTCCAGAAGACGAGTTTCATCTTCCTAAAATAAAAATCGTAATACAAAAGACGTTGTTCTAAACTTGAAAAATACGTATGTACGTGTAAAACATCCAACAACTCACCACGTCGAGATCGTGAAGTTGCCTCTTTTCACGATGAGGGGCATCCGGATCCATACACGTTACTAAATCCTTTGAACTAGAGTACGTAATATTCTTGACCTAGGATTTGAGAAATTGAACATACAAACGCATCGTCAAAACGGTGTGTAATGATTGGACGTGAAGTCACAAGGAAAGAGGATACCAACTTGTACTTGGTGCAACGTATTTTCCCATGCAACAGTTTTATCCGTGAAATGAGAAATTTTCGGGAAAACGTTTTCGTCAACTCTAGCAGCTTCGCACGCTTCCAACCAATCCACAACTATCTGACACTGTAAGCAATTTCGATATGTAATAAGACAATTTTAACGATTCTTTTTCTGATTTAGTAGTACAGCACGAACTTCTCGAATAGTGCTATCATTCTCAAAAAAATTCTTCATTATATCGAGATCATTTTCCGCATATAGCTCCGTTTTCTCGCCAACATATTGCAATCGATTCTTATACAACGCGTAGAATAATTTCCAAGTATTTTTTTCATTTATAAGCCATGTTTTATCCTTGAACAACAAGTAAAAACAATTGAGTAGCAAAATTTCCATGGACGTACTATTTCTGAACATTAACAAGGAACTACTTTTGATCGTTCATGGTGTGACACTTTGGAACTTTCCGCACAAACATCGACGAAGCTCTCGATCATATCAAAAACTCTATCCGGTGAATTGAATGCAAGAACATTGTCCATAAATTCGTGGTGCAACGAATTCATACCTAGTGCAGTAAATATTTTTTATTAATAAATGCAAAAATCGTGTGAGGCTTTCACATTATTGAGAAATATAGCAAAACTTATTCAAAACCCCACTTTCAAAACGATCAAACGTAGATTGCCTCATTGTACTCGCCACTGAATCTCCTCCATCACAGACCTCCAGTGAAGATAATAAAGGTAAATTGAATGATCGAGTTCTTTCGATTTTGTTATCTGGGTGCAAACGATACTCATTGGATTTCAAGACAATACCGACGTTTTCATTCCGGAAATCGACCGGCGGTATTTTTACCATCCTATCAACTTTCCCTCTAATCCAGTTTTCTGGGTCCATTCTCATTTATCAACCGACATTATTTGTAACAATCAGTTTTACTGTCTTACGCTGACATAAAAAATTAAAAATACTCGACGTTCTAAGACTACATTCGACAAGAAATATATTATTTCATCAATTATTAAACAATGATAGAAAGGTGGTGTACCTAGAACAAGAACTCTCTGACTCTGATTATCTATTTTTATTGACTATTCGGACCGGTCATATTGTAGGATCGCTAGCGTCGCCTATGTAAAATACCTAGAAAGTACTGATCACGGTACACTAAAGAGGTATTGACACTTGCCTATTGGGATGTTAACCCAAGTTGCGTAAGTTGGTAGCCGTGCTCGAACGTGTGGGGAATAATTTTAACGTACCATGCTTCATGATGGGGGATTTGCAATTTTCAAATACGATTTAAATTATTACAATTCGTAATATCAAAAAATTATATCCTATAAATCGTTTAAACACTTCAAGAGAATCGATAACTGAAAGAAGTAATTCTAATAGTGAAGTATTGAGCTATCTACGACTAATTGAAAATCTCGTTTCTTATGGCCGAATACATTGAACGTAAAAACGTCACCCAGAAATTCAAGCGAGTGCGGCGAGAGAGGAAGGCGATTCTAGCGCTACCAAACATAGGTTAACATCCCAATGTTCACCATTACTAATGCTGTCACGAGAAATGATGTACTTGAGTGTTTTGCCACTATGTAGCGCCAATGATCTGGTCCCCGGTTGTACATAGAGTCTTATGTAAATTCACTACTTTTAAAAAAATTGTAGAAGAGTCAGAAATCAACCAAAAAATCTGAAACATGGTGCGAATAGACTACTCATTATGCTCTACATATTTCAAAAAAAATTATTCTCATGTGTAAATTTCTTGATTTTTTATAACCCTTGGAAATTTGTCAGTACTAGGGTACCTCCGGTAAGGTAACAACGCTGGTGGGGAGCGGAAGGCATTCACAACGGCGCAGCGAACGCAGCGGAATTATGTTTGAACTACATTATTTTGTGTGACAAGAATTTTGTATAGTGTCAATACCTCTTTAGTGTACCGTGGTACTGATTAAGGCTCTATAAGTATAGGTAATGACACGACGCCATGATGGATCTATCGGTAGAGCGAGCATGTTCGATTGCGTTCCGCGTAGCTACGCGGAGCGACCAGTGTCAGATTTTGGAGTATGAAAATTATCACAAAATATTCTGGAAGTGGGGTCATCTGATAGGAAATTACAAGACAAAAGAATTTCATTCTCTTCTTTTTTCTAAAAAAATCAATAGTTTTTGAGATATCAATACACAGGCTCTTATGGCAATGGACTGTGTTATTTGTGATAACGCAACATGAGTGTGAGTGCAAGATGCATAAGTGTGAGTGAGCTATTTCTGGCAGAAGTACCTATTCTGCTGAAAATTTGTCCATTCGGTATTTTGCTCCCATAAGAAATACATGCGGAGCAAAGATGACCATGGTATTAATTTAATATGAGATGTTAAAATTTACAGAAAAGTTGATATTTCAAATTTATCAACTTCTTGCTACTTGTAAAAAAAATCTCTTGACCGTATCATTTTTCATATTCAATTGGTAGCGTAGTGATCTCTGCTCCACATGTATTTCTTATGGGAGCAAAATGCTAAATGGACAAAATCGATCTTTTCATCCATAATATCGATAGTTGTGACGTCACAATAACACAGTCCATTTCCTGGGAAAGATCCATCATGGCGTCGTGTCATTACCTATACAAGCGAACGGTGATTGTGACTTAAGCCCAAAGGTGATTTTTTAGTTTTTCTTAAATTTCTCCAAAAATAATGAATTTAGGCGTGTACTTGTAAGGAACGAAATTGAAGAGTGGACAATTTTCTTTCAGATGATCATATTTTTGAGAGATTTTAAATAATTCAAAAATTTTGCGCGATGCTAGCGCTGCCCGGTCCTCTATAACAAGAAAAAAGCTCGGGAACGGGTAAAATGGACGACCTAGGACAACCATTTTGTTTGTAACTTACTTTTCTGCTGACGGCTTCTCTACTGACTGTATTTTTTAACATTTTTAAGGGTATGCTTTACACAGAAAAAATACGCGTGAAATCAGGTAAATATAGGTTCCGAGAGGACTAATTACTGTCCACAAAATGAACCAATTGTTCTTTGAGCAATGGACTGTGTTATTTGTGATAACAAAAATATCGACTGATATCGATTTGTTTGGCAAGAGTACTCATTCTGCAGGAAATCGGTCCAATCGCAAATCTGCTCCCATAAGAAATACACGGGGAGCAAAGATCAGTATGAAATTAATCAAAAATTAAAACAGATTTTGCGGAAAAAAGTTTATATTTATAGTGTGTGAGTAATCAACTTCTGAAAAGGAACTTTTTTTCCCTCAATTCTTTCTCATTTTTGATTAATACCATATGATCGATTTGCTTCCCATGTTTTCTTATGGGGAGCAAATTTGCGATTGGACCGATTTCCTGCAGAATGAGTACTCTTGCCAAACGAATCGATATCAGTCGATATTTTTGTTATCACAAATAACACAGTCCATTGTTATGAAATCTTTCAAAGTGTTAGATCAGTGTTTGATACAGGTCTAAGATTAATTCAGAACTCCTAATATTATTTAGTACTCTTGTTATTGACAATCAAGAAGTGGTACATTTTGAGCTTTTTCGATCGTTGATAACAAGAGTTCTAAATCATATTAAGAATTCTGAATAAATTTTAGACCTGTATCAAACACTCGTCTAACACTTTGAAAGATTTCATAACAATTGGTTCATTTTGTGGACAGTAATATAATATTACTAATTAGTCGCCTCGGAACCTATATTTTCGTATATTTACGCGTTAATTTCCTGTGTAGAGTATACCCTTAAATCTTATAATGACCTTTGACTACATAAGACTTTCACACTTCGGGTTCTTAATGCGGATAGTATAAGCGTTTGCCTGATTTGTTATCAAACTTGTAGTCAAACGAAAATTCAAGTTTTTATTGTCAAATAATTTTTGTAATTTTGGGAATTACATATACATTTTACCATACCTTAAAGAAGCAAAAATAAAAATTTGCCCAAAACTTCCAAGAATTTTGTTAATTTTTCAATCTGAATTTTCTCATTTTGATAATGACTATGTGTATGATAAGAAAAAATAACATTGCAGTATGGACAAAGCTCAGTCCATAAGAGGTATATAGTCATAGTTAATGACAGAAAATGGACTAGACCGTGTCCTATAGGGTTGTTCACGGTCACAGCCGTCTACATCTGCGACACAACTGATGATGGGATAACACCCGAAAGTACTTTGCAACTAATAAAGTAGATTTGTACAATTGAAAAACCATTTTTCAATACTAGTGCTCTACTTACACCTCACTCACTCATTATGAGTTCAGACAATACATCTAACAGGCCGGAATACTGAAAATTGGCAATACTGCGCAAGAGGCCATCGTTTAAGTACGCGCTATGGAAAAACACTTGAAAAACACATTAATCGTGCATTTTGCTCCCATAAGATTTACATGTGGAACAGAGATCACTACGCCACCAATTAAATATAAAAAATGATACGGTCCAGAGATTTTTTTTCAAATAGCGAGAAATTGATAAATTTAAAATATAAACTTTTCCGTAACATCTCATTTTAAATAATACCATGGTGGTCTTTGCTCCGGATGTATTTCTTATGAGGAGCAAAACATATTTTCAACAGAATAGGTACTTCTGCTCACTCACACCTATGCATCTTGCACTCACATTCATGTTGCGTTATCACAAATAACACAGTCCATAGTTGACCGAGTATTTCTGAGGAAAATTGGTGTTTTTGAAAATTAAAGAAATTCAGAAAAAAAACCTCTTTGCCCGTGCTCTTGAGTATAATTTTCCGTTTTTGGTCTATACTGTACCGTGGTCTGTATAAATCTGTGACTGTATTTGATTGATTTCATACGCACCAATTTCACAATTTACAGCCGGTACACTAAAGAGGTATTGATACTCCCGTATGTTCACCATAGCAAACGTTGTCACGAGAAATAATGTAATTCAGTATTAACGCCGCTATGCCGTTGCGCCAGCCATCAGTAACCTGGCTCAACACAGTGCTATATGGCAATTCACTGCTTTTTAAAAAATTATTAAAAATATTAGAAATTTTTATCAATACTTGAAACTTGGATCAAATAAACGATTTATTATGAGCTATGCATTGCAAAAAAAATTATCCTTCTAAGTGAACAGCTTAATTTTATATAAGTTTAAGAAAATCATCAATACTAGGGTACCTACGGTCATACTACAATAGTGGTGGGGTGTGGTGATGTACACACCATATCGTGGCAAATATAGCGGAATTAAGCATTAACTACATTAAATCTCAGGACAGGTTTTCCGCATTAGTGTCAATACCTCTTTAGTGTACCGTGGTTTGCAGCATCGTCATTTTCACAAAAATCATCACCAATAAGGCTTTTAACTTTTTCTATGGTCAACAGGTTGAGCACTGCTTCATAATTCTCAGGGAAAAGTCATGGCCGTCTCTAGTATCAAGCCGAAATACTAAAGCTGGCAACGCCGCGGTGACAAAAATACGGTCAAGTTTTATACACGCTCTCATGGAAAAACCTTCAAAAAACACATCAATTGTTGATTTCCAAATAGCATTTGATTCCGTGGAAATAAAGTGAATTTGTACATCGGAAGTATAAACGCTTCTCGATTTTTTGAGCTAGATCTCGTTAAGATTGATTAACTACAAAGCAAGTTATGTTTTTGAAAAGAAAAAAGAGTCGGACAAGGGACAAAGCGTGGTGATGTACCCCACTTTGCCCTCTGTCGGACTTTTCATTTTAAAATGTTTATAACTCGCTTTGTAGTAGGTCAATCATAACGAGACCAAGCTCAAAAAATCAAAAATCACTTACTCTTTCCATAAATTTAGAAACTTTTTCCCCATAGAATCAAATACTGTTTGGAAATCGACGATTAAGGTTTTTTTTGGAAGGTTTTTCCATAAGAGCGTGTATAAAACTGACAAAAAGAAAAACGATCAATGTATTTAGACACTATTAAGAGCATAGTACAGGGCTTTTCCAATGTATTCTCCTACGTGTTATCGAAATGGTAGTATTTCTAACATTGCTCTTACGGCAAACTACTCCACAATGAAAATGAGTATGCTATAGACTAAATTGCCGTGACGTCATTCATGAACATTTACTGATAACAGGAATCGAGAGAATGCGATAGTATACTGTATCAGTTCAAAGTAGGATATCGATTCCCATAAGAATACACAGGGATCATTTCGATCATACGCTCAAATTAAAAAATTGGAAATAAGTAAGCAATTACGTGTTTATATTTAGAATCAGGAAGTTCTCATGTCTTTGAAAATGTACCTGCGGTTCTTAACTCATTTCTTGTTTTCAAATCTGAACGTAAGATCGAAACGTTCCCGTGTATTTCTTATGGAGCATTTTTTTTGTTTTGAACTTACGCGTAAGTTGGGGTAAGTCATTGCGGAGCAAACATCGCCTTGTTATCAGTGAATGTCCGTGAATGACGTCACGGCGATTTAGTCTATCTAGCAACACCCATAAGTGCAATGTTAGAAATACTACCATTTCGATAACACGTAGGAGAATACGTATGCAATGCGCCGACATGGAAAAGCCCTATAATTACAGGTAGTCTACGTTACGCCTAAATTATACGTGAAAACAAGCCATTTTTACCCACACATTTCTATTTCTGTATGCTACCAAATTATGAAAAACTTGAAAAATAATAGACTCCAAACTTATAGAAATGCAGCTAATTAGTTCACAACTGAGATAAGTGGTTATTATTTGAACCATATTACAAACTACAAACCAATTTGCCAATAAGGGCGGAGTATGCGCTGCTATGCGGAATTTCTTCAAAGCTTGCACTTGGAGGTGCCGATGAGTGATAATGAGGGTGCCTTCTGAAATGTCACTCGAACGGCGATCATCATGCGACGACGGGTATGCACGTGACGTCACGGGCGACGTTGCTTTCTTTTTTTATTGGAACGGGAAAAGTGATGAGCTAGAGAACCCGCTGCTGTTTTCTTGTAATCATAACTGTTTTGCGCTAAATAACGAGTCACGTTCAAGGAACCAAAAACGTAAATAAACAGAAGCTGAATTCTGATTGGTCGCTCTTAATTGGGCGACTTCATCAACGCACTCGAGAGCACGGCGATATTAGCGTTGCCGGGCGACGATTCGGCGACATTTCAGAACGGTTCATAAATGTCACCCGATGTCACTCCACGGTTTTTGGAACGCTCCAGGCGATCATCGGGCGACGGAAGCGACATTTCAGAACGCACTCTGACTCAACAACGTACTTTCTTTTTGCTCTTCTTTCTTGTACAACTCAAATGGAAACCACCTAAAAGAGTTCTGAAATTGTCAAAGTAGACTCGGCTCCAACTTTTGTGTATCTCTTTTTTTTTTTTTTTAATTGATTGATCAATTAAGTAGTGAAAAGCTTTTAAAAATCATTCCTGTGTTATTTATATGGGACTATTACACACCATCACCCTTGCATGTATTGTAGAAAGTGGCGCTCCTAGCAGAGCTCTACCAGACAAATTTGCTTGTGACTCTTACCTTTGAGAAAATGCTCCTAAAAATCCAAAAGTAAGCAGAAAAACAACGAAGAGTGAATTTATCTTCTTGTTGCAGTGAAAGAAAGGCGTTTGTCCACCTATCTACAGTCTATTCCACGAGAGTTCAATATTATGGAAAATAGGCAACCCACGTCACTCACGCTTGTTTTACATTAAAGAATGAAAATGGAATGCGGGTTCCCCATGATTTATATTGTTCACTCTCGTGGAATAGACTGTAATATCAATTTTGAAGGTCTCCCGAATTACTATTAAAGAACAAATTGTTTTCTAAACACGTATAAATTTTATGAGAAAATTGTGTTGGGTTAGGTAATAATAATAATAATAATAATAATAATAATAATAATAATAATAATAATAATAATAATAATAATAATAATAATAATAATAATAATAATAATAATAATAATAATAATAATAATAATAATAATAATAATAATAATAATAATAATAATAATAATAATAATAATAATAATAATAATAATAATAATAATAATAATAATAATAATAATAATAATAATAATAATAATAATAATAATAATAATAATAATAATAATAATAATAATAATAATAATAATAATAATAATAATAATAATAATAATAATAATAATAATAATAATAATAATAATAATAATAATAATAATAATAATAATAATAATAATAATAATAATAATAATAATAATAATAATAATAATAATAATAATAATAATAATAATAATAATAATAATAATAATAATAATAATAATAATAATAATAATAATAATAATAATAATAATAATAATAATAATAATAATAATAATAATAATAATAATAATAATAATAATAATAATAATAATAATAATAATAATAATAATAATAATAATAATAATAATAATAATAATAATAATAATAATAATAATAATAATAATAATAATAATAATAATAATAATAATAATAATAATAATAATAATAATAATAATAATAACGAAGATATAGACAAAGAAGCGTCCAACAGATGGCTGCAAACAGCAAGCATATTTCCCGAGACAAAAGGATTCATGCTGGCCATACAGGACCAAGTAGTAGGGACAAGGAATTATAAGAAAAATGTGCTGAAGGAGAATGAAATTGAGGATAAATGCAGAAGATGTGGAATAAAAGGAGAAAACATTCAACACATCCTCAACGGCTGCGCCCAACTCGCTCCACACGAATATAAAAAACGCCATGATGATGTGGGAAAAATCCTGCACTTGGAGATGAAGAAAAAATGCATAGGAAAGCAGCAGCAGGCCGGAGAACCTGACCCACCCTACTACAAATACTCACCAGAACCAGTAATAGAAACAGAAACACATGTACTATACTGGGACCGTACGATTCGGACAGATCGGGAAACGCTGTGTAATCGACCAGACATAACATTGTATAGTAAACTAGAGCGCAAGATACAGTTGGTGGACATCGCGGTGCCGGGCTCTAATAACATGAAGAGCACCTATAATGAAAAAATCAGGAAGTACGGGGAGCTGGCAGCACAGATGAAGAAAATATGGAAAGCTACCAAGGTGGAAATAATCCCAATAATCCTCTCGAGCAATGGCCTGGTTCATAAAGAAGTTAGAAATGGGTTGAAGAAATTGAAGCTGAGTGAATACCTGGTGATCAAGCTGCAGAAGACTGTCATAATCAATTCATGTGGATTAGTCAGAAGGGTGTTGGGCGAATAATTGCTTATGTAGTGTTATGTACTATAGTTACCTGGCAACAAGCCTGTACTATTGTAATTACCGGCAGAGACCGAGTATTTATAGGAATAATAATAATAATAATAATAATAATAATAATAATAATAATAATAACAGCCTCACTTACGCCAATTTCGGCCAACGGCCTTGCACCACAATCTATGAATTTCTGTGGTGCGGTGTATTAGGACTACGCTTCCCACGGTGTCCTAGTCCGGCTTGGGAAGGTGACAAAATGCTGCGTTATTATTACACACTCGTTATCTTATTATTTATTTATTTCGCATGTGCGTGAGATAGGGGTTGCTGGTTTAGCCGGTTAACCGCGTCTTCACGACGCTGAACCAGATCCACAGCTTCCCGTCTATTGCACAGGCCTGTTCGAGCGTTTAGATACCGCCGGTAATCCCCACTTCTAGATTATCCGACTCGGTGCTGATACAGGTTGATCGGCTCAGTGACGTTAATAGATAGCACGATGTTGGAAGTGATTGTTCGAGAAATAACCTGCTACTGTTAACGCTCGCTTGAAGCTGGTATCGAACCGCAGACCTTCAGGTTACAAGGCCGTGTTCGTACCGCTCCGCCACTGAGCCACCTAGGTTAACAAATATGGGCATTATTCAAAATTGTAGTTTAGGTTCGCTTGACGCGTTGAGTGCGCATCAAGCTCTGCTTTCAACTGTACACAACGCAAATTGTTGAGTGTTGCAGATTCACTGCTTGGTTAACTGCGTTAGGTGAACCCTAAACTAAAATCTGGATGTTGCTCGTGTCTTGAGCTCGTTATACTGCCCTAGCGCGTTCAGACGACCTCTGTTTACTCTGTGATATTCGAGATCTGGCAAACATGAGTCTCAAGTCTGCCTGGGATACAAAACAACAATTTTAGCGTTACCAATCACGTTTTCCAGCTTTCTTTAGTACTAATTCTCCAGATCGTTCCACACAATACATAGTCCATTCCACATCCATTCCATGAGACTGGTGTGTTGGGGACGAGAAGGGAAGGGAACTCGGAATTTTTTTTCAAGTTGTTATCTCAAGTCAAGTCGATAATTATCGATCAGAGAATCGACTTAACGACTTGAGGTAAAATATGAGTATGAACTTACAACTGACCAACTTGAATATAAGAAACCCAAACGCAAGGATGGGAAGTTATTAATTTGGAAGTTGGAAGTGGAAGTTGGAAGTTCTTGCATAAATGCGCTCAGGAAGTGGAAGTTGCAAGTTGCAACGTCAGAAGTTGGAAGTGGAAGTCAATAGCACATCTCAATCTTTTTTTCTTCTGTATGGCACCACTGCATATTTTGTTGGAAGTTTGAAGTGGAAGCTATTTGACAGAAGCACTCAAGAAGTGGAAGCTGGAATTAGGAAGCTACAATGCGAGATGTTGGAAGTGGAAAAAAAAAATTGGAAGTGGAAGTTTTATCAATCAACTTTGCATCCTTGTCCAAACGGTTCATGAGTTCATGACCGACTGAATTGGGCCAACAGAAAATGACTGACTTAATTTGAAATAAGTCGATCAATTTTCGACTAAATTACGACTCAAACTTAAACTTAAACTGAACTTAACACCCTTGCTTTGTCCACATAATTATTGACTAATGACTATACACGTCGGACCGGGCATATTGTAGATAAACGTTAAACGGTAATTCGGACTCGACAGCGGAGTTGCTGATATCTAGCGGGCATTTCTTGTAATACACAAAACATACACCACTACAAACACACGCACTGGAGGTACTTCATCAAGGTTAGGATAAAATACACAGGTGTTAACGGAAGAAACGTTTTCAGTTTGTCACCATTTTACCAGAACTTCATTTACGAAGCAAATGAAAACGAAAATACGTAATTTTGAACCATCGTATTAATATCTAGGGAACACTTTTCCAATAAATTGAATTATAATTGAGTGAGAGCTCATTGAAAAATTTCCCATTTGAAAATATACGGAACGAGAATTGTATCCTAACATTGATAACAAGGTGCGGTAAGAGAGGAAGCCGCGATGCTAGCGCGCGTTCGCTCTGTCGAGTCCGAATGGTGACTCGAAACTAAAATAGTTATTTATTATACAAGGTCCTAAACCGAGTGACTTATCACGAGCTGGTGGACCGTGTATAATACAAAATTTTTTTTTATACGTTCAAATTACGTGCAAATTTCGTACCCAGGATATAACCCGTAACTTGAACCTGTGGCTAAACCAGCCAGTTTATCTACCGAAAATGGCTACCTGTGACTAAAACATCTAGTTTACCTACTGTCCGCCCCATGACTAAAATGGCTATACTCTGTCCGCAAATAGAATGGGTCACGTCAACAAACCCGCGACCCGCTTTCATGCAAAAAAAATTGATTACGATGCGAGGAAGCGGTTCGCGGGTTTGTTTCCGCGACCCATTCTATTTGCGGACAGAGCATAGTTTACCTATCGAAAACAGCTGATTAATTGCCAGTTTTACCAGCACTTATAAAAAAAAAGGTGATTTTTTAGTTTTTCTTCAATTTCTCCAAAAATAATGAATTTAGGCGTGTACTTGTAAGGCACAAAATTGAAGAGCGGAAAATTTTCTTTCAGATGAAAATATTTTCGAGAGATTTTAAAAAATTCAAAAATTTTGCGCGACCCTGAATAGTTCACTATTTTTATCCGCAGTGCTGACTGTCCTCTGACGTCAAAACTAATATCTGCCATTGGGATTTGGGTCGAACTACTCCTGGCGATTTTCGTACCTGAGGCGGAACACTGTAACAACTACTTCCGTGCGTTTTCTTGTTCTTCTAGGTATTATTTACCTTTACTTTCAAGTAACTTTCAAGTTCCTACAAAGGCAACCTACGAACTACGAAGAATTGAAGTTGCGTATGTGGTTGTGATGAAGAGTCGTGGTAGGAGAGTTGAAGATTAATCGAATTCGAAACGATTTGGCCCAGGATCCAACTGTCTGTTACAGAAGATGTTTCTTGCGAACTATCTAACTTACTTTGAAAATATTGTAAGTGTTTATTCGTATTTTAATACACCCTTACAAAACTGGTGAAAATACTCTGCATCGCTTATTAATTATTCTATATCCCGGAACATTTACATTACTTTCTAAAATATGTTTGCAGGCAAGGAAGATATTCACGCGTCATGTTCAAACTACTGCCGCAAGAATGCACGATTCTTTATTTGTGGTGAGCATAATTGCATCATGTTACTAATATTTTCACTACGAAATCCATTAATCGTCTCATATTTTGCAGCATCGCGATTCCTCAGAAAATAATTTGGATGTGAAGTTCGAGTTCACCCAAGAAAATGTTAAAGTGAATAAAATTGTATAAAGTAATTAAGAAATCGAATACTTTCTAGTTGGGTGACTGATGCATTATTTACTCATTCAGAGAGCAGAAGCCATAATGTCTATCTACCCAGAAGGTCACGAGAGAGCGGCTATGATACCTCTGCTAGACTTGGCACAACGTCAACATGGTTGGTTACCGATCAGTGCAATGCATAAAGTGGCTGAAATGTTAAGTTTACCAAAAATGAGAGTTTACGAAGTCGCTACTTTCTACACAATGTTCATGAGGTAGATATACATTCCTTAATGTTCGTCAAAGCAAAAAACTTCCTCCGAGGTATCTTTACTATAGTACATAATACCGAAAACTGAAGAAAAAACATTTACCCACCGTGATCTTGTATGAATAATTGTTTCTTCTTGCGTACTCAGGAACCCTACTGGTAAGTACCACGTACAAGTGTGCACTACAACGCCCTGTTGGTTGAGGGGTTCTGACCAAATTTTGGACTGCATAAAATCGAAATTGAATATACACGTGGGTCAAACTACTGAAGATGGAAAATTCACGTTGTCGGAGGTCGAATGTCTAGGTGCGTGTGTTAATGCACCCATGGTTCAAATCAATGACGATTATTATGTAAGTATTTTATTTTCTTCTCTTCTTGAGCTAGCCTCCTGAAGATTAATATCTCAGTCGTTTTATATTCTTCGGTATTTGGAAATGGACGTTCTCGAGTGTTCGTTCTTCTCAACTCAAGACTTGATGAAAGACAGAAAACAAAAATCGTTCGGTCAATATGTTTCAAAATCAAATGATTCTGTGTTCCTTGTCCCCCTTAAAGAATATGAAAGAATTGTTTATGTATTTGAAAAGAAATTTCAAGCCGGAATTGTGATTATCAGAACACGTATACTTGAGCAATTGTCGAATTATTTTCCTGAGAATGGGAAGCTTGAAAAGTGGATAAAAGTTTGTTTCAGAGTTAGGCGGTCATGGCATAAAAATTTCATCTTGCCAAATGCTAAAAATTGTTTAAAACCGAATAAAACTGGAAATGTCCAGTTCGTTGAATATTTTCTAAAATTACGAGACTTTGCCAGCAGAAAATTTGTGAATTTTGCGTCGAGATCATAAAGTTTGGTCTGTAATGGAATAATTTTGATCGAAAAATCGATTAATTTTGGTAAAATTCAAATAAATACATACGCCGAAAGTACGTTTATTTTAGACCGCGAAAACGGAGTTTATCGATCAACAATGAAGAACATGAAAAATGTGGAGAAAGGACTCAAACCCGTGGCTAAAAACTCAGCACCGATGATTTTGGTTGGACGAGGACTTGGTCGTTCGATCAACGACTCCATTGACTTACGGATTCTGTGAGTCGTAAGAAAACACTTGAAATTTCGGAAAATCGAATAATTCAAGTACGGATATCAGCAAATTGCTTTCGGTGTATGTTGTTTAAAAAACTATCTTACAGTATGAGCAGCGACGTAAGAAATATCGCAACTCATTTGATTAACTCCACTCGCTTTGTTGACAGCGCTATGATCAAACTTGTTGCAATAATTCTCACTTTCGCTGCTCGTGCAGTAAGATGAAGCGAATTTCCAAGTTCAAATACCAAATTATCGGGGCTCTAGTTAGTAATTATCGATTCGAACGTTGTTTCGCTAATATCATCGAAACACTACAAAGCTATATTTTTTACTGCTTTTCTCGACTCGCTTCTTCTCATACTTGGTGATAATTTAGGTAATATTTCTCCATCCTTCATTTCGAAATCGAAAACTAATTATTGCCGTTTGAACTTTTTCAGGAAGATTTGACTGTTGAGGACACCGAGAAAATTATTTCAGATTTGCGAGCCGATAGGAACCCAGACGCCGGACCCAGGTATTGAACTATAATATAAAATATTCCTCGATAGGTCGTACTCTTTCTTAAATTTAATCCTTTTTTTTTCAATATCGCTCAATTCGATTTTCGCGAATTTGTTTCGAAATTGAAAATTTGCCGAGTTACTCATTAGGAAACGCTTGAAACCCCGATTTGATTTAGATTACCAACTTCATACATAAGAGACAATACGAAGAGCTAATAATTTATGGTAGGTAAAAAACTAAAAATAAAAAAGATAATAATCATAATAGGTAGGATGTTTCTTATCTTAAGAAATAGAATTGCCACGAAAACTCCCTTCTTGTAAAGCTCGCAATGAAGCTGTTAGTAACTCAGTAAGTTACAAACAAAATGGATGTCCATTTTATCTACCCTCGAGCTCCCTAGTAAAGCTCACATGAAAAAAGTGTACCGGAAAAGAGAACCGATACAAATTCGAGCCTTGAGTAAGAATTGAGATTCATAATGAGTGTGGTGAGGTATAAGTAGAACATGAGCTGTAGAAAAATCCTCAGTGTAGACACAACTAAACTAATGAAGTAGAATTGTACACTTGGGAATTTTTCGATATCTTGAGTAAGAATATCATCTTACCATACAAATTTCATTCAAAAAAGAATTGAACGGAAATAATTTTCTTCGTATCATTGGAACGAAATAATTTCCAGTGATATTTTTGTACCTATTCATTATTCATTCCGAATAATTATATTGAGTGGTTTAAGATTAGTGACTTGTTTCAAAATTACGTACTGATGTACTGTTGATTACAAAATCGGACCGGTATAAACACTCAGAAACTTTTCTAGTCTTGGTACAGTAGGAAGCTTAGTGTAGGTCTTCTTTTTATCCATGGATGAAGTATCAATTCTGAAAACGCAATTTTTGTTCTATCTTTTATTTATTGGTATATGTAGTTCATTTCCAACCGTGGATGGAGCAACTATGGTTCTTGGCCTTCCAAACTATGAGTTGAAATTCTTGTCATGGAGTATTTTTCAGTGTTCTAGTACCTACTCTTATCGTTCAAAATCAGTTCTTTTATTCTGAACATCATCCAAGCCTACACATGGTTTCTTCTTCATTTATTCTTTTTATCGATGGATTTTTCAAACAGGAATGGTCGTTACGCATCAGAACCAATCGGTGGATTGACAAGCCTTACAGAAGAACCTTACGGCCCCGGATTCGGGGTCAAGCCAGATCTATAGAACCGCGGTAATCATTAAAGTATTTCATGTTGAATTTTGAGTAAATGTTACGAAATAAATCTTTCATTATACTTCTACTAAAGGATTAATTTATATTTTTTCGTCGTTCCTAAATTGCGTGAGATTTCTCGCTCACGCGAACTGCGATCCAATCAAGAAGTCTCGCTACCAACTGACATCAAACATTTAGAAACACAATTATTGTGAAATAAGAGAAATTATTCTTTTTCAAAATTACTCCATGAAAAAAGGGTCAGAGTTGAGGTACTGTCATAAATAATCGTAGCTACGTACCCACGCGTATCAACTTCATATGAAAATTTTGATCCGTTCATGGAATTTGAAGATTGGAACAGTGTAACAGGGATGAATTGCTTCCGATCTAAAAAAATATTATCTATGAAAGCAGGATTCTTTTTCACCGACTACTTACCTACCTGCTGACTTGCTTGAAGATACGTAATCACGTACCACGGTGGCGGCTGTGTCTCAACGATGACAACATACTCGTACTATACGTAGAAATTACAGAGAGAAACGATTATAATTTTTCGTTCTTGAATTTTTTTTCCCCGATCGTAAGAATTTAGTCGTTGGTATATTTTTCCGTTGATAAAACTACAATTTGTTTGATGTCACATACTTCGTTACTTATCCGTGTTGGTTGCTCCTACTCTTTGGGCGGAATCTTTAATAAATGTCAGGATTTCTTGCCGCTCAAAGAGGTTAATTATACGCGACCGTTTCCCACTTCAATCGTAAATCGAAGCCTTAACCGTTGAAACCTAAGAATTTAGCTTCAAGCTCTGTACTATCTTCACAAGCCAAAAAGCTTTGTGTTTAGCAATCAGGTACGTCCTCTTAGAGAATTACTTTGTAAGACGAGAAAATCGGAGAAAATCGATTTGTATCATCTTTCTTTTTATAATTATTACGATAATTTCATAATGTTACATCTTACTAGTTCGTAAATTATTTCGTATGAATAGGAAATTGAAAACATATTATAATCGCATTATTTAAATACATTTTTCATCTGCAAACTTTCTATTCATCATAATAAATCAAAAGAAATGAGATAAAAAACAAATATTGCTACAGCAAATCCATCAGAAAGTTTTTTTACAGGTATAAGGTGAGCAGCGAACATATGCTTAATGAATTATTGTTAGATACTAAAATCAGACGCTTCAAGCAATGTTGAGGCTTTGTGAGGGCTGTAATTACTACAGATTTCGAAATTTTCAAATTATCAACGAGGCAGTAGTAGAAAAAGTACTTGTGGATTCACTTGCATTATCTTTTTGTATCCTTTCTTTTTCCAACGTGTATCAATTTTCAAAAAAAATTGGCACACTTCTCGATGTACAGATTTATTTAAAAAAAAAAAAAAGAAAAGTAGTCGCGATTTGATTTTATGGTATACAAAAGATACTTTTTTCTTACCTATTTTGAAAGAAAATGTTCCAGAAACTCGAGTAGGTTTTGAGACAAAGAATGGTTACTGCACGAAGCATCCTTATTCCATTTTTCAAAAGTGAAAGTTACGATGTGATAAAAGAATAGAAAAATGGAATTATCACACGGATCACCTTGCAGTGGAATAGCAAATATATAGTTCTCATAGTTTTTCTCTTTTCGTTTTTAAACAAAGGTACCTATATAATATTTGCAACAATTTTAAGCTGATATATAGATGGAGGCGTGCAAGAGTAAAGATTTGGTGAAATATGGGTGCGAAGGTACTCGTTCTAACCAACATTTATGCTCACCGCTCGAAAAGTATTTCGCGTGATTGTGTAATCTTTTGAAAAGATTGGAACGCTTTTTGCGGATTCGTAAATAGACAACTATGACCAACCATTACAGCAAGGTTCAATTCTGTATGTATAAAATTTAGATAATAATTAGAAAGTTAAAGAAAAAAAATTGAATCGTCGTCAATTTTCTGCTTGATGGTATCCTAATTACTTATTCATTTTGTACAATTCATCCCCGGTTGATTTGAGTTGGCATAATTAATCCCGTAGAAAACTTGATCGCGCTCGTAAATTTACTCGAGAATTACCTAAGAACCGAATTATAAAAAATTCGCGCACGTGATTTACGTTTGCAATTAAAAATTATTTCACCTACTCAAGCTCAGTTGTTTATCATCTCAGTAAACGTAGTATGTGCAGCGTTTCAAAAGGTTACGATAGCATAATATTCGAATACATATAAATGTAACCGGCTATGCGTAAAGTTACCATTTGGGATAGAACAAAATTTCACAGGGAGCGAAAAAAACGAAAATAACTCAATGTTGATCAATTTTTCGATTTGTGGATATTATTATTATAATATTTTAATAATTGTATTCAGCTTTTATATAATCCTACGCGAAATTTGCACATATGGGAAGACCTTAAAATCCCGATTTTATTGTTGAATTAGGTGTCAAAACTTTGAACGCGTTTTTCTCTGAAAGTTGATTTTTTAAAACACGCGGTCGCTGACGTTGGTGATGAGATACTAGCTTTAGGAAGGTGTTTTGGGTTAAACGGCTCGCATTTTCGAATTCAGCCATGTATTCTACCTGAGAATCATTGCTTAACTCATTTTTCATTTCTCGCCCCAAATGGTATTTTTACGCTTAGCCGGTGTCAAATGTTGACCAGTGTTGGAAAAAGTGGAAAAGAAAAACAAAAACAGAAAACGATGGATAGTGAGACTAAGATAGCTAGGTCAATATTAGTACATAGCATTACATACTAGCGCCAAGTATCATTTTGTCGTTTTCAGGAAGTTTATCAAATATATTACGAAAATTCGGGTGAGAAAAATACTACTTATTGGACGCCGCGTCGTCGATTTAGAAACCTGTTCCAGAATAATTTTTACACAAATTTTAACGAGGAAGAGAGAGAAGAGTAGAAATTTTTAACGGGTTGAGGGAATACAATTCGCGTAGTGAGAGTCTTCCGGTAATTTCAATACGGTATTGCAAGAACACTGCCGAAAACCTTTGCACTTGTTTTGAAATGTTTTGATTGCAATATTTGTTGCTAATGCAGTACAAAAGGGTAGGTATCTTCTTCTTTCAAGTGTTTCTTTTTTTTATATTCACTAATCCGAAAAAAAATAAAATAATAATATTACAAAATATTTTGACTTAGGGCAAACATACGATAATATAATATACATGTACAATTTTACATAAAACGATCGAAATATATATTCGATATTTTCTGACTAGAATTTTCGCAAGTAATATAAAACCCGTCGATAGTTCAATCTGTTCCTTTTTTCCTTATGATTTTGAAATTTTTTTCAAATACACACGCCGAAAAAATATGATAATCTGATCAGCAATAAGTGTATTTGTCAACTGACTGACAATGAAGAAGAACATGAAACCAGCGACGAGAGAATTCAACTTAAAGCGTCGCGTAGAATTTTTTGTTTTTAATTCCAAGTAGGATAATCGTTGATCGATGAATTCTGTTGGTCGAAAAACAAAACCATCGCTATAGATTTGCTATTTTTACTCGCGACAGATCTGAAATTTTACAAATTTGAACGTACCGTAGATAGGTAAGTGATGGCGTATTAGTTTTAAGGTATAATCTTATATAGAACGAGCAGCTGTCGCAAGAGTACCTCTACGCTATCACCGATATTCTTCAATACCTCTGCTCGTTCTTCTCTATATAATTCGTCTACACTCCTTCCTCGCCCTTGAAGCTTATTCAATCAGCTTCTAAAAGCGAACGGTATAATACATATTATAGGTAATAAAAACTACACCGTTTGATTTGGTTGTTTCTTCTCCGGTTCACAAAAAGCGGATTGAAAGCATAAGCTCGTTGTTATGACTAGAGATACAAATAGACTAACTAATCAACGACGAATTTTTACCGCTACCCCCTCCCCTCTCCAAACAAATGGATAAATATCAAACTTTAAAAAATAATTACAAGATCAAACGATATTACACAAAGAGATTAGAAAAAAAGAAGACACACGTAAATCTGTTTGTACAGTATAAAAAACAAAACCAAAAGGAAAACGAGCGAGGGAAGGGGGAAAAGAAATAGAAAAAAGGTTGAATAAACAGGCTGACTTAGAATAATTTTACTAATTATACACTTTTACAATGTTGAGTCTCGACGTAGGCACACACACACACACACTTACATACATACATACATACAAGATGCAAAATACAACCAGTGTACAGTTGCGAGTGCGAATAGAAAATACTGATACGTTATAATTTATAACACCGCAGGTTTTGAGAGGAACAGCGATTTTCATGAATTCGCGTATCATACTGTATAAAATTCTCAGTGACACGTACGTAAGGTCGCAATATGTACTTGTTTAGGTTTAAAAAATGGACTCAAAAAAGAAACTTAAATAGAGGTGCTATCGATAATAATACACTCACGTGAATATCTATCACGAGAACTCAACACACGCATACACTGAAGGTTGCGGTCGAGTCGCGTCTCAGGGTGTATCGTTCGGTAAGTACCCTTTTTCTCGGTGAACTCAGGCCTCGTGAATAGGGCCGCCGCCGCCGCCGCAAGTTCCTTTCCATTTTCGTTGCGACACGACGCATATGAGTGAACAAGATTTCAAAACTATTCCTGACCTACAAATATACGATCATCTGCACGTAGCGTATCGGGTGATCTATTGAAGGAGCGACTATACTGACTGCGTCGCGTCGTGGTTACGCTACCTACTTGTGTACGAAAATACGACCAAACAGACGGAATATAGTCGAACCTTGCTAAGTCGAATATGGATAAACCCTTTACAAATCGAACGTTCGTTGAGGTGTGAATCTACAATTGATAAGTTAAATTCTGTATTATCACATGTTGTTTGTTCCAAATTTTTGCGTTTTCATACTTAAATCGAATTCCGCCCTTGATAAATCGAATTTTTGCTAAACCGAACTGTCACCTCCAAAAATCGAATGCTTTATAAAACAAACCATAGATAAATCGAACTAATTTACTCGTCCCCAGCGGTTCGACTTAGCAAGGTTCGACTGTACATCTAAAACGGTAATAATATTACGAGTATACGCGACAACGACGGGCATAGACGTATTGTACCTAGATAGATAATTAATTATTGTCGTCGTTGACGCGAAGTACGAATCGCGATTCTACCTAATTTGACCAATGAAAAATGTACGTATTATGACGGCATACCTCTCATCATCTACCTATTTATACCAATCTGTCTGTATGAGAATAGGCCTACGAATTGTTACAGACCTCTTGTGATTATAAAGCGTAACAACAAGTATTAAAAAAAAAAAAAGCGAGGGAAAAAAACAGAAATGATGAAGAGCAAAATAGACTCGTATACATGCACGTTCGTCACGTAGGCCCTCCTTGTATTTGCAAGTAATCTATCTGAGTTACGTACTTGTAGTTGCAAATTTTTCTACAGAAAATTCGATTACCGAATTCCTCCCCCCCCCCCCCAATCCTCTTCTTTTTTCAAATTCGCCAAGGTAAGCTCCAACAGGTCTAAAAAAAACAAAAACAAAAACGGTAGCAATTAAATTCTGTACTTTTCTTCTCATTATTTAAATAAAAAAAAAAATCGTAACAAACATTTGAAATGATAGGCTTACTAAGCCTAAGTTACATTGTTATCACGAGGCAAATCAATACCTACATTACCGGGTGGACCAGAAAGATCTTACCAGCTAAATGGGAGTTTGCGCTAAATTCACTCCAGCGCAAAAATGCGAAACGTTAGACGTATACTTCAAATCTACGAAATTTTTAACTCAATTTTATCTTCAATTTGCGTCTCTACTTAACTTTCTAGGATTTTTTTGAGCTAAGTTATGGACCAAAATGTGCCAAAAATTGACCAATTTGCTAAAATTTTCAAAAATTAAAAATCGTTCGAACTCCCATACTTATTTTCTTTGATTTGAAAATGAAATTCAGCGCTGATTCCGAAAAAAATACCTAAATAACCCTATGAAGCTTAAAACTGGAGGAATTTTCAATTTTTCATTTCGGGAATCTTGGCAAATTGGTCAATTTTTGGCACATTTTGGTCCATAACTTGGCTCAAAAAAGTCGTAGAAAGTTGAGTAGTGACGCAAATTGAAGATAAAATTGAGATAAAAATTTTCTAGATTTGAAGTATACATCTAACATTTTGCGTTTTTACACTAGAACAGATCTAGTGCAAACTCCCATCTAACTGGTAACATCTTTCTGGTCCACCCGCGATATATCGTACTTTACTCGTAATTTTCAGACAGTTAAGCTCAACCAACGAAGAACTTGACACTTTTACTCGTGACGGAATGCTAAAGATAGCCTAAGTATAGAGGTGCTTACTTAAATCTAATCTAATTCTCGTTTACACGTGTGTAACTAAATAGGTGCGTCTCTTTTTGACGTTTATAATATACCTAATAAAGATTTATAACGCGCGAATCTTTTAGCGAACTATCTATTAATTTGAAATTTCCTCAACAGCAGTTCATTCTTAGGCTATCTAAGTGACTCGTACTAAAAAAATTTAGTTTTCAAACAAATTTCGAGAGTCTTTGCAACTGAAAATAACTCGGGGTATTCTACGTTCATTATGTCGCGATGCATTTCCGAAAATACGATATCACTGAAATCATTCGATTTTTACTACACTGCATTGTAGCCTATCTACCTACTTATTTTTATGAAAAATTGAAAAAAAAAATAAAATTCATACGTAGGTATTTTAATCATTTTCTCTCGGATGGGGATGATTGTTTTAGAGCTTCGGAATGATAATTTTGATAGTTTTTTCTCGTATAGCTATCTGCAGCGCGTGCGTGGACCTAGAGGTACTAGACTTATGCTGTTCTACTCGTATTCCGACCTATGTTCTCCAATACAACTGATTGTATAAAATCACGTAGGTACATAGCTACATTAAAAGATAGAACGAATGTGAGTTGAGCAAGCGTGTACATTGAAATTAACTCACTCACTCATCTTTTAAAACTGTTGTAGAATATTTTATTTCGTCGATTGAACACAGACAGCATAAAGTTTACGTACATTTTCTTGTACAAACGACATTAAGAGAGTATACCATAGTGCACTGCACTGTAAACTAACTATCGACCATTTTCACAAAAACAGTGAGAAAATGTCGGGTTCTTTTACTACATAGTGTATTCGACACTTGATATCGTCATTTTATACAGAAAAAAATTAA
The DNA here is from genome assembly GCA_035079385.1 of Aspidiotus rigidus. Lineage (NCBI taxonomy): Eukaryota > Metazoa > Arthropoda > Insecta > Hemiptera > Diaspididae > Aspidiotus > Aspidiotus rigidus. The sequence continues at coordinate 1,736,019 of JAVHKY010000009.1, read as the reverse complement.
GCAAATAGCGGACACTTATAATTGGTTAAGGGCGAGTTACTCTTCTCTTCAGTCATCGTTACAATTAGGAAAATTTCATCGCGTTCGATGAGTTGGAAAAAGAATGATTAAAAAAACGTAGGTACCGATAATACGACTATTTTTTATTTCATTTTATTTTTTTTGTTTTTCGAATGATCGAAAAGAAAGCGTGAAATTTTAATGAGTTACAAAACAGATGCTGTAGACTAAGTCAATGAAACTTGTGACATGTCAGTTCATGGTACACCTCTCGAATGTGTATAAAAATGAAATTCATAAATACTCTGATTTTGACCAATTGAAAACAAACAAATTTTCTGGCGTAGCCAAATACGTATATTATTATAACGAACATGTTTCATATTTGTTTCCCTTTGCAAAACCTGTCCTCCTTCTAAATCTGAAAATACCAATTTTTCTGCCTAGTATATTAGAGGCATACAGTGTGCTAGGTTTGTGGTTCATTAATTATTTTACCTCTCACGAATATAACTTTTAGATTTAAATATGCAGATTAATATTCCGTGCACACGGCATTAAGGGAGTTTCATTTTAAAATTAACTGCTTTCACTTTTTTTTTTCGAACTTTGATATTCTGCTCAACTTAATAGTATAGATTCCGTGCAATTTAATACTTCTCGAAAATAATATTATTCCATGGTGTCGCCTTTCTTAACCGAGGGGAAGGGGATGGCCTCGTAAAATCGAAAATGTTGAAAAGGAACCCGTTGTGTAAAAAGTTTTATTTTGAAAAATTTAGCGAGCGCGGTAAAAATTGACATACACAAAATGTTTCCGACTTCCAACCTCATATACACCTACAGTACACAGTATATAAGTAAGTCTCGAAGAACATTTCTCGTCTCATCTCGTCACGCGCGCCTTTTTTATTCTTGTCCGCTGATCAGCGCAACGGTGGCACGCTTCTATCTTATCGATAATATCTATTTAATTTTCTGTCCTATACGACGATTCGTTTCAATATTCGTGGTTCGAGTCCAGTTTCAATTGTAATTTTCAGTTCGAATTATGCACTCAATGCACGACGTGCTCGTCTATCTTTAAACGCTGGTGTTTCATTTGTACCTCTCTGTTTTCGAATAGGTATTCAATAAAGAAGCCTTTTCGAATTCAAAACAATTCATTTCGAGTCATGTCGTAAATACGATGTATATTATACTGATGGTCAAAATATTTCTTCCAAATCCAACACCAACACCAACACTCCTATATAAATTAGAATGAAAAAGGTGGACTTGACGAAATTTCAACTTCTTATACATGTACACAATTATATTTATGGTTAGTGGGTATTCCCATCGAGCAAGACATGGTACCTACACTATTTTATTCGATCTAAGTTATAATTTTCACAGTACAAGTACACTGCACTGCGCTCTTCGCTCACCATGTCGACTGATAAACAAAATAATAACGAATGCCATAGCAATGAAAAATCAACCCATTTTCAATATTGCCTTTCAAACTCTCTCACTACCTAATCCTTTTTCCCTGCCTACGAATTTCGGTTACGAGTTAGGGAGTTAGGTACGTATAAACGATAACAAACATTTGCAATACGATGCGATGTTGGATCAGCAATTCCTGATGGTTCCAATCGATGCGATGTAAGTACTTAATCTTAAACAGATTCGACTCTTCTTATCATTCTGGTTCGATCCGTTAAGGACTTGTACGATCCAGATTTATTCTCTTAATTAAATAAAAATATATTTATATCTTTTGTACGTTTCAATATTTTCCTCAGATTGAGTTTTCAGCACGTCTTCCACTGCAGTAGTAAAACCACTCTAGCTATTTCCCTCCTTTCGCATTTCCCACGCTCGTCGTACATAATAGAGTCCACCGAATAATTTTTCTGATCTAATAATAATAATAATGATAATAATATTTGTATACGAAGGAAAAGAGTACGGTTTTACGTAGACACGCAGTAAAAATATATTATTGTGAGACTGCAGTTTCGCGGTGAATAGGTCGTCATCGCATCATCAGTTGAACAGTCTCACAATAATATATTTTTACTGCGTGTCTACGTAAAACCGTACTCTTTTCCTTCGTTATAATGACGCGCAACGACGGCCATATAACCGTTGATTTTATTTAATATTTGTATAATTATGTACGTAACTTTATACCTATATACGTAGTATAGATAGTTGATGAAAATTCTGTAAAACTTACACTCGAGTGGTGACGCGCAGGGTTGAAATCGCTCGCGTTCAGATTACATCAATGTGGTCGTCGGTGACATAAACGAAGGCGGCGAGGACAGTGAAGACGCAGAGAGTGGTGCAGTAGTAGCAACAGAAGCAACTACGTTCTCGGTCGCACTCGCACTCGCACTCGTACTCGTAGTCGTAATCGTAGTACTGGTAGATATCTGCGACTGCTGAGTCGCCTGCACCTGCACCTGACTGATCGCGTTCTCGACAATCGTTGACGGAGTTGTAATTGCGCCTAAATTTGAATCGTGACCGCCTAATTGTACATTCGGGCAAAATAATATATGTCTATTCAATCGAGTCGTATGTTTGAAAATTATGCCGCAACGCGGGCACGCGTGTTGCGGCCCCTTATCGCATCGATCTTCGCGAATATGACGCGTCAGACTTTGTTTCCACTGATACAATTTACCACACAGTCTACAAACGAATCGTTGTTCGGCCAAAGGATCGGTAATTGGTTCTGAAAACAAATTTCACGCCGCGCATAAGACAACCATATTCTCAATAAGTGCGCTTTAGTCATTAAAATCGTTCGTTCATAGTGCTTCCGCTGTTTTCGCTGCTACTTATACCATAAAGTATCCAACTTATTTTCTATATCTAATGATAATTAGGCCCTATTACAGATAATAATTAATTGTAAATGATATCGTACATCTGTATCTTAATACCAAGTTGGGTTATGTCCTATACGGTGATCGCGAGTCAAGAATTTAAACTTGGTCTCAATCTATTTCAAAGTATACGTAGCCTACAGCAGCCGTACCGTCACGTCGTCGTGGTAACTTATAGGTATATTTCATACTAATAGGTAGTATAAAATATTATTTTTAAACTAGCGTTTTTTTTTTTTTTTTTTTCTTTCTTTTTTCAAAACTACTGTATCGAAAGAGCGTTTTCTATGTACTAGCAGCGTTGCATTGCGAAAAGAGCGCTTTTAACGTGAAGTTGCCGCACTAAAAGAAAAAGTAACGATATGACCGTATGAGTCATGAGTCATGACGCATTACTTTTCAGTCATAGTATGATTAAAAAGTTACTTTTCCACCATAGTATGAGTGAATCGTCGTTATGATGCCGATGGTGGTTTCCGTGTATTTTGAAATTTGAACTTAGCTGTTTTCCTCTTTCGATACATTCGTTTTGAGAAATATAATACAATTTGTGTATCGAATGCGAACTTTATTCATGACTCGTATATTCATCGCTTCTTCCGCGAAATCATGTACTCGTCTTGAAAAAGCTCGTATTCGATACATGTGCTGTAATATACTATTTCGATTCCAGAAAATGACCAAAAAAAGACAATCGATATATTTTTCCCTCTCTAGGGAAAAAAGAAACCCGATTACCAAGCCAAGAGTCAGCAGGAACGTAATTTTTGCGTTTTGAGTTCCACATTACTTTCTTTTGTTCTTCTTAGCTTCTTTTTATGAATTTCTTAGCGAGTTCGAAGGTTTTTACGAAATGGCTGAATTTTGTTCGTGAATAGGCTGCTTTAGAATATTTGCAAAATGGAGACGCGTGGATTCTGGACGCGCGTATTTTATAAAATGAAACTTTAAAGCGACAGCCCGGGCCCCGCTGACAGTATAAAACGACGACGTATGTGTGGTAAATAGGTAGGTATAGAGTGTGGGTCAGCAAACTTATCTGCGAGAGATACGTCTGAGGTACTATACGCTACGGTCTTATTGATATCCGAATCTAATATAGGTAGCGTTAAAAGAATACAAATAATATAAAAAAATGATGTACGGTACGTACTATACTAAGCGTTAGCAAACTGAAAAAATAATATTACGCGCACACGATACACACAAACTATTCTACGAAATACTACGTACGTACACACATATACTACACGAAAGGTAAAAAAACTACAAAACGTAAAATTGCGTAACACACAAGAAAATTTGACAAAAGCGAAAGCCATCGACAGAATTAGCCATAATTTGATTGCGACATTTTTGAAATACACAGATAAGGAAATGAGGTCGTCGTCGTCGTCGTCGTCGATCAATCGATCGATCGATCAATCAATACAAGTGCACCGTCGCACCTCAACTTAAATTAATCTTGAAAGATTTTCAGCTCATCGACGCGACGCGACGTATCTTGTCGAATTTCTTAAAAGGTACTAGTTTTTTTTCTCTCTCTCTCTCTCTCCCTCCTCTGACGCTGACGTACACAAAGGAAAGCGATAATGCCTAAGTAAGAGGAACGATCGCGAGCCCGCGCTCAAAATTCGAAAGAATTCGAATTTCATCTCCAACATGAATTTTATCTGTATGATTACACGTATGTACGCTATACCGTACTTCTCAATACCCGATATCGTTTCAAGAGGTTCAAGATCTCTCTAAAATATGGATGGTAGTAGAGTAAGAAAGAGAAATTTAAGGCAAAAAATGTACACGACGCGTATACAGTATTTAAAAATGTATACATTTTAGCGGTGCGTTTTCGTTTTAAATTTTTCCTTTTCCTTCTCACAAAAAATATTATGTAGTTTAGTACCTATCACTCAGAAACCAATTTCATTGAGAAAAGAGTGGTTCATATCTACCCATCCTGGAAGAAAAACAATCCACTTAGGTACAACTTTCTTTATATCACTCACAACACAAATTGTCTCGTCACACAGAATCGTATAACCATTTTTTCTCCCCTTTTCTCAAATTCCGGGTATTGTTTTCTGATTTTACGCAACAATACTTTACTTGTAAACATAGATAATAGACAGGCGTAAGCATCGTTTCATTTTGTGTGGAGTCTTATAACTTTTTGCTACAAATTTACCCATTTTTTCTTCCAATAATTCACAAAAATGTCATCACCATCCAGATCTGATATGCTTCTCAAAAACGAAAGGTGAAATCACACATTCTTGAACAACATTCGAATGCTTGCCTGTTCAGCATCTACGAATCGGTAGACGTGCGGGACGAATTTCTCCGCATACTAACATCTCTATTATAACCAATAATTTATTTATCACTCGTTTTGCGGTATTGTTTTCGAGAAGAAGAATGACAACGTAAAAAACTGGAAAAACGAAGTTATAAAGTGAGAGGGAAAGAGAAAAAAATTGTCGACATCTGAAAGACTAATACAAGCTAACATCGAAAATACAAAATGAAAGCTTATCGATTCGAACGACACATACAAAAACTACCAATTTGTACTACCATCTCATAATACGAAAGATATGATGCGATAAAAACTAATAAAATTAAAATACTTACATGGTACTTACCAAATCATTTTCTGGGATGGCCGATTTTCTCATACCAGCTTTGTACTTTTTCCGCAGGATTCAATCGAGCGAGATTGTGGAACGCGATGATAGAATGACTAAATGCACTATAGCACTACGGTATAATAAGTCTACCCATATACGCTAACGCGACGCGCCGCGCCGCGCCGCGCCACGCTGCACTTACCTACTGTATCTACTTAGTACCTACCGTGCGTTACTTACCTCTCACTCATTGCGAACTCTCCAATTCGTACGTCTATGTAGCTCGCACCTTAAACTTAGATAAAATGAAATAATAACGACTTTGTTGCGAAAAGATTTCAATTACGTTATACTAATTCTCATGATTTCTTATAATAATGACGTCGCGTCGTCATTTGATCCTATTTGTATTTGCGCGTGCGTGCGCGAAAAACCTACTTAATGCATAAACATCGAAAATAGTGTAATTTGTAGATTTACAATGCTTCAAAGTTAACAATACCTACATATTATCATGTAGGCTAGTATATTCATTCGCTGTTCTGCTTATAAGTATTTTCTGATGCGAGTAATCGCGTATAAATCAATCAGAATTGCGATCATTCCATCCTATTGCGCGCGGAAATCAATAGATAGTGAAATGAATAGAAGCTTCGACGATGTTACATCACCACGAATATCGAAGTATACGCGTGGAAAGGCAATGCCAGGAAAATCCTAATCGACGCGGGCAGCGCAGCATATTCAATCATTCCCGAGGCGATCAACGGAGTTTCAGTCGATGTGTTCCGCGCGTGCGAAATTTTATTTCTTTTCTTTTAACGGCCGCGCCCCATCCATCATAATTATACAGGAGGCGATTTGCGTGCATGTTCAAAATGAAAATGTCAGAAGTAGCAACATTGCGAAAAATAATGTCGAAAGTAGTTTCCTTCTTCTTACCAGCTAGGCGAGAATGTATTCGAAAAGAACTGAAAATTTGCAGCAAAGAAAAATCATATTTGCTAACGGTAATTTCTCCATCATATCTTCCGCGCATTATCGCCACCGCCGCCGCCGCCGCCGCCGACGCAGCAGCACCTACTTACGATGTGAATCACAGACCATCGAAACAATGACAAAACTTTCATTAGGTCATTGACATAAATTGAAGGCGAAAATTGCTTTCCGCTAAAGAACTACCTAGTTAATAAATTCGTTGAATCAGATATTTTGAGCTATATGCACCTGTAATTAGTGGTGACGGACGAAATACCCTATTGTAGAGTTACGATTTTCAATGTTACAGCGCATTACCTACAATATTATGTAAGTTACCGGCAAATGCGATAAAATTTGATTAGGAGTCGAAACAAATTTTATACCAGGTGGCTTGTGGTGAATAAGTGATACCGAAACGTTTTCTTCTCATCTGATAGCCATGCGATAAGATTTGACTGAATAATGTAAAAAAAAAAAACAAAAAACAAAAAAAAAAGGAAGAAAGAAAGAGGTAGTTTATCGAATTCGAAAGAGAGGGTAGCTGATAAACGTAAAGATACGTATACGCACGTCGTTTGGTGCGAAGAAAACGCAGAGTATTACTGAGCTCATATCATTTTTGTTATTTTTTTTTTTTTCACTAATCATCCTTATTGGATGAAAGGAGAAAAGTCTGAAATTTCTTCGCATGAAAATGGTCACGCCATACAAGATGGAATAACGTTAATGGAACGTCGACGGATGCGAATGTAATGAGGAGAGATCCATGCTAATGTGACGACGCGACGAGTGACCATCGCGCGAAAGTTGCACATCGTACGCGGAGAAAACGCCTTTGCCCGGTAACGTACCGCCGACTTTGTTGTTGTGCGTCTCTCATCTCCATTGCCGTCAAAGCGGGAGCAGAATTATGTCGACGGTAGTCAAATACATTTCGTTTTATACTTAAGCGCAATGGTGTTCAATTTGTGATTATTGATTGTATATGTACAGGTTAGCACTAAGGTATCCTACAGATAGGGAGGAATTTTATGAACAGGTTATTTCTTCGACTTTTTCCTGAAAAAACGCACTTGCGATTCAAGCGAATTATAATTTTTATTGTCGTATGTTTACTGGTTCTGTAAATGTGTACTATATTATATTAATATTAATTTTGTTAAAATTGGTACAGCCTCCCCCCCCCCCTCCCCACTACGCAGTGGATCGAGATTTTTCGTAAAAGATGTTCTTCCGTATCGTTTACTTTATTAGCAGAACGTATCGACAACATGATAGTGTCGAAGTTCGGAAACGTGTTTCGTGACGAGCGACGCGACGTCTGCAAACAACATCATCGAGGAAAGATCTATCTTCGAACAATAGTGGTGGAAAAATGCATATATGTGAATCGATGTTGAATTCGACGTTGTACCGTCGCGTCGTAATGCCGATGCCGTAATCATTAATATATTATAAAAATATATTCTTCGAGTAAAGGGGCATTCTTACGTATTTGCGTTGATAAAAAAATTGGTCCCGTAACGCGAAGAATAGCGAGCGAAAACCGGAATTTTCAGTCACCTTCTAATTTCCCTCATCCGCGTTTGGTTCATCTAGGTCATATTTTCAAATCACGGATCGTCCATTCATTTAAACGATCTGCATCGCATCGTACTCAGTCACCGTGCAAGACTGAGCTAGCGCTGTTAGATTTTCTATTACTGTATTGTGCATAAAAAATATAACGCGACACTGAAATACCTGTACGTGTATTCGAAGTTCATAAATTTCATCCTATCAATGCAATGCAACGAAGTTCAACTGTTAAGCTGTAATTGAAACTAAGTCGCAGTCCATACACCTTGAGTATTGAGTAGATATGGTTCTTTTTTCACCAATCGATTCTTGAACTTTTTACAGATCATTATCACCGTCAGTCAGTATCTGCGTAAGTATACATGTGAATACGTACACCTTGTAGTACAAATTTTGGCGTAATATTTTTTTCCATCAAATTCACAATGCGATCGTACGCCTTGGATAGAAAGATCGAAATAAATACCGCAGCGAAAAAATTAATAATAATTTCAATAATAAGAGATGTTTTGGGACCGCATATGTCGTCGATACATAGGTACAACACAGTGCAGTGCAGTGCACTGCACGAGAATACGATGCACTCGAGAATGTTTTGTATTTGTCACTTGCAGCGGTCTATTCTGATAATTCACTACTGAACAGCTATCCTGTTACAAAAATTCCATTACGTTATTCTCGGATACTTTTCAACACTGAACACGAATCCGTTGCCCGTTTTTTTCTAGCACGTCACAATTTTTAGTAACCACGATTAAAGTTCTCGTTTACTTGCCGCGCGTCGTCGCGAAACACATCGACGATAGCAGCGTCGCTATCGAAAACGTTCGTTACGTTCCGCGAGAGTGCGCGGCAAGTAGACGAGAATACTTGTTATGATTACGTGAATATTTATCGTGATTACTAAAAATTGTGACGTGCTAGCAAAAAACGGACAACGGATTCGTGTTCAGCGTTGAAAAGTATCCAAGAATCACATAATAGAATCTTTGTAACAGGATAGCTGTTCAGTATAGTGATAATACAAGATAATATATAAAGTATAGCCATTTTTTTCCCCCTTTGAAAAAACAAGACTGAGGCGCTTAGCTCTCCAGTACTCGGATCTCTTATTATTCGTTCTGATTTTTTCATCATTTCTCTTTTTTTTTTTTTTTTTTTTTTTCCATAAGTTGTAAATATAGGGATAAATCATTAATAAGTTCAGTCTTGCAAGAAACGGAACCAGAAAGATACGCTGCGGCGGCCCCTTTTCTCCTGTCAAAATCCCAAACCTAAAATGTTTCCAGAAATATTCGTCAGAGCTACCGGCCTCGCACTGATGCATTGAAAATTCTTGATACTTCGATATATGTCAATAAGATATTAGGTATCTGATCAAAAACAAGCAGTAGTCTTCACGGTTAAATAACACACTCGGGTAAGTATATCCTCGCATCATTCGGGTATACAAAAATGTAACTTTCGCCAAGAACTTGGAAATGATTCGAGTTTTGTAAATTTCACTTTTTCGTACCACTCCTACGAAGTGTCTGTAAGAAGGGTGTTCGTCCCATAAGAAATACTTCCTGAATTGATTTGATGATTTTTCAAAGCGCCTCAACAAAGAGAATCTTTGGTAAAAACTTTTTTACAAAAATTTCAATTTCATTTCTCATCATTCTATGTTTAAAGTCCTAGAACTGAAATATTTATTCGACACACTCCTCCTCTTCTAAATGACACAATAATATGTTATATTAGCCGAAGTCAGAATTTTTGAGATTTTTCTGCAGATGATGTTCTGACTAAGCTCGAACGCTTCTCTGCTCGTTCAGCTCGCGTAACGCTACCTTCACGAACATTGCGTCGTTTCGCTCCTCTCGATCTCGCGATGAGAGCAATCTCGTAACACTAATTCGATTCCCCAAATTATCACATCGAATAAAAGAAGAACATTTCCAAATATTTTCGAACGAAAAGGACGTCGCGTCGCTTTCCAACATTCTAATGAAATAAGTAGGTTGCTCTCTATCGATATATTCATCCATAATCCATTGATATCGCGAGTAATTCAGAAAACAGAATCAAGTAAAATTAGGGAGTAAAAACAGATATCAGTCTTCGAACGAATTGAAGAAGGGGGGGGGGGGGGAAATAATAAACAAAATTAAATAAAATTCAAAACAAATAGTCGAAATATTGTTCTTCACGTCTCACGACCATAACAAAAAATTTTGAAACATCGCCACGTAATTTGATTCACGCAACGTCTTTGCGAAAGGGAGCCTCTTGCACACTACGTATTACAAGATGAGCTTGTCGTGTCAATGAAGAAGAATTGAACAAATTTAATAGGTACCTACCTATATGTTACGAATAAAGACGATTTTTTTTCTTCTTCTTTTTCGCTCTTAATTATTACTGGCGAGGGAAGAGCGGATAAGATGCTACTACAAGTAGTACATCTTATTAACAAAAGAAAAAAAAACAGTACCAAAATGAAACAAGTATGTAGGATGATATACATATACGAATACGTAAGTGTGAATACCTTGGTATTGTATTGCAAGAGTTTATAAGAAAATTTATAATAAGCTATTACAGACCAGTGCAATACGTATTATTCAGTGGGGCGAATTTTCAACCGACTCGTCGCTTCCATGATAGTTGCGAACATGTTTCAATAAGTTAGATCTGACTTTACAACGGTACGGACAATGCGGGCATGCGCAATTCGGTGGTTTTCCACATTCGTTTTGCAAGTGACTTTTCAACGAACTTCGCCATTTGTAAGTGCGACCGCATTTAACACACGGATACCGTAGATGATATTCCGGGTTTCGTTTACTCGAATTTGAACCGGTTAACGGGAACAGCAATGCTGCAACACATCGCGAATGAATATGGAAAAAGAAAGAAAATCCCCGCATACAACTCGACACACGCACACAAATACAAAATAAAGAAAGAAAAAAAAAAAAATGAAGGCGAATTTACGTAGGTATGCCTGTTTTTAATTTTCATGCGACCGCTCGCGAAAATCATTGGTATACAATTTGTATTTTGAACAGAACTTTGAATAAAATTACTGCTAAATTTATTTTACTTTTTCCTTCTTCCATTAAGCACACAAATACGTTTTTTTTTCCCGTATGTACTTCAAATCATTAATAGCCCAGTAGCATTACAAAAATCAAAAAAGAAGAAGAAAAAAAAATCATGAAATAGTATAATTATTGTGCTACTGGAAAATGAAGCAAACGATATTCAAAAGAACGCGAGGGCTTTGGTGACCCAAACCAGAGCGAGGGACGCCATGCAGCGCTGCCATCCAGATAATGAAGACGTAGATGAACGGTATATCCCATCTGGCAAAATGGGTTTCCTACTAGAATACGCGTTAGTGTGTTTGTGTATTGAACTGTGTGTGCGTTATATATATATAATTATGTAGATATAATAATACGTCAATTTGCCGAAATTCGATTATGACCTACGAATGTCATTTTGTAAGAATATCTGAAGAACGAACGTTCTAAATTTAACAATACGTATTATCGAATTCTACGTTGAAAATTTATGAAGAAGCAGTAGATCCTTTCGGTTGTCATCTAATACAGTGTTTCTTAACCTTTCTTACAGCGCGGCACATTTCTCCAAGAGACTATATTACTGCGGCAGAGCATTTCCAGAACTCCAAATTGTAGCGAAAATTTTTGTGCGTTTTGACATTTTTATGTCTCTATTGATTTCCACCTCCTAATTTAAGAATTTGTGACCTACAAGATGGCTATATGAGGCCTCTCTCTACTGCGGTCCCGGGAAACAACAGTTTTTATCTTTCGCCAGGACTCAAGAAAATTTCGCCACTAATACATGCAAAAGTGTCTGGATATTTTTTGCATTTATTGGAAATCCCCTGGGCTCTTCTGATTTCAAAATTTATGAGAAACATGAAATTTAATCTGTATTTTTGGCCAAGTCGCAGAAAGTTCTTGGTTTTTATGACGTTGAGTGTAGGTTTGAACTCAAGTTTAAGTAATTATAACTGGAACGGACGTCATTCAAAAATTAGAACATAACGGTCAGATAGTGCTTCTAATTACTTTTACGAGTAAAATTCATTTTTTAGTTCATATTAATTTATGTTTTTGATCAGAATTTTGCGGCACACCTGAGGCGTGCTTGCGACACGGTGATGTGCCGCGGAACACCGGTTGAGATATACTAATCTAATATATAGAGTAGAATGTTTGTTTGTCCTTTTTAACTCGAGAACCATTTTACCTATCCACCTGAGATTTTCGCGACACATAGGTGTTATTCAGACATACCATTAAAGCCATAAATGAAAATTTTAGCTCCCACAGAAAAAAGTTCTTATCAAAAATTGTGTGTCCTCGCTGTACGCGTCACTTGATAAAATTACAATTCGATTCACCAAAGAAAGGTACCTGCACGCAACTGTCTACTGTATTTCTCTACCTAGGCTGACATCCTGTATTCTTGAGAACCGGATATTGGCGCCACCTTCTAACATTTACATTTTCATTTTCTTAACGTTACCGGAAGTACGAAAATCTGGGAATGTTTGTTTGTCTGTCTGCACGGTATTCTTGAACAAGAAACGCGACTACGATGACGATGATACGTTTGTACACCAGTTATTTGAACGCTTCTAACTATTGACGTGGAGTATTTCTTGAAAATCTTATTTTTATTCGGATAAAGTTTTAGATTAATTTCAACGTTCCGGCTGCGTCTGGGTGGAGTAATGAGCGAAAAAAATTCAATTCGGAAAAACGAAAAATTTAGACGTAGTAAAACTCCTTCTCACTCTACGCGTTGTTCAAAATGTTTAAACGCGTTGCAGTCCAAAACATTCAATTATTGTTGTAATAACTCAATTTGTACTTATTTCTATGAAAAATTGAAGTAAACAAAAATTGTAGCCCCTGTAATTTTTTTTTTTCGAACGAGTCTAATTTCAGATTTTCAGGAGGAAATTTGGAAACTAATGGTATTTCAACTGATGCTTTTCAATCAACATCATTGCGTTCACACAGAGAAAGAACTTAAACTGGTTGCTCTGGATAAATCTAGAAAGACTATTCAAGTTTCACTTTTTTTTTTTTTTTTCTTAAATGTTGTGAAAAAATTGCAAGCTCTGTATTTTGCTTTGGGATTAATTCATTTTCGATTTTAAAGGGAGAAGTTCATGTAAAACAATTTCTTGAAAATTCGCTTTTCTTTTGTAATACGGGAGACTATGCAGCAGGTACATAATAAGGCCGTCAGACTTTGAAACCACCTAATGAAAGGTACCGGGTTCGAGCCTCGTATGTGAAAAGTACATCTGTTTCTCATACAAAAAAACGACTGAGTGCGTCTCATGCATCTATACAGACTGACGTCATTTCCCCTAGTGCCTCAAAAACCCGCGAAGTGGTCGAGGTATAGCCTAGTCGCCGATGAAAGAGAACGCGCGTGAACCGTACGACTAAGACAACAATATTCCAGCAAGTCTATCCCAAGAATGTTGAATGAAGGTCATTTATAATGCGTAACGAGTATGGGTGGTTTTCAACAGGGAATTTATTTAATGGAAGGGAGGAGGTAAATTGGAGAAAAATGACGGGTGCTGGCCGCCCCGGCAAAACTTGGAACTTGGAAAAATTTCGACTTTCAAGTAATATATGATAAAAATTTTGAATATTGAGCTGTACGTGACGGGAGGATTCGGGAGAAATATAGACTTCCCAAGGTAATGAGAAACAATGTTTAATCTTTATTCCGAAACATTATGAACAAAGAAATCCTCATAAAGTAGGTTTCCCGTTGGCCTCGATCAACACAGTTAATGAAGGCAATCCCAAGCAGTTAACAAAATAAGCTGCTAGTTATCCTCGCCGGATTTTGAAACTACTCGTACAGTCTAAGAAAATACGTATACTGGGTGCGGGAGAGAAATGTGAAAATTGTATCTGGTTTCTCATACAGGAAACGAACAACTTGCAGCATCTTCTGCGTCTATACAGACTGATGTAATACGTCGGTGATATGGCAGGCTTTTTACTTAGTGTCCATCCATTTCCTTAATCATTGCGACTGGTAAAATATGGATGAATTGGTCCGTTTTTTGCTGCAATACAGTTATTACGTGTCAAGTTAGCTCTTGCCTTTAAAATACAGATATCTACTGAACACATAGCTGGCGGTTAGGCACGCCACCAACTGCTACACATATTACATATTTATAATTATAGAAAACACTACGACTTGACCGAATAATCGATATTGACTGTCGAAATGGAAAAATCGATCTGTTTATACACGATTGAAGGTGTCTTTCTTTATCATATTTCATAATTGCAATATCGCACATACCACCCACCTCCCCCCCCCCCTCCCCATTAAAATAATAATAATAATAATAATAATAATAATAATAATAATAATAATAATAATAATAAATAAAAATAGAATAGAATAGGTTTCTTGCACTTCTTAATTTACTCTGTTGACTGATCCAAACATTTCCCCTAGTCTAAATTGTTGCTGGCGTCGTGATAGCCGGTTGCTATAGATCGTACGATATGAGACATTTATACTTCGCACCTAGGTAGAAAGATTTCTTTAGGTTTTCTCGTAAAAACAAGCGTACCCTATAATACATAATACGGCGCGAGAGTCATGAAAAGTAGCAAGAAGATACTCGAAAACAGATGTAGAAAATTAATCTGTACGCCAAAAGAAAATCTACGCGATGCACGATTATATTCATTAAAGTCACACCTTCCTGCACCCTCTACATGCTAATTATCGAATGATTTTCATCACTGCTGAAGAAAAAGTAGCGCCGCAGGATTTGATGACGTCACAAAATTATTCCTGCAGACAATACATTTGAAAGGTAGAGATTTATTCTCCTACCATTATTTTGTAGAGAAGCTGGCTGAATCTGATACAGAATTGAGAAACCTATAGAAACACGGGTTCTTTAACGAAGTTGAACGATTGTGACGTCACAAGGCTAACCTATAACGTCATCAAAGTGTAAAGTCATAGGCCCATCCCCTCGAGCTTTACTTGATAGGAGGGTGACTTGGTAGAACTCACAGGTTCTTCAACGGAGTTAAACGAGAGGTAACATGGAACCTATTGTATGGGACCTCCGAGATACGTGTAAGTACGCTCTACCGTTCTCACAAATTTTCGTGTTGATGGCGTCGCATCGGCACTCACAGTCAAAGTTGTGACTGGCGAGTATATAAGCGCCCGACTCTATTGCGCCGATTCTTATCAATTATTTTGTTGTTTGGTAGCCGGATATTCTAGTGGTAAGATTTGTAGCGTGTTGCATTAGTAAGACCATCTCTGAATTATCATAACAGCGTGAGAACAAGTTCGCATGACGAACCGTCGTGTCGCGTCGAGTCTTACATTATACATGATAGGAAGGGGATTTTGAAAATTTTCCGAGTTCCGAGCTTTGGTAGTCGGCCGGACGGCGGACGTTTCTTCCGAAAACTTTCTCCGATAAAAGAGGTTCCCTGTTGAAAGTCGAATGCTAAATTTCATCTTCATTATAATTATAATGACCGATTTTTTTTCATTAGGCCTCTATATTCGATGATGATAAATGAACGATTTGGCAGACTATTTTACAAATTTCAAGAACACTTCCCCCGACTAACCCTTGAAATGAAAACGCCAACGTGTTTTATCCTTTGAGCGAACAAATCATCTTTTTCCACCTAGGAAATTTTTCAACGATTTTCTTTAAATCATTCTTTTCTTTGCATAGAAATTTCCTTCGAGTATCACACTTCAGAATTGAAATGGCTAACTAGGCTCGCCAACTCCTATCGTCTGCTTAGCCGCTCTTGTCTGACGATTTCATTCGGCACGCCGGTTTTTCATCAATACGTACAGTACCTATTATATTCGCATATACATAATGAATAGACTAAGTATATTACATAATTATGTTATTGTTACCCGTGCAAAAGCTCGTGACAACTTGTATGTCACAATGATGAGGTGAAACATGAAGATGAGAAATGATGGACGCATGAAAAAAAAAAAACACACACACACATGCGCAGTATGCAACGAATATATGAAGATGGGACCCGAAATCAAGACTCACGATATTCGGCTTGAGTCTTCTGAAGTGCGCACCATTTTTCAATACGTTCACCACAAAAGGTGCACTTATACGCATAAGTTGATAAAATCGCAGGCGACTTTTAAGCAACGAATGTAAGTACGACTCCAACGATTACACAATGTAATATTATAAATTACATACATTGTCGCTAGTTAGTTCTTCCGTCATCTTACATCCATTTGTACTTTCATATAAAATTAGACGCCACGCTCAAAATCAATTATTTGACTTTTTTCTTTTCTCTCTCTCTCCTTTTGTGAAAATTTTTTCACTTTTCCCCCTAACCCCATTTTCACTGATTTTTTTTCCCCTTGTAAAAGTACTTTTAAGAAAAGGAAACGCCGGCGCCGTTCTTGTCAATGTGTATTATCTGTGCTTTTTGTTACGATGATTACAGAGTACTCATGGACCAATTAAAGAGAATCGTTGTGCGGGTGCACACAAGTATAATCCGCCATTGCGTGCAAAAGAGGATAGAAATATGTTAACCGGAAGAATTGAGCCCTGCGATTGCTCAATTATTTTGAACTAAATATCATCAAGATCAACCAAAGCCTTCCATATTAGCTCAGCTCGGGTATCAATTCATGAAGAAAAAAATGCAAGTTCATTTGTTCACTGCAAGGACGGAACTGGGGGTCGAGTGTTTATAAATAGGTGAGCGGGTAACGGAGAAAAATAATTCATCATCATCCAATGCTAAGGAACACGTATGCAGTGTAGTCTACAGATACAGGCCTACCACTTCACCTCGAGATTCACCTACTTTCCACCAACAGTGTTACTAGCATTGCTGCACACGGGTGGATCGGCACATCAGATGATCGGAAATTTCTTGAATCGTCCTCCCGAAAAATCTAATAATGTACCTTCGAGATAGTGATTTTTTTTTTCAATCGGTCATTTATTTTTCCTTATTATGATATAATCACATTTAGGTGTTTCTTTTCACAGGCTTATTAAGCTACAGCTGCAACTTAATAACAAAACACGTGACTGGTACAAATACACACATTCACCACCGATTCAAAAATTGCGAAAAATCAATTGATAATACAATGTACGTATAAAGTGATGGAATAGCAAGATTTTCAAGAATTATTATCTTTTGTTGTGACACTGTTCACAGGGAACCATCATTCACTTGCGATATTATAGGGCAACAATGCTCAAAAGAACTATGTGTTAGTGTTACTTATTGATCTTCGACTGTAATCATTACTACCACGCCACGTATATTTTTCTTCAGCAAACAAAAATTGGATTAAAGATTCCTCAAAATTAACGTGAGAAAGAGAAGATTTGAAGGTTAAACGTGACACATACATATTTGTTCGTTTATTACAGAATAATACCGGTATCTACATCTTGTAGAGATCATTTTGTAAGAGTAGATTAGCAAAAGTGGCACCTAAAATAACGAAATATTCCTCCGAGTAAACAGAAAGAAGAGAGAAAAATAAAAAACAAATATAAGAAATGAATATATACACACATAAATTTGAAAATCGACAGCAAAATTGGAACCGCACTAGTACGCAAAAAGGCTTTCTCTGGGAGAAATGAAGAAACGTCATCAAAAGTAGAATTTTATTAACATAGCCAACTAAAAATATTGAAAGTAATCACTTTAAAATATACTTTGATTTTTAAGTACAAAAAAGTATTAATTTTACTAACGCTTTACAAATTAGTTTACTTTAAGCTTATTCATATCATGTATTAAGTGCTTTCTCCAGCGCAGAATGAGGAAAAACAAGAAGGAAGAACGAAAAGAGGAAAGAAAAAATACTGTTCAATTCTTAAACTAATAACTTACAGCTTACTTTTTTTCCCTTCCATCATCCGAAATTGTTGGTACAATATTGATAGGGTAATATTTTACGTTTGATCATACGATTAATGTATTCTACAAAAACATGGTATTCAATAATAATAATAATAATAATAATACGTATCGTAGTATAATAGAAGTAAAGACGAGATAGAAAAAAAAGAGAGAAAAAAAAAGATGATGATGATGATGATGAAATAAAAATAATAACATTAATAAAGAAAAATAAAGAACAAAGTTCTACAATATACGATGAAAGCTCGTAAGTCAACATTTAAAGATTAAACAACAAAATACGTACATATAAATAAAATGATACATCTTTAAAAGTAAAATCAAGTAGAATAACATGTAACAGACGACTCAAGAAAAAAAATAATGTATCATTATGTACAAAAGAAATACCAGCTTTAATTATCATAAGGAAAAATAATATTTTCTTCTGAGGTTTGTGATACAGGTATCACGATGATGACGATAATAATAATGATAATAGTAATAATGTGAATAAAAGAATGAAATTAATAATGTAAAAATAGTCCACTAATTCTTGTTACAGATTCATAGAGAAATAACCAGAATAGACGTGATCACAAATTTTGAGCTACAATAAGGTCAAAATTACTCGTTTTTGATCACCAACAATGAAAGAAAAACTGAACAAAAATAATGAAATGTTCTCAATGATATTAACAGAAAGTGTTGAACATAAAAATAAATTAGATCTCACATTGATAAAGTATGAGAGCGGAAAGCAAAGTCCTGATGCA
The DNA here is from genome assembly GCA_035079385.1 of Aspidiotus rigidus. NCBI lineage: Eukaryota > Metazoa > Arthropoda > Insecta > Hemiptera > Diaspididae > Aspidiotus > Aspidiotus rigidus. The sequence goes on along the minus strand of JAVHKY010000009.1, from coordinate 1,717,186 downwards.
TTTCAACTTTTACTCGGATGGAATATCTTTTTAAATGGAATAGAGTCGTTTTCCCATTCCCCTTCACTACAGACTTCGTTGAGGCAGTTTCAATTAAAATTTGATGCGATGAAACCCAATTCGGTACGTCTTTTTAAATATTAAAAAAAAAAAATTACGACGAGTCATGAGAGAGAAATAAAAAATATTTTAATCAATTGATAACCCATATAACAGAAGAAATTGCGCCGAATTAGATTTTTTTTCCCCTTTGAATCCAAAAAAATAGTATCACAAGTACATACAACCTTTGAACTACAGGTGACCAAACGTAGCGTAATTACTTTACTGTCCTGACGTTGTGTTTCCATTTCTCCAAATTTCAACATACAAGTTGAATTACTTTTCATCAGAAATAAAAATTAAGCGACAAAAGTTTCTCATACAGTTAACCATACTGGCATGATTTGTTTTTAAAATTACGAATACTGAAAGGCCACCTCTCAAAATTAAATTTTCTGTTCAAAATTCCGGGCAAGTACGAATGATCACAAATGAATTTGTGTCTTAGAACGGAGAAAACGAGGAGAATAGCATTCCTCCAGGCGACCAACAATTTGAAGATAAATAGTTCAATAATTGAATTCTGTACAAGTACGGAAAATTCAAATTCGTCAATAATTGAAGATTTGACGAAATAAATTTTAGAAGCGCTACCTTCCACGCGATATACAATTGGTACGTGAATTTAAAAATTATATCTATTTACAACACCATAGAATGGCGTTATTAATCAGTTTGTACAGCAGTCGCCTAAATTAATTGTGTAACTACTCTCGCAAAAAGTGACGAGCGAATAAAGGGGTTCTATGCAGATGGTCAGTTTTTTTTTTCGTTTGTATTAGGAATGTACAGTACGTATTTTTTTTTCCTATACAGACAAATGGATTCAATGATAATTCAACATTCTTTACAGACTTGGAATGCAAGGATAACTCAACATAATAGACAACTAACCACTCCTTCATACTCCAATGAATACGAGAAAATTTTCAACCTTTTTTTGTAGTTCTTACCCATAAGTGTGGATGATCACAGGAAACGAGAATTCAATACAAAATACGATTGAAGACAACAAATTGATCCCTTTTTGATAGCCCCATCGAAAGATTTGTAAGTTTCCGCTTATTATAAATACATTTTTACGGTTTGTAACAATCATTTATATTTCCCATCAAAATTGATAAGCTTGTTCATTTACGAGAAAAGATATTGATTTCAAATAATAAAATAAATACAACAGAAATGAGAAAATGAATGGAGAATGAAAAAGACAAAAAAAAGTAAAAAAAAGAAGAAAAGCGAGAAACAACGGAAGAAGGAAATAAAAATTTCCAGGTAAATGCGAGTCAACGAGAAATTAAGCACGATGTAAAGGGAGTAATATAAAAATGGCACGTAATATGACTAAAGAAAGATACAAAATTTAAAAAAGATGAGAAAAAAAAAGAAAAAGAAAAAAGAAGTGAATAATTAATAGATTAAATAAAATAAAAATATGAAGAAATACGTATAAGCAACAATTTAACCACAAACTAAAATCACAATAGCGCGCGATCGAATGTTGATAAAATTGTTAGCTTAGTGAAAGTATTGCGTGACGTCACGTCTAAATTAGTTCACGGTCGACGGTCGTAAACGATGGAGCCTCGAGAAGTATGGAAAATAGTAGTTGCGACTCGCAGAAAATATTGAAAAAAGAAATCAGTCGAAAAGAAAGTATCAAAGTTTTTAAAAAATGATTACGAATAAAGAAATTTTGTTGGAACATCAGTTGATAGAGCAACTTCGCGATGCTGCAGTTTTTGTTCAGTACAAAAGTAGGCTTCTGTTTATGGCAGCGAAAGATTCAATTTTCGGGAATACTCACATACCATCGAAATGAAATATCGCGACTATTCTACGTACATGAATGCCGGTTAATTGAAAGTTTACGAATACAATGTTATTGTTCAATCATTCGAGTTCGCCTCTCGAAAAAGCAGACTGTATCCATAGTCTATATTTTCATTATTGTTATTATTATTATTATTATTATTATTATTTATTTTTTTTTTTCAAAACATAATCCCAATGTACAATACGGATGACGATGCGCGAATTCCATGCACTATCTTATTATAATCATTCAAGTTCTAAAAATCAATATTTTCGATAGACATCTACAATTTGTTTTACTGAAGCCAGGAAATTTTCCCAAAGTATAACTCATTTTCGACGAAGATTGTTCTTCACGCTCGCACTTAATCAATTCAAAAACCTCCGAGACGTAAATGAGAAAAAAATCAAAATACAATCGAGGGAGGAAAAACACACAACAAATAAAAAGAATTACTAGGTAATAAGTTGGGACGAACAACAAAACGTTCAACTAGGAACCGGTTAGATTCTGTTCATACACTGCTTTCGAGGTAACGAAATTAAAATTTGTACAAAAAAATTACGAGTAATATTAAGCTCGTCAGTTTCTCCATCGTGAAGAAACCGAATGAAGGACAAAAAGAAAGTAAGAAAAACACGTTTTCTCTGAGCTTTGCACAGTCGACGAACAGAGGGAAATGGTCAAATTGTGTTCGCACACACTCTTTCTTTTCAATCTAGTAAGGTTTTTTTTTTTTTTTTTTTCTCCTTTTTCTTCTTCTTTTTTAATCTATGAAAATATGACAGGAACAGTGCACTCTCTCAAACGTTAAAAAACAATTCTCGAAAATTCTCCGAATTAAATGAGTCGAATGATAAAACATTGAAATAGCCTGTTTCATTTTCAGGTAACGGTAGGTTGCGAACGGAAAAAACTAGAGAGAAACTACGTACAAACGCGCATAAAAGAGGACGTAAAAATAGTAGGAAAACAAGTACTATAAAATTAGTTACTCCTACATACATAAAAGAAAAAAGAAAGTAAGAGTTTACCTAAAAGTAAATCTATATGGTATGGCAGTTTAAACTTTGATTATACAACTCGCAACAAAATTAATCATTTTGATATCACAAAATTAATCATTTTGATACCAAATACTACAACAAAAAGGCACTTCTTTACACTTTTGTAAAAATTACGTACAGACTAATCAACATCACAATAAATAAACATTACAAAGACATAGAATGCAATGATTTGAAATTCATTCAAGTTTTCAATAATATAAAAGGATGAAAAAATAAAAGAAAGAAAGAAAGAACGAAAGAAGAAAAAAACTATAATAAAAATCATAGAAAAAAAGAGAAAACAGGAAAGTTGAGAATAATAATAATAATAATAATAATAATAATAATAATGATGATGATAAAAAGAAGAAATAATATAGGTAATATCATATATACCTATGTAATATGAGAAAAAATAAAAAAATTGATTGGCATATCTTTTGTCAACACTTAGATATTACGATAGGTAATTTGTTATGAAACACGGTAGAATAAAATATTTTTGAGATGTTTTTTCTAAAATAGGAATTTTTCATATCGTATGACACTGGAATAAGCAAAGTAGGGAAATAAAAGGGGAAACAAAATTACCATTGATTCATAAACGGTAAAAGAGGAAGAAAGTCAAGTTGATTGCAGTCTCAAACATTAAAAATATCGATGTTGCCAGTGATGATACGATGCATTAGCACGTAAATGCTGGTGATGATTAATAACACATCAAAAAATAAAAACATTATAGGTACTTAGTGATGTTTCAAACAATAATAAACTAATCAACTAAAAAAGCGTAAAATAAACATGAAATTTTGTGCAGAAAATTTTTGGTTCTCAATGGCAGGCAATTATGGGGGTCGGGGCGGGAAGAGGTGAAGAAGAAAAAGAAGAAAGAAAAAAATATAATAATTATGAGTCAGTCAGGTCGAATAATGGAAGTACAAAAGAGCACAATTAATACGCGTAACCTCAATAGTTACTTATTACAAACGCAAGCAAAAGTAGACGGCAGTATCATTGATAGGTAAACAACTCGGGGGGGGGGGGGGGAAAGAGAGAAAAAGAAAAAAAAAATTGATCGAGGCAAGGAAGTAATAGATAATAAATAAATTTTAAAAAAGAATTACGTTATTTTACGAAAAACGGAAGAAAAATAATAGCAGATTTGTTGGTTCTCAAAAATTGAACATAATACGTAGGTACATATCTATTTTAGGCGACATTAGGAAATGAAAAGTATCTCAATAATGACTTATTTCTTCTTATAATCCGTATAACAATAATTATACCATTTTATAATAGAAAATTATGTTAAATAGAATATTATTCAACATAAAACCTACGCGTGTAGATAAAAATAATTTCACAAGATGTTGAAGAAAACGAGATGGAGGGATGGAAAAGAAAACTGCTTTGAGGAAAGGGGAAGAAAATAAGAAGTTGGTGTACAACATAATCACATAGAAAGCCCTGCGATAAGTTTACTCGTAAACCGTATTTTTTCTCATTCTTAATACAAAATAGATTCCGATCAAATTGTTGCGTTCGCGTTATTATTGTTGCTGTTATTTATGCTGTTATTATTATTAATCATACACGTTTCCACCATGGTAGTCAACTTTTCACGATGCATACGTTCGATGTGTCGAGCAACGTGCATCTTTTGTTTGGCACGATAATTGCAATACGGACATTGGAACTGGGGTTCTTTGCCGCATTCCCATTTCTGGTGATTACGCAACGAGCTTTTCAACTTATAATGGCGGCCACAATCCGGGCATTCGACTCCTTTCGGATAATCCACATTTGTTGGCGAACCACCCGACGAAAGAGACGCCTGGTTGCTACCTCCTCCTCCGCCGCTGCCACCGCCGCCGCCGCCGCCGCCGCCACAACCACCACCTCCTCCTCCTCCTCCACCACCTCCTCCGACACCCTGTATCGGCGTGATGCCCGGGTACGCTGCGGACCAAGATTCCCAAGTACTTAAATAATGTAATTTCCACGGTTTACCTAGAATGAAACAATCGAATAAAAGCGCTAGAATTTCGAACTAGCTGTTATAATCGTCATATCATTAAACATTTTCACATTCTTCTTACGTTCCTGCGGACACTGGCGTGATGATATAATATGGATATACCATAACAATTTTTCGATTAAGTGGTTCTGTCTCGTCGCGACTGACTTGTCTCACGTGAATGGTTGATCAGTCTGCTCCCCGAAACGATTAAAAACCGAGATCTTTCAACGCGTTCTCTACCCTACACCCTGCATGTCCTCGAGATTTTTGCAAAATGACTATTTAAAAAATACTCTTTCTATCGTTTACTTCAGTCTAATCAAAATTGTAGTCCATACTGCATCTTCGTATTTTTTTACATGTAAGTACGATATACATGCATGGAAGAACACTCATACATAGGGAGGTGGGGGGGGGGGAGAGAGAGAGAGAGAGAGAGAAAGAAGGAGATTGGTACCAAGTAGATAGAATCAGGGGAGATACGACAGAGGAGTAAATTTCAAGAGAAGAAAGAAGAAGAAGAAGAAGAAGAAGAAGAAGAAGAAGAAGAAGAAGAAGAAGAAGAAGAAGAAGAAAGGAATGAAAAGGAAACGGCGCGCGATTTACTTGATAATTATTATAAGAAAAAAGAAGAAGAAAAAGAAGATAGAAGAAACAAGAGAATAGATTTCAAATGGTGTTAAGGAGGAGTATTACGTATATTCTGTTAACATTCAAATTTTTTTTTATTGACAGCGTAAAGACAAGCACAGTACTTTTGTTGTTAAAACAGTGAGAAGAAGCTCAACTATCACCATCACAAAAGGAAGGGGTTAATACTTGTTTTTAAAATTACACATGATCGCGTACAGAAATCCAACGAAACGTACACGTGTACGCTACGCTATTAAAAACCAGCAACTTACGCAGATTTTCACATTTCTTGCGCGAAAATTAGAAAGTGAAACTCTGAATGGCGGTCCGGTCGGTGCCGTCGTCTACTCCCGCATTCGTACGCCGTCACCACGCCGTTGTTTGTGCAGCATCTCATATCACACAGAGCAGCGCTGTTACACTGCGACGCGACGCGGCGATGATCTCCTTCCTTACATATATATATATATATATGTGTGTGTGTGTGCGCGCGTGCGTGTGTGTAATCGTCGGCGTATGTCGTATAATTTTGTACGATACTATGATGACGAAAAGAGAGTATAGTACGAGTACATGGTGGAGTATTTTAGCGCATCGTTCAAATCGCATGTATTATAATTAAATTTATTCATCGATAGATTGCTGCACAGTTGTCCGCGGGTGATTTCGACTTTAGCTTGGGCAGTGCCGATGCCGCGCTTTACTCAAATTCAACAACCACGCTTCTCGTTCAACAGTTTTGCGTCATTCCCTATGCAAAACGCTCATCGACGTATCGCCGTACTCGTTTTCGCCTCTTCTTCCACGCAACGGAAGAACGAAATCAACTATTCGTTCGAATGTAAAAAAGAAAATATGCGACACTATCTTTCTTTCGTTTCTATAAAATTAAGATGGTACATACAGTCTACAACATACGTATACAGATATACATAATCGTTGAAAACCAATCTTGACCATCGCCTAAGCGAGGCGAAGTGAATATCAAGGATTTATATCCTTGATACAACGAACAGGTTGAAAAGATTTTTCCATACTTTTGTCCGTACGTTTTTCGCGCGACCGAACTTCTACTTATCTTGATAGAGAAGACATTTGCGTCAATTCATTTCTATGTTTTCATTTCCACGCGTTAAGTAAGGTGGATAAACACTCAAAATGTTCATCAACATGCATTCGATTTGATCGACTAGTTAAACACAAACAGAAATAAACACCCACAATTACTACGAAGGGACGTAAGATTGGAAAGAAAAATGAAAAATAAAGGTACAAAGAAGAAATTCATACCGCCATTTCGAATCTTTGAATAATCGTGAAATTTATACGCAACGAGTCAAATTATTATTCGATACTTGAACGAAGGAATCTGATGTATTACAATAATTATTATCTGCGCAAAAATGAGTTTTCCAAAAATTTTACAAATTATAATGAAATGAAAATAAGACGTCGGCCACATCCGTTCTCTACACAAAGTCCCGCTACATTTTACTATACCCGCGTACTAAATTACTTTTCGGTATCATTATTACTCACTATTCGTGTACAAAACCTGCGAAAACAAATGCGCCGAAATCGAACCTTACCCTCACGAGAAATAGGTATTTTACCTAAATTTATGTATTATCCCTAAGCAAATAGAATCTATCACGCAACTTATTATACTTCTTTCATTTATGGGTCCATATATTGTGATTAACATTATTGAACGCTTTCTAAAAATCCGCGTACACGTCAATCTGGGACGACGAGCTGCTCGAAATTTCGATAAATTATCGTATAGTCAGTTAAAATTAATATAGGTTAATAGAATTAACACGGTCCAGGTTGATTTAGACAGATCTTCCGCTGACAAATCCATGCTGCTCAGGAGGCATCGAACTTCGTGTTTGGTAAGATAGTTTTTAGCAAAAATCGATTTGAAAACTTTTGCTGTGAGGGGGGGAGGGAGCCAATGGCAATGAGGGCCTGTAGGTTGATACTTATCTTTTCTTTGTTTGACGACTAGAATATCATCCACTTCTCTGTAGCTAAACTCTCTCCCAAATATCCGACTCGATCTACACCATATACCGACAACTCATTAGGAACACTATCTCGGCACCAGTTTTTTCCAAACCAGCAAACTTCTTTACCGACGGATCTAAATCTGGACCCAAATTAGGATACGCGTACTCGATCCAAGGAGTCATAATCAGTCGTTTATTGAAAAACTTTGCCTAAACGCCATATTATTATACAGATCTCCATCTCCTCACCCCCAGCTGAAATTTCTATTGCTAACTGACTCACTTTCATCTTTCCTGGCTATGTCGGACTCACATTCAACTAATTCTCAAATCAGCACATTCATAATCTTTGATACTTGACTCTTGACTCCCGGTATGACTTTTGGAAAAATCAACATTCAAACAAACTTGGAGCAATCGGAAGCAAAGCAGTCCCCTGGAGTCTTTCCAATCAAAGTAACCGTCATGGAGAAATCATTATCTCCCTCCTCAGAATTCGTCACACACGTCCTACCCATTCATACCGTTTTTCAAATTTATTCTCTCCCCCTCCCATCTTGTCAATAAAGCCAATATGACAATAAATTTGTTCACCACATCTTCTTGTGTCACGCCCTTTTCAAACTCTGTTTTTCCACGTTTTTGACCTGCTTTTTGTAACAATTCCAAATCGGGAATTCACGCTCTTAATTATCTGCGTTTCACTTACTTTCACCATCTACTCCAGTAAAAATCACTCCCTCCCCCACCCCGAAAAAATATATAAGAAAAGGAAAAGAAGGAACAGGAGGAAATGGTGAAAAGCTTCTTTTTTTCCAAAAAAGTCGTGAACTCTCTACCCCCCCCCCCTCCGTAAATCATCCTGTAAATCCGCCCTCGTTATTTTCTTATCTTACAGATGTATTTCAGTGAGCTTCCGTATACTTAATTTTTACCGGAATTATCAGCCAAATGGTATTTTGTCCAGTTCTCAAATTTTGTAAAATCGATACAGATCCCAGGCAACTGCTTTGACTTCTAAGTGTTTAACGCTATATTCGATACTTTCTTTTACGTGTCTAAACTCACCTTCCAACGCCAGTACATCACTTGCGATCTCGATCTCTGTTATTTTGTCGATTATGTTTTGAATAAATAAACTCACTCGTTGTTTTTTTTTCACATCGCCACTCAATTCTTACTCCATTGTAGATTGTCGAACTATTTTTGTTTCCTACCAGTCAAGCTAAATTGTCAATAAAAAAATCGAGAAAGTAGTACGCTACGAAGGTCATGATATTTTTCCATGGAAATTAGTGAATCATAAAGACGTTCCCTGTAAAACGCTCGAAATTATAAGCGGCCATCAATCGATCCTCAATTCGTATTTCCAAGCAATTTCGTCAAAGTAAAAAATTTTCATTTACGCTCACATACTGCACGATGAAGAGATGCAGCCACAAACATCTGACTTTCATCCCTCGCCACGACTTTAAAAGGGGATATTTTTTATTTTTAACACCCCCCCCCCCGCCCATTCTCGATTCTGCACCAACATTCCTGTTGGTGCAGAACTCAGAGTTTCAAGAAAATTGGTACCATACGAACGGAGCCTTATTCGTCTAAAAAAACCGCTCTTCTCCTTTATCTAATAATATAAAGTAGAATGTTTGTCTGTCTGTATGCGTATGTATGTATGTACGTCCATAACTTTCGAATGCCTTCATCTAGCGATTTGGATTTTTTTTGAAAAATTTCGTTTTATTTGGGTCAGGTTTTTGAATAAATTTCCATGTTCTGACTCCCTGAAAGAGGAGTATGGGGTGAAAAAATTAGGAAAAAACGGGGATTATCTAGTACTGAAACTGCTTCTCGCTGTACCTTTGACGTACGCGCACGCACGGCGTGGTTCCAACCGTTCAAACGCATTGAGTGGCGCAGTTTTGAAAATTGAATTATCGTGATAACTTGAGTATAACTCATTTCTATGAAAAATTAAAGAGAACAAAAATTGTGGGTTCACACAGAGAGAGCATTTAAACCGGTTGCTCTGGATGAATCCATGAAGACTATTCAAGTTTTACGTATCCAATTTTCAATTTCAAAAGGAGACGTTTATGTAAAATTATTTCTTGAAAATTCGCTCGTCTTTTATGATATGAGTAACTATGCATCAGGTAAATATTGTTGTCAGACTTTGAAACCACGTAAGAAAAGGTACTGGGTTCGAGAAAAAATTGGGAAAATTACATCCGGTATCTCATATAAGAAACGACTGAGTGCGTCTCATGCCTCTATACAGACTGATGTATGGCTCGTCAGGGGTATGACAGGCTTTTTACCTACTGTCCATCCATTTCTTCCGTAATCATTGCGACTGGTGAAATACTGATGAATTAGTCCGTTTTTTTCCTGCAATACAGCCCTTACCTGTCAAGTCAGCCCTTACCGTTAAAATCGAAATATTTACAAAACACAGATATCTACTCAACACAAAACTGGCGGTCAGGCGCGCCGCCAACCACTATTCTATAATAAGATAATAAATAATTCAAGTTTTTTTTTTTTTTTTTTTTTTTTTTTGGGGGGGGGAGATGAAGAAACTACTAAATGGGAAAAATTACATGGTCGGTACTGCTTACGCGACTTCGTAAGAAGATTTTCTTTCTATAGAATTGTTGTTTGCTATCCTTCAATAGGAAGACTTCGTATTTCTAATCGTGTATGTAGATACTCGACAGTACCTACAATTATGAATTCCAATTTGTATACGGCAGCAGTTAGTACGTTCGTGGATTACCAACATGTGTGGATGATTATTTATTAATTACGGGTAAAAACAGCAACGCAATGTATCAGTCGTATCTATTTGCGTGCAGAGTACGATTATCTTGTAGATTGTCGTTGGCGAAAAGAGGCGCGATACGTTGTTGCTTGCCGCGAAATGCGCGTTGCTGATTTATCGTTGTGGTGCAAACAGTCACTATTTTTACGTATTTGTGTATCGCGGCGTGGGCATTTGGATGGTCTGACGACATCGACGCGACTGCCAGTGACGGACGCATTGAACACGCCAGACGAAGATTGACTTCGTCGATCCTGATGAATTTCAGTACATACGAGTGAACGCCGCAGTCGAAATTTTTCTACTATCGAACGAGTTCGCAGGAACACGGGGTCGATTTTACTAAAATAAGCGCATATCGAAAGTCGATGGCCGATTTCCACCACTCACGAATGCGGTGCAGTGGTCGTACTGCGAGCACAATACGGTATAAGTACCAACACACTGTTCTCATCTCATATCACCCTCCCGAGACGTATACCTCAGCTCTCTCCAAAAGTGTTTTTCTACACAATCTATTTTCGTCAGAGTACACGAATGTGAGCGGTGCGCGGTGTGGAGCCCAACTGCTCCTCGCGACCCATCTTTCTTTCCTCAACGCTACGTGTTGTTCACGTATGGCGATGGATATTTTTAGGCCGAATAAAAATGAAACGAACGTATGCTGATGCACTCTGTAAGCTTTGACTATACATATACGAAGTATTACGGATGGTATAGTCAAAGTCTGTGACACGGCCGCGTGTCGCAACAAAACACAGATGAATACCTTTCGACAGTGAACTAATTCGAATTATATCATTTTCGCCCAAGCATATTTGTTGAGAGAAGGTAGAAACTAAGCTGTCCACAAAATGTGGATACTTCTAAGGGGGGAAGGGAAATAAAAACAAAAAACAGTCGAAAGGACAATAATGGAAAGCAGTTCGATTAAAACTATCACTCCTTACAAGTTCGAGTGATCGTTTCTTTCGTCGGTACTGTAGTATACACACGCACGTACTATAATAATATAATATAAACATTCGAATTCTGCAATGTAATGAGAATGCGTTATTCATCATGATATTCTCATTGGGGGCACGACGGCGACTAGAGCATTGTACGATAAAAACGCTTTCCATTCTTGCGCTACAGAATTGTTATTGTAAACCTACAAATAATTTACGGAGGAAAGTAAGAGGAAAAAACTAGAAAATTGAGAGAGCATAATGTCTTGATGTACACTATTTCGATGATAGTAACAACCATCGCATAGCTCTTAAAGATAGATACAACATTTGGAAATGAAAAAAAAAAAAAAAAAATCGGAGAAAAACTATCTGAACCGTCACATTTTAGTTCTTCAACATTATTCAATTCAAGTCCGCAGATCAAACCATCACCACAAGCAGAGTAGTTTGTTAATAAGTTAGACTATCAGAAAGAAGGAAAGGACTAAACAAACGAATATTGAATAAAACAAGAAAACATTAAGTCCAAAATAGCGTCAAACGTACACGAAGGAAGGAATACCTTCACATGAAAAATTGGAAAATAAAAACTCCAGAATTATTGAAGACACAATCAAATATACTCGTAGACGGTAATTCATGCAACTTTGTCGCGAAAAGAGTTATAAAGCGTGAGGGAAACATGATATTCTGATCAGAGGTACGAGTAGATTAATCTTTTCATTATTTCGCCCGCAACGAACGAAAGAGATATCGTGAGAGAGAGAGAGAGAGAGAGAGAGAGAGAGAGAGAGAGAGAGAGAGAGAGAGAGAGAGAGAGAGAGAGAGAGAGAGAGAGAGAGAGAGAGAGAGAGAGAGCTTAGAATGTACTCATTCTGAAACCAAACGAATATCAATGTAACAAACCTTAGAGAATTTTCTGATTTGAGCTTTCCTACCTGACCTTTCCCCAATTCCTCTATGTACACTCAAATTTCCTGTTTCCTCTTACTTGTCCCCATTCTTCAAAAGAAGGTCTCCTGGTTTTGAGACTAAAACTTTTTCTATCGTCATATTCTAGACGCAAAGAACTGATTCTTAAAAAGTAATCGCTTCCATACCATAATTGAAGCGTAAAACTTGAAGGGGAAAAAAAACGATGGTTCATTGATACGCATAATTTCTCATTTTAGTATCAGGGCCAAACCATAGCTTCGCACTTTTTTCCCCCTTGCCATCTCAATCCCTATGCCAATTTTTTTATGGGAAGGGGAAGAGACAGGCCCTGACAACGGGTTTTTGCAAATAACTTGGAAAATCGAAATTTTACGAAAACAAGTTTCACATAAGGAACATTAATCATTCAAGTAACGAAGTGATTATATACCGGAACTGTACTTTATTCACCCTTAACTAGGCGCTTGCGGCGCGCCTAGCGGCTGGGCCTGCGGCGCCAGACAGGCTCGCTGTTTTATGATTACGGCTCGCGCTTTGCGCTCGTTCACCCTCAATGCACTTTGTGTGTTGTGTCACTATGTTGTAAGCCAATTAGCGTTACATAGAAGACACCATGTGGAGGTTAGCTCACTTGTCTTCCATCCACCCTAAGAAGGGTTTCGTCATAAATTCACGAAAAATTCACGGTGCTCCACAGTCTGAACACTCCTCTACCTCACGGGAGGCAGCAGCATTCTGTAGATATTACACCATACTCGAATTCTTCAATCGCGGAGGCGCAGACAGGGAATTGGATGATTAGACCGGCGCTGTCGTTTCTTTGGACATGGTACTGTCGCAGTTCCCTGACGTTTGCTTCTCTGACGAGGCTCTCCTGACACTTTCCTACCAGCAGTACTCCTATTAAAAGAGCACAACTGTCGTTCAGAACGTTTAGGACGACGTCGTGCTCTCACTTTGGGCCGGAATCTTAGATCATTCTTCAATCTCCGTATGTTCAGATCGCGAGCTAGCAGATAGAAAACTAGATTCGTGTCAACTCAGCTTAAAAAAGTACAGTACCGGTGTACAACGTTCAATTGACCGGTACAATACCGGTATATAACGCCATCCTTCAAGTAAATACAATTGTACGTGGATGCTGATCATCGTTATTCAACGAACTATGAATATATTTTTTCAAACTAGTACCTAAGCATATTTTATCTTCTACTTTCCAAAGATGGTTATATTTTCTTCTAATAGAAGCAAAATTTTGGTGAGTATTTCATTGTCTATTGATTTCTAATGGAACTGAGTTATTAAGTAATTTTCAATCTTAAGTGTATGAACTATATCTGAAGAATACATCATTTGTGGAAAACCTCTTTCAGAATAGGCAAAATCAAAGCTTTGAAATTACTCTTGAAAAAGCAGCGAGATGACATTGTAAAAATATTTACGAGGATCGTCACGTGGAGGAATTTTTAAAGCTAGTTGTGAATTTACGAAAAATTTGTACGGGACTCCAAACAAATGTTTATCAATGAACAAATTCCGACTTTCTCTTTCAGAAAAGTGTGAAAGAAATAAAGCTGGACCGGAGTCAATGCGCTCCTAACTAAGAACGGTCTTCGTTATCATTTATGTAGAACTTATTTTCAGATAAACATGTGTTTGGGAGTGGAAAGAAAAATTTCTATAGGTTGGGGATGAAAGAAACGAGGGAATAATATTAAACCGAACCCTATAGATGAAACGGCGACTGCCCTTCAGAACCATTTTCTTCGGGTTTTTGTGGATGTTCTTAAGGATGTGGGTCTACATGAGCGTGCAGTTGCAGAGCAGCACTGGGCAAATAATGAATTTAATGTTGAGAAAGGTCATCTTTGTTGTATTTTGAAAGCTACATATTATAATGTTTTTGTTTGCTCCAGCCTTACAGTGTTCATAGCTAGGCGTTCATTGTCTCGGGAAAACATGTTTTAAATGCGAAAGAAATCGTAGATTGTATCGATTCGTTTGAGAATGAAAAGAAAATGGAGGCTCTGAAAAGCTAGAGGGAGACGGCGAACTATACCTTTTTACACTCGTTGCATTGTTTTGAAATATTGGAGGCGAATATAAGCACTAATTGGCTCCTTTGTCTATTGAATATTATTAACCCTGCGCCATGAAGCATTGATTTTTGAAATACCGAAGGGGAGGTAACACGCGGAAGTACAAGAGAATTTTTCTCGCTGTCTAAGGAAAATTTGCAATCAGAACATGTTTGACTTCATTCTACACCATTAGTGCGTTAAACATGAAAGGCAAATACAATTTGCTTCTTTGTACCACTATCATGTACTATTATATTATCGCCGCTCTTCAACCAAGCATTGGATCAACTACGGGAAGAGGCGTGACTATATTCCGGAGATGTGATACCGTTGTAAATAGATTTTTGCCAAAAAAGGAAACACATCACACAGAAATCTGATAATAAGTAACACGAAACAGCTGCAAATCGCGTACGCAAATCACAGGCTGGTTCATAAAATGTCTTCAAAAGACCAGCAGTTCCCAACTCAATTGGCCAGCGCCCACACACTCGTTCGATCGTAGATTTTATTCATTCATTTATATCATTCATGAGAGAAGAAAACACGAAGGATATATATATATATATATATATATATATAATAGTAAAATAGTCTGTGAATGAATAATTTGGATTTACTCGTACGAGGAAAACAAATCGTTACTGAAATACTATACCACTCGGAAATGATCAAGATTTCTTCAATATTAGACTTAGTTCTACACAGAACAAATTTCATCAATTACTGGAACTCATATTGAGTGATTGAGATGTAAGTATAGCACTAAAGTTGAAAGTCACTCATAAATGCTCTTGTAAAAGCAACTAAGAAAATAAAATTGTTCACTTGAAAAACTTTTTCAAATATCACCAATAATTTCTGGCGAAAAAAAAAAAAAAAAAAAACTCAAAGACAATGCTTCTGATCTCGCAAAAATACTTTCATCGCTCCGTATTTTTTCATAACGATAATTATACAACACAAAAAGCGAAAATTGAAAACTTTCCGAAATTAATGGAATGAGATTAATCATCTCTGAAAGTGAACAGTTTGCTTTAACTTAAATCTATTCTCCACGTTTTGCGTTTCCTTGCTGCGTATTGTCGCGAGACAAAACTTAATGATGAATACTCTGTTTTCGAACTTAGATTCAATGAGAAGTACAACAAGTAAACTGATTGACGTTTCGAGTGCGGCGACCAACCGCGGGCGGGCGCGGCCAGTGAACGTAAACAAGATCATAACAAAAGAAACAGGAACTACAGTTATAAAACAGAAAACGGTCCCGAAAAATACTACTGGGAACAACTATCGTCTCATTCTATCAATTTTTAATATTGTTATACAGATACTTGCAATAGGTAGAGTAATTGATTATTCAATAAAAACAATCTGATCACTTGCCAACACGGCAGCCTAGGAAAATCACGATTATAATGTAAACAAATGAAAAACGATTAATAGAGTAACTTATATCGTGTGTAAAAACCAATATTTTGGCCGATCATTCGAGGTCCCCCCCTCTCTCTCTCTCTCTCTCTCTCTCTCTCTCTCTCTCTCTCTCTCTCTCTCTCTCTCTCTCTCTCTCTCTCTCTCTCTCTCTCTAGGAAATTCGATGATTTTTAGACTACCTAATTAATTGAATTTTTGCCGCTATTACACAGTTGGTCAACTTTTATTGGATATAATTTGACAAGATACAATCCAAGGAGCAATAGTGAAGGAGAGAATGACGTTCCAACCGAGAATTACACAAACGTAATATGCCATCAGTAGCGTAGAATTCATACGCAGAAATTAAGAAATTTGCAACAGCCATCCAAAGTTTCAAATTCGGTCATTTTGAATTCCCGAACTAGATTTTCATCAATTTTCAATCCAGATTAGACGCGAAACCATCGGAACGTTTCAAACGAATTGAAAGTATATGTTATTTCTTTGAAAGATGTATCTCATTTAACGCCTCACTTTTTTTCTACTCATTGTGAGACGAGTCAAAACTATTCAATCCACGGCGCTGAAGAAAAAATAACAAAATGAAGAACTTAATGTCGCTTATACTCGAATGAATACTTTAATAAGAACCCTGATTCGAGTTCTCATCGTCAATAACAATATCCAGTCTCCAATTAATAACTCGACTAAATAAATTCGATTGAAAAAAATAAGAAAAATATTATCAAAATCAAATATTATTATTGTGGTCACACCGAAGTTTTATACCTCAAAGGGTCGATTCCGGTATTGGAGGAAACAAAATTAAATGCATACGCAACCCGCACCCACTCCATCATGGAAGACAGGTGGCGTTGCACATGCGACACAAGCGATGTTATCGTGGTCGTCATTCATCTAAACTGGGCAGCCATCAGCGTTCTACAACCGCAATTCGCCTGTAAGAACTCTGCTAGGAGCACAACTTTCCACATTACACTGGAAGGTGATGGTGTATAATAGTCCCATACAGATAACACAGGAATGATTTTTAAAAATTCCTCACTACTTTATTGATCATTCATTTTTAAAAAATGATATATATACTCTTGACACTTTCAAAACTCTTTCAGGTGGTGTTCCATTTGAATTTTACAAGAAAAAAGAGCGAAAAGAAAAATAATACCTTCATCGTCACCTTTGAGTGCAAGCTTTGGAAAAATTCCGCATAGCAGCGCTTAGTCCGCCTTTATTGGCGAACACGCACACTGCTGAATGAGGAGAGTGACGCGAGCGCTTGAGGCGAAAAACAATGATGGTGAGCATAAGGTGTGTCACTATTTTGATTATTTATAGAATTTGGATACTCAAAACCGTGTCATGTAAATCATAATCTTATTTTTCAACAATATGTTATGACGCTAGTGTCAGAGAACAATATAGTAACTTTCAATCTTTGGAAACAGGATAACAGGTTCTTATCATTATGCTTTTTTTAATGTTTTAGTACCACTACACAGAAGTAATAGGTTTCCATGTCGAAAATCGTGTAAAACTATGTATTTTATATTGTAGAAGATTTTTTCATCAATCTGTAACCAATTATACTTCTAATATATAATATGGAAGAATCTTCCGTGAATCGAACAAAACGAACCTTTACTCAGGTCGTCAAAGAATGAAAGAAAGTATGCAGCTTTTTTGATAGTAATATACAAAAGATGAGTTTATTAATACCCTCAATAATTTATTTCATAAATGATACTTTGAAAATTCTCCGCGAAACTAGATATTTCACTTAGAAGTCAAGTAAACTATGGTGATCGTGAGATTTGAAACGGATTCCAAAAACCTGGATTGAAGAATTCAAAAATAGAAAGAATCGAATAAAAATCGCATTTATCTATTATGAATTATTTTATTTGAAAAATATATCACAGTCAAGGTCATAAATTTAAATTGCGAGAATATAATAAATAGTATAAGTAAAAGAAAGCAAAATTATAACAGCGTTATAATACCTCACCGCTACCTGTTAACAATTTCGAAAGTGCTTTGTTTTTGTTTTTGTTTTTTTTTCCCCCTTCCTTCTTTTAATAATCTATGATAGGCAATCGTAGAAATCACTATTCAGAAATGCGGTCTCGATAAATGGCATACTTCGGAAAAATAATAGAAATATTATGAAAATTAATTTGTCCACGAAAACTACCCAACATGATGTTTCTTCAACGCAACGAATGACGTAATACCATCGCAAAAGAGAGTGAACGAAATTTCAGAGGGATTTTCTTGCACCTACTTGTACCGTCAATTTATCCGTACTTATACCAAGGACATAATATCTACGTAAACAAACATAATACGAGTACATACATCGAAACTGCCCCGACGTGACGTCGCGCCGCATGCCATATCGTCAGAAAGATGTATAGCGTGAGCGAACAAAAATGTCACAAAAAATATTTCACCCCTATCGAACGAGAAAAATATTATAAATTGTACAATCGGAATCCTTAGGTACAGACGTCAGTCGTTTTATACAGAACAACGCAGAGCAGAGAGAAAATGACGAAAGCTAAATATGTATGTGAGCTTAAATGAAAGAAAGTGGGCAAGCGATAGATTACACAACCAGTACGAACAAAATAAAAATTGACTTGTCGAGAGGATGATTCAGTCGAGATTCTCAATTGTTTGTAAAATAAGGCGGAGCCAGTCATTTTTTAGATGTTCACAAGAGCTTTGTACTAATACAGTATGTACCGTCAGATCGGAAAAAAGGGATAAGTACGGTACCGAGCTAAGAGTGAGTACAATTATAGTTGATTCAGATTGGTTGCGAACAGAGCAATGACACGTCGTGCGTATTCCAACCATTTCAAAAAACCATCCGCGATACCTGCTCGCAGTCAATTTCAAATAGCTACTGTATTTTCAAGGCATTCAAAATCGATTTTTTTGTTATTGACGATCATCGTCAGCCACTGGTAAAATAATTTTCCCTACGTATTATCTACTTCAGTGATTCCAAAATTTATAAAAGTGCTACAGTATACAAATCTCTCGAAATCTCAAATTTAATTGAAAGAGATGGTAGTGAAAATTCATTGAGGCCTAATTCAGGTTGATCTTGATGCAAAACGTGAGCTTGTTACCTGCTACATGTCTGCTTTATTCTTTAGAAGCTCGTTCAGAAAGACATTTACGCATTTGCCAATTGACTATTAACAATCTTTCGCGTTTTTTGTGCCCCCGAACGTGTGACAAGAAAATACTGTGACGATAAGAAATCGTATCAACCAAATGCAGAACATATTTCGGGGCAACTTTCTTACTATGTGCAGGCTCGTCTAGATAAGAAGAAGCTTGGCTTGGCAAAAGGGGTCAACAAGGTAACCTACGCACACTCGACGTATAAGTTGTGTGAGAAACAAGAAATTCGATTTTGTCGCCTAGTTTGTGAGTTGCTATTGTTTGGTTGCCTCCTATATATATTCGAGCTTTGAGAAGATTCATTTTTGTATGAGGGACTTCGATAGAAGTTCTTGAAAAGCAACACGTAGGAGAAAACGATTATGATAAAATGCACCGATAACCGTTAAATCACCATAGATAGCCACTTCTTCGAAAAAACATTTCGAAAAACATACTCAATTGAAATGAAAAGAAGAAGAGAAGAGGGAGAAAAAACATTAACATTACGATAAATACACAAAAGTCTAGCTCACAGCGAATCAAGACAGCGAATAAAGTAAAATGGTCTAGATTACTACAAGCTAAAATTACTGTAAAATAACATGTGGATTTGACGCTTTGGTAATATTCTTTCGAGACAACAATCAAAAGAAAGAAAAAAAAAATAATAATAATAAAAAGAATCTACGAAATAAGCGCGAAAAAAGAACCGAGTATGCAGTACGCCAATCCTGTTTTAGGAAGGGGAACGCGGGGCAAAAAAAGTAATCATTAGGTCTTTTTTCTATTTTGAACTCGTTTGAGAAAAAAAAAAAAAAAAAAGAAAAAAGGTAGGAGAGAATAAAATTAGATGTCATAAAATAATCAGGAATCCCGGTAACTTAGGATACATTTTTGGATTTTGATAACGTTCTTTTTTCTGTTTTTCTTAAAGGAGGGTTTCCCAGCAGGATTAATCGTGTATACGTGCAAATATCGTTTGGTTTTTATCCAGACAGTGACAGAATACGACGAAAAAAAAAACTGACCTAGAACTCGTATTCACCAAAGATTTAAGCAATTCATAGAACTCACAGTTTTAAGAATACGAGGCGACCCCGTACAAAGCACTCACTTGTTGATTGCAAACGAAAAGTCTAAAAAAATAATATAATCAAAAAATAATAATACGAGTACTAATAATAATAAAAAAAAGAAAATATTTGTAAAAGGACAAAGATACCGAAATGTAAAAAGATAAGGAACGCAATTAAAAATTAAAATCGGATACAGCTGAGTCGAGTAACAAAAGTTGAACGTCGAAAATTTCATTATTTTCATCTTATTTCAAAGAGAACACGTCCGGTTTCAAAGCGTGCTTATACCGCATATGCGTTACCAGATGCACTTTTTGTTTGGCTTTGTAATTGCACAAAACGCATTTAAACTGAGGCTCTTTGCCGCATTCCCAACGCTGATGATTCAACAAAGAGCTTTTCAGTTTGTACTGTCGGCCGCATTTCGAACACGTGATAAATTTACTGTCGGATTTCGGGCCTGAATTTTGCATCATATCGTGTATTTGCGAAAGAGGCGGCTTGGAAAGAGCGGCTTTCAATGGCGACGTCGACGACATACTAAAAATTTCGTTTTCTCCTTCGTCGATACTGGGCCACTGGTACGACTCATCGTTAATCATAATGAACTGATCTGCTATAATTAAAAAAAAAAAGAAAGAAAAGAAAAAAAAAAAAAAAAGAAAAAAAAAAAGAAAAAAAAAAGAAAAAAAGAAAAAAAGAAGAAGAAAGGAAAAGAAAGAAAAAATATTACAAATTTAGATGATTGAATTGATAAAATATATTCTATGAATGGGAACCGATGCAACGCGCGATCAATTTCGGGTCCTAGATTTCAACATATTCGCAAAGAAAATTTCAAACGTTCTAACAACGGTAATCGCGTTAGAAATAAAGAAAAGAAAAAAATGAAAAATAAATAGAAAATAAGCCTTAATTTATACACGTCCAACGAATACAACGAAAGAAATGACTTTAATATTTTGCAGTAATTTTTTCCCTCTTTTTTCTTTTTTTTTTTCATCTTCTTGTCATACAGGAATGCTTTGTATAACCTCGGACGCGAGCACGAAATGACTTCGCTAAAAAGCTTTTTGAACATTTTTCCGGCACATTCATGCAGCTTAAGGTTAGTGAAGGCATCAGCTAGGTGACTTATTTCACGTATATTACTATCTTGCTGTCCAAATTTATATAGCTTAGTTTTTCAAAAACGGTGCACAGATGGGACAGATTTGTAGTAATAATAAATAGTAATAATATTATTATTAATAATAATAATAATAACGATACTAATGATAAAATAAATTAACGGTGATAATAATAACAATAAAAATAAAAATAATAATAACATTCTAGCCGGACCCGCAACTATGTAGGTAAGTGTGTAAAGGAAGAAAACGCCACCTCAAAAATAGACTTTTTTATTCGCAGGCTAATAGAGAAACACACGAGTTGATTACACACGGCTGAAAGTACGAATAATACTGGTGACCGCGTATAATAGCTTTGAATATAAAATGAAATGAATATACGTATTTGTAAATAGGTCTACTCTACGGATACAATACAATAGTGATATCGTAGGTACATACGATGAAGAGAGAGAAGATACAACACAACCCATCTCCGATTAGTAGTGTTCAAAATGAAAATTATGTAAGTAGAAACTGAAAGAGTTGGGTAACTGGATAGGCGGTGCATTGTACAGCGGCGAATACGAGTAAGGAATATTCATGCGACAATAATCCCTAATTCTGTAACCAAGAAGGAATGTAAAAACGCAATCGAATCGCGTCTGCAAGATCGATATATAATTGACTGTTTTTCTTTTTTTCTAGAAATTCCTTCAAATCATCACGTTGCGTTGTATGAAATTTCAGCCCCAAAAGGCGGCATTTTATCACATCGTCCTAGTTGGTTTCCCGTAAATGCGAATAACTCGTGATCATTTATCGTACATAGCGGGAAGATACACCGTCGCCGTCGCCGCCGAGACGCGACGCGACGGACGGTACTCGTATTTTTATACATTATACACTCGTGCTACACGACAAAAGAGATCTTTTCGCGCGACGTGACGCGGTACTTGAAGCAGAGCAATACATTGCACTTACTGTTCCGTTTTCATCTCGATCCGTCCCTTCTTACGATTTTTCAGTATCGCGGCCACAATGTTACAAAATGTTTTATTCATTTTCGGGCAAATTTCCAAAGAATCGAAATATTTTCGACCATCGAGCCATACTTGAATACATGAGGAGGAACTTGAGAACAGGACTGAGAGATGACGTCATCAACCCGAGTTAAAATAATTTGTCTAGGCGAGATATTACAAGAATTTGTCCAGGTGATTATAGAAATTTTTCTAGGCGAGATCAAGTTCAAAAAGAAGCTTTAGGTGACTGCTCCGTATCGTACGACATGATAAATACACTTTATCGTAGGGTATGTATTGAGGTATGGCTAAAGCCTCCCTTACATCGAGTAACTTTCTTCTTCGAAAGATAAACTCACTTTCTCTAAGCCTCGCGTTCCCCTGCCACCAAGACTTGTACATCTCAGAGACCTAATACGTCTACTCAAAAATACGACAAGCTTTTTTCCACGGGGTCATAAAGCTTGCTGATACTCCGGTCCTATTAAAAAGTTTGCATTGGTCTCTAAATTTCCTTCGTATGCACAGCACGACACTTTATAAACTCATAATACAATACAAAAACGGTTGATCGCTCCTATCTCCTCACGATGGTGAAGGTGCACTGAATATTCGCCTTTCTAACGGGGTACAGCAATACGAATTATGTGTACCTCATTCATCTTCTTCCACAATTTCAAATTGAAAATAGAATCTATTAAAATGAAAATAATTACTAAAACGGATTTATCGTGTGACTTTTTTACTTCAATAAATTCATTAGGGTATCGGCACGCTACGTCAATTTAACCAAAAAGGAGGTAAGTATATTGTAGTTATACGATCGAAAATTAGGTACATAGTCGAAATTTGCGATTCCACATAATTATATTACGGTGATTACGATCTCATAATTCGTTTCGGCGCATGTACAAATACGAGCCATAGCTAAGTCACGGTGATGGTATTATATTAGTTAACGGTTTTCGTCCGTTTACATGGTGGTGGTTACTGAAATTTACACTTTGAAAAGTTTGCAAATTTCTCAAATTATTTCTATCTTCAAGGTAAATACCAAATTTACTTTACTGTAAGAAGAAAAGTTATAAAAAGAACGCACTAGTTTGTTTGAAAGAACGTCTGACGAAAATCAGTTTTTTCGACTTTTTTCACAAACCGCACCATGCCACCTACAATGAAAACACCTCCAAAGGAAAATACAAGTAATCCCCACCAAATTAACGATAAAAATGAAAATTGTAATTTTTCGATTAATGCGATGAAAATCGAGAATGCATGTCGCTGAGATGACGCCCAATCGCCGACTTCTGTCGCACATTATTAGCGGGGAACCCGCTATCCCTTTTGTTGGGAGGTACTTTCAGGAAATTTTCGTCCGCGAGTGAGGTTGATGACGTCACGGAGAGGAGGGGGGGGGGACTTGGAAAGACGACGGCTTTCTTGAAATTGTAGCGCGTTCGAGTTGTCACGTCATGATTTTCGGGACTTGGAAAAACTTCAGGCTCTAAGGGACTCGGGACAGCGGTTTCTTTTTAATTGCTCATCTATCGCGTCAGCGCAGCGCCTGCAGTTGAAATTCTCACAGGAAATCCCCTACAAAATTTCACGTAGATCATTCTAGTACTGAGGTATTTTTTTTTTTTTGTAGAATGCGCGGTTCACAAGATGAATTGAAAAAACTATTTTTTCTTTTTCGGCGTTTTAGAGCACTTTTTAATCGAAGTAGCTGTTTTTTGGGAGTCCCTTCTACGGCGTATCTACTCGATTTCCATCACACTAATAAAAAACTTGCAAGTATGAAAAGAATATATTTCATCTTTGCGCAACAAAAGTTTCATTCAACTTTGCGCGATTTACAACAGAAATAAAATAATCCGATTTCTGTCGAACGGGTAGAATTAATACGATCCTATAAGTTATGGCTATTCATAATGAAAATATACTCAAAAGAGTAAAAAACTGTAAAAACCGCAGAAAAAATTAAGAAAATTCGAAGGGTTTTCGGTTGAACAACTAACCTAACGATTACTCTCTTGAGTATACTTTCATTTTGTCGGACGTTTGGCCCCTTCCTGGGAGTGAGAACTCCCCACTTAGAGATGGCAAACTCTTAGGAATTCTGAAGACTATTTTCGACAACTTTGCGCAAAAAAATTCTTTATTGGAGAAGTTTGTGTAGGGTTTGCCATTTTCAATGTTCAATTTAACTTGGACTGCCTAAATATAAAGATGTCTTCAATAATTCCTTCGTCGCACCCAAGTATCCCTAATCAATACCTAAAGCCTGCATTTAAATCCTCACTTCCAAGCGTGTGATATATTATTTCGGTACGTGAACAAGATGAGATGCGAGTACTTTTGTCGTACAAGGTGTAAGTAATGCCGGCTAATTCATCAAGTTGTCGAAAATTGGAATTTATTTGAATTACTAACACTTCTGACGACGAAAAAGAAAATTATTAGTATGCAAAAGGTAAATTAAGTCAGTACCTATAACATAACACAAGATAATATGTATTACTACTCAATTTGATATATGTAGGACCATTTCTCTCAATTCTAGATACGACTCGACTCGATGTACAAGGGTGTTAAAACATCCATTAACTTTGTATGGCAACGTTTACCCGAGTCTTTAGCAGAGTTCTATACTATGTATGTATTAATATTATAACAAAGTATTCGCATCCGCCTTAACGATTGCAAGAAGAATTTATGTCATTCATATTTATACAAACCCGTTTAAATTTACATCACGTTTTACTCAAAATTCGTAGGATGAACTTTTTCTTGAATTGAAAGAAATTGTTAACAAGTAAAATGACCCATGTTCCCGTTTTTTATTTCCTAAATAATCAATAAAACGCGTTTTTGATGCTTACAATAATTGCTACGACATTCGCCCTCTTTTCGAACATGAGTGAGAAAACGAAACATTTGTAGTGATAGGAAACAATTATATCATGTTCCGCACATTGAAAAACGTGTCAAAAATCGAGATCTGACAAGGATTATAATATGATATGTATCATATTTCCTCCGTCTTCGATTAATTAGGCTGTCGGGGGAAAAAACCTAAATCTAATGAGAATTTATCAAACTAGTCGGGTACACCACAAAAAAAAAGTGTAGTCGAGCATTTCGCACGAAACGATATTATCTGTATTCTGTATCGAAGTATTAGAATTGTATTTACATCTAACACAGTTTATTGAGCGGGGAAAAAAATAGAAAATCGTAAAGAAAAAAAAAGAACAAATTGGCCGACAGCTTACATTATAAGCTTAAACTAAGGCGTGAAACTTCCTTATGTGTGAGTGGATGTTGAATTTCCCGGTATACGGACAGAAAGGACAACGTTGGGTATGTCTATCGCAAGAATATTTTTCGTGTCTAATTAGCGCTCTTTCCGTTTGGAACTTCGTATCACAATGCTTGCATACAAGGCAAGAATTTGCTGCGTTTAACTTGAAGGCTTTCACAGATTCTTTTTCAATACGTGCATTTTCTCTAACGACGACTGAATGAAATAGAAACAGAGAACGAGAAAAAAAAAAAAAAAAAAAATGATAATAGTAATAACAGTAATAATAATAGTAATAATCATCGGGTAAATAATGATAATAATATTATAAGTAATAACGATTGAACGCGAAAAATCAAACGTCTTCAAAAATTGAAACTGAACTCTTATTTAATAATTATGCGCACACATTTTTATTGAAAAATATGCGCGTAAATGACATTATGTAATATTTACATCAGAAGTGATTGCAAACAGAGTTTTGATGAGTGCACAACCATGCCTGTCGGTAGTTACAGGCCGGAATACTTTCAAATTGACAATATTACCGGGGGCCAAAATTTACTTATTTATGGGAAAACAGAAAATATTCTCACACCATCATTCATGAATCTTTGAAAAATTCGACAACAAATAATCACCGACCTATTGAGTCTCCTCTAAAACGAATTGATGCACGGCATGAAATAAGCTGTCATTTTTAGAACATCGAACTCGATAGCCTATTCTTATTGAACTGTTGATTTCACATAATTGTGGTTTCCTTCTATTATATTTATATATTAATTATTTATTTATTCATTTATTTATTTATTTATAAAACTTAAACTTTTTTGTCCGTGGAAGTCTTCGGAAACTACAAGATGGATTTTTTTTTTTTTTTTTTCTAACTTGAGCAGATTATAGTGCTATACTGAAGATGTGCACCTGCAATTTTTTGGAGGATCGGATAACTAGTTTTCAAAGCATACTCAATTTTTAAAAAAATTTCCCATTATTATGACTGGGTGTGGATTTATTTCCTCAAAATGCGATCAAGTTGTAGTTCTATATATAAAATTATTCACCTGCGATTTGTTCGAGAATTGGATAAACACAGAGTTGGTGAGATACCTATACTTAATTTTTGGATTCGAAACACTCAATCACTCCCATTTAAAATACTGATAGCTGCTTACGTGTCATGAGAAGCGAGTTTTCTTATCCATTTATCAGTACTCATTGTGATAAAAAGACCTAAAAAATTTTTTTACAATTTATAAAAAGTCAGTTGCGCTTACGCGACTCCAGAAGCGTTTTTCCCGGATAAAAACCTATGAAAGGAAAGGATGCACTCTTTCCTTTTTATAGGGTAAGATAAGTAAAACTGAGTTCAATTTGGTTTTTCTTGCGGTCAGTTAATGATAATCAATCTTTCGAGCACGATTTTTTCACAAACGGTTTTCTGGACTTCAGTTTTGCAGCATTCGATTGGGAATAATTTTTTAATTTTATTTTTGATTCTAATATACACTAACCGCAATATAATATTATACCGTTTTTCGCGACGAGCGCTTTCGAGTAAACACTCATTATTATCGAGTCACAATGACAACTATTTCAAAACACGCTCATGCAAGAAGGAAGCTGTGAGAATGGAAAGAGGTTAAATTAGAAGTAACATGACTCATACAGGCAAGATATATCAAGAGACTAGAAGGATATTAGGTATTATGAAGAAATCTCATTAGGCCTGACGAAGGTAAAACATTATTTACGATATTAAATTCATCTGACTCAAGATGCTTATTAATTTCCAGCTCCTCTAAAGCGAGGCGTTTCTTTTCTCGACTCTCACAATGAAGTAAGGAAATCTTAGGTGTAACCTTTTTCACGGAATGTTCAGATTCTATAAGCTGTGCGACGAAGGCCAATTCATCTTTGTTGTTCTTCGGAAAGGCTTTGATATGTTCAAGTAATCTGATCTGAAGCTGACGACATGTTTCTCCTATGTACGTGGCATTGCAATCACCGCAGGCAATACGGTACACGCTACTCTTCTCCGATTTAGGAATAGGATCCTTCAAATGAGAGAAGATTTTCCTCAGTGTGGTTAAGGGGGTAAAAAACAGGACGATACTTGAGGGGGCGAAGAATATATGACACTGAGATGAGAGGCAACTAAGATAAGGTAAACGGAGTCATTTTTCTCCGTCACGGGGGCGATAGCGTGGGAGGGCAGTAGTGGTATCTAAGGCCTTGCGAACGCATTTTTCCCGACCAATGCCATCAACGTTCCTTTTGATGCCGTTAGGAAGGTTTTTCAAAAATTGAACAGTATCGAAGTGCCGTAACACGAAAATGAACGTTAAACACGTTAACCAACGTGTTTCTGTGCTTCGGTTACGTTAGCTTCATCCAACTCCATGAAGCTCAATTAAAACGCTTCAAAGATCCTAAAAACTTTAAGAGATAGGTTTTGTGGAAAACAAGTTCGGTCACTACAACACAGTCGGGTGTATGCGTATTATATTCTTTTTTCTCTTATCTAATTTTGTAGTCAGCGTCACAACGTCCCGAATACACATCTTTTTCGTGAATGCCATTTCGCACATTAGTTACAAATCGTTAATCACTCGTCGTATCTGCGAAACAAAGATGCATGAAACTTTTAGTAAAGAGACGCCCAACCGCGGAAGGAAACGTCGCTAATTGATGCTGGAGTGACGGCATTCTCGAAAGAACGCTCTTGAATGTCTATACATTTCCATGTTCGAAAGTACAATATAGGGCGCCGAGAACCTCGACCATTGAAAATTCCTATTCGCATGAGGACACAACTGTAAGTGCGCTAGAGTCGTGCCCGAAAAGGGGATTTGGCAAAAATTGCCATAAACCTGTATAAAACTAGAACGGGCTGTATCTTTGTCAATATTGAAAAATACAAAAAAGTAGTAAGAGCATTTTTTTATTATTTTCATTCATAGAATAACCTAAAAGAAGAAAAAATTAAGATTTCAACAATTTTCTGTAACATCCCCTTTTCAGGCAGCTTCCAAAAATGGCCACCACAGTTTTCATAGAGGGCGCCTACTTTGTGTCCTCATGCGAATCTTTGGAATGTGTTCAGTAAACACACGAAATGTGACTCATTCCGAGAAAATTTCGCTAAAGAATCAATCATTGCTTAACAAACAAGCGCAGTTCAGGATATCAGTAGTGCTCGTTGTTCGCAAACGTGCCCGTCAGAAGTAAAAAATTCAAGTTCCGATTCTTGGTTGCGCCGCGCCGCGCCGTGACTCGTACAAAGGCACCGTATTGCAAACGCTCAACTCACTGTCCGAGGAAGGCTGCTCTTTGCACGTTTCTTTTCGTTCTTCAAGAATTCTTCACTGTCCCGTATTCGCGTAGAATTTGGTTTCATCGCATATACCAACGACTCGACGATCCAATAACAATCGCCTTTCCTTTCTCGGGGAAGAGAATGGGATTTTTGTTCGGGGCTGATGATACACTACGCAGAACGAGGCTGGTTGGCGCGTTGAAAGGCGAAGCAGAGCGACTCGAGTACGTAAACCACAGCACAGCGGACGAGCCGTAGCAAAATTACCCACTGCCACACTATCGACGGTGCTGCCGAAACGAACTACGTAGGCTAATGTAAGTATAATTGTAAACCGTATTGTAAGTAACTATAGCAGAATTCATCTGACTTTTCACTTTCACGGAAATGGAAGAATAAATTGCGGACACAACGGGACAATTTCTTCTATGGTAGTAGACGTAGTGGTGGTGGTGGTGGTGGTGGTGGTGGTGGTGGTGGTGGTGCAGGTTAGCAAGCGGAGAACCAGTGAAATGTGTTGAAAGAAACGCGCTGCGCTACACCGCCGCACCGCGTCGGCCGTATAGCGGAGTGGGCACACGTGCATCTTCTCTTCCTTCGTAGTCGTACGGTACATATGTATAATGTATAATATGCTATATGCACGACGAATTTGCCCACATTCAGTTTAGTGTCAGAGAAATTCACTCACCGTACGCGCTTGCGCACGAATATACACACAAACACAGGGTATACGAGAGTCTCTACGGCGCGGCAATAGGAAACGAGTTTCTAAATTTTTACAACTAAAAATAGAGAGCCACTAACATGAAGTGAAATTTTCCCTAGTCAATCGAGAATGTACAAACGTACATGTGTTGTGTACGGTACGTGTGTAGCCTATGCACTTACATACAAACACGAATTAGATTACTTCGCTGATTCGCTCTCGCCGCACAAAGCCAGTCGAGTCCGTATAACGCTCTCACGACACAATATTATTATTATTATTATTATTATTGTTTTACCTATCATATAAAGCAAAGCACATAATATACATTTCAATACAATTTTTACGTTGTCATCGTGTTTTTAGTTGAATTGACGCGCGCGGAAGATACTTACTCGTAGACGATATTATTGAGAATACGCGTGTCCGTTTACAACGCAAAAATCTTGTCGATAAGGGAAACTTCCGATTCGGACGGGATAATTACCTTATAAGAGTCCCCTTCCTTCGTTCGTCAAACGCAGAAAACCGATACGAAGGACTATTGTATGAATGCAAATACAACGAAAATTTGTCCAACAGCCCCTTCATCAACAGTCGATCACGACATACACACAAGAAAAAATATATTATCAAATTATTTTTGAGTTTGCAACGAACGTGCCGCGACTCTACAGTACACATAAGTGTCCTTCTACGCGAGCAACCACATTACAATTTTGCAACAAAATAATGCTGGATGAAACAGTCGTTGCTCTCAAACAAAATTTCACAATAGCTCTCTCGAAGGTAGAGCTTGAATGATACGCATAGGCATAGAAGTACACGAAATAACAAACATTTAATCAATAAACAAACATTCCACAATGGGAGGGGAGTACACGAGTAATTTCTTCGACTTGGCGCAAAATCTTTCTGTTTCAATACCATTGAAAAGGAACCAATATTAGTCGTCTATCTTATACATATATCCGTATGAACACTTCTGTCCACATTACGTCCCGTCTGTTACATAGAACGGAGATAGTTGAACAATAACTCAAATGAAAGTGCGTGTTTCTGAGAGTGTTTATAGCGAAAAATATTGCGAGAATTTTCAGTCATTTTGCTGTAATTAAACTGTAAAGCCAATACTACGCAATAACCTATGTACATATTATTTTTCATATCGCTGCGTCGACGGTCACTATAATGGCGCATACAGCTAAATTAACTCCATGAAAATTGTAAGGTACCGGGTGCAAATGCCCGGTAAGCCTAAAAGTTCTCTTCTCCTTTTTCCCGCCTTTTTTTCCTTTTCTTTTGTCTTGCAGAATATAATTATGTTAGCATTTCATAAAATCAATTTTTTATTTACATATTCGTATAAGTTATGTATTTATTTTGTTCTTCTGGCTTAAATTAAAGATGATTTACGAATATAATTCAGATCCACAACAATGCGCCTAATTCATTATTAATTATATCGCACTATAATATTGTACAAGTACTGCAGTAATTTTTAGCTATTATCAGCGGTGAGGACCTCAATGAAACGATCAGGATCTTGCCAGGAAACAAAAAAAAAAAAAGAATTTTGGGCTTGGAATCTTATTTTGGATTAGTATTAATCGTTGGTGTACGGCTGCTTTTTGTTTTGTTTCATTTCATTCTTTATTAAATATAATTTTTTTTTATTTTTAACACACGGAGCAAGATTTCCAATATAAAAATGAAAATCTTACTAAGGCGCGCGAAAGTTCATTTTTCACTCAGAAATCCGGTAACTTTCAAATTGAAACTCACCGAGCTTTCAAAAAATTGGATTCGACAATGCAACGTAGGCTAACAGGGTGTCTACCAAATTTGAAAATTGAAAAAAATATTGGACTTTTATTGGACCTTTTGTCGCGAATCTCCTGATTCAACAAGCAAAAAAAAAAAAATAAATAAATAAAATGAAAAAAGACGGACTTTTTTAAATTTTTGATTAGGCCTATTGATTTTTATTGAGTATGTATTAAAATTAGAACTTTTATCCTCGATTATTGATTTTTATTGGACTTGTATCAAAATTAATGGACTTTTATTGACTTATTGGACCATTTTTGAAATAGTGAACTTTTATTGGACTTATTGACCTGGTAGACACCCTGGCTAATAAAGGAGAATCGTAAGAAATTTGAATTCGTGACCTGTCACGAAGAAATCGACCTTATAAGAATCATACCGCGGCTACATTTCTGAGTATGAATAATTCAGTCCTGCAGAAATGTAGCTCTACTGCATAAAACTTATAAGGTCGACTTCTTCGTGACAGGTCACATTTAATTATGAACAGAATCAGCATTATTATTTTTGAGATAAACAATCCTTCCCTGTTGCATGCGTGAGAACCAAAATAAAAACCTACAGAATCTCTTTGAAACCGGATCACACAGAGAAATAGTAATTATTATACGTTACAAAGGTTAGAAATGAGCCATAGCCGTTTTTAACCGTGTTGCGTATGAGATTTTTCTTTATTTACAATCAAAAAGTAAAAGACAAAGATATTTTTCGAGATCACAAGATAGATAATAGCTTATGAATATTCCCTAGGTGCAAAATGAAAAAAAAAAAAAGGAAGTGATAATACGTAGGTATACTACCTACGGCTAAAACGTTATTCGTAGGTATAGTACAATGACTCACGAATTATCTTGTTGCCCTTTATTATCATTTCTTGTGACAAATATTTCTGTATTGAAGTATGACGCAGGAATTATCTTGTAGGTAGTGACTTCTCGCAGCGTCTCTGAAGCTCAATGAGCGTGGATGCACATGGTCTTTCACAAAAGCTTGAAGGCCCTGCAAGAACGCAGGCAGTACAAGAGTATTGCAGATGGAGGCGTTCGCGAGATGTACGACACTGAGGCTTGCACATATGACTGTCGAACCACGCAGTGCACCTATACATTTTCTTGCAACCACCAAGCACCATGCTGACATATCCTGCTGAAGCGGGAACACGACACTGGCTCCCTTCGTTCTGTATTTTCCGAGGCTCAATTCCACCCACGGTATTACAAGAGTACCCATGCTTCTACCAGTCAGTCGCAACACCCTCCCTTGGTGCTGATGTTGTGGATGATGTAGTTCTAGATGATGTAGACTCGTGCGCGCCAAGAACCTTGAATACTCACGAGAAGTACCTACAATTTGATCTCACCCGTCATGATGAACATAGCCACCCTGGTGTCATGTCATGGCACTGAGCAATTCAACTCATACTTGGCAACCATGAAGGAGATGAAGAAGTTGATTAGATCAGGCTCCGATATTCGTCCAGTACTATTTCGAGTGTTGGTTCTGCGAGAAGTTAGTACAAATAACGTTTTACCCGTAAGGATACTACCTACGAATAACGTTTTAGCCGTAGGTACTATACCTACGAATAACGCCAACCAAAAAAAAAGCCCTTCAAGTGCGAAATGAAAAACACGTTCGATAGGATTCATGTTTTACCACCATTAAGAGGGTGCTGTGAGGCACTTTTCGATCAAAAATGAAGAAAATTTCGTATCGTTTTGGACCCGGATTTTATTGAAAAGGAGAAAAATAAAAAATAATAATACTGTAGTGTATTAAGAAAAAAGAGTAGAGATCGAAAACACTCACGGGTTAAACAAGGAGTTCGGAGAAGGAACGTGGAATCTGAAATGATTTTAAACTATTAGTTGTAAGTTGTAATTGATTCGGAATACATTCAAGTCTAGTCTTAACGGAATTGTCTCAATCCAATGTTTGAATTTAAGAGAGAAAACTTTCCTTTGTGAGGGTGTAGATTATTCATTATAATAATTATATTCTTTTGAAAACAAGAATTTTAGTTAGGTGTACCATTTAATCGATAAGGAGATTCCATTCTTTTAATTTTTCAAAAAATAATTTATTATTAATATTGATTACTTATTTATATTATGTTTTTTTATGAAAAGATCTCGAATTCCTTTAAATATATGATTAACAAAAGCTATAATTGCACCATTACCACCCAATGAGTGATTGTGAATTTGTTTCACTTTTTCAGGCGTTTTATTTTGTGTTTCACTTTGATTGTAGGAACTTACAAGAAATGATTGAAAAATGAAGCTACATATGATGAGAGTTGGACATGAACAGAATAATTACTTTGCGGCAAGATCCACTGCATCATGTTCTCCAACTTATTCATCATTGTTTCTGTCTTGCATCAAGCTGTTTGTCGATTAAATATTTATTGAAATCGTATTCACGTCCTCAACACATTTTATACGTTTTGTGAGGTACATATTACTTTTACGGCCGCACGATGGGCGGATAGGAAATCTAGTTCAATAATAAAATAATAGATATTCAGGTTTTTAGATAAAAATTGAAAATAGTTTACGATTTCATTACAAGGCGTAAGCGACTTCATTCATAAAATATAAGTTTGAGCGAAAGGCTAGTAGTGTAAAGAGTCTCTCGCCATGTGAAACTATAAATACAAGACAATATTACATTACAAATTTGAAAGCTTTTCTTGTTTATGAATCACAACTCAATGATTAGTTTCTTTTCCCTTTTTCTCGAGTTGGTGTTGTTGTTTCTTTTCATCATTGGGTCAGTTGCTTTCTTGTTTTTGCTGAAGATGGTTTTTCAATCGAAAGCGATTCGTTTTTCAAAATTGTTTGTGATGTTTTTGCATTTTCCTTACTCTCGCGAGGAATTTCTGCCGTTTGCATTCCTTACTCTCTTGAGTATATTTTCATTTCAATGTGTTACACATGAGAAACAGGTCAAAAATTTGCCTTATCTTCGTCCGGAAATTAAGTATAATTATAAATAAAGTGTTTGAAGATGAAACCTAAAGAAAAGAGTTACTGTACCGGAGAAACGAAGAATGAGAAATTTGGATAGCTGATAGGTGGGCGAAGACAAATAAACTGACTGACGCATACGAGAAAAATGATGAATGAGAAAAAGAAAGAAAATGAAAATGTGAAGGAGAGATTTTTCAGCTAATCGAGTAAATTATATTTAATAGATAATATGAACGTTCGAATGAAGGATTAAAAATTATTAAAAAATGAATTCTATCACGCTTTCTCAGCATTTGAGGAGTGGAACAAATTCCATAAAAGATTACGGATTACTTTGAAAGACTATTCACACATTATATACAAACGAATAGAACCAGAGATACTTTTTGCTCGTTTTTCCTCAACACGAAAGGTTTTTCCATCTGGCGGTGTTTGCTGCCTTTATTGAAGGGGGGAAAGAAAAGTACACCAAGAGAGATAGAATATTTTGTTTTATAAAAGTATATAATATATAAATTCAATGTTGGAAGCAACGTAGCAACGTCGGGTGCCTCCTCACAGCAAAACTAGCCATTTGGGCAAAATTATATCTCTAAAACGAAGTTTCGTCAGGTCTCTCAATAAAATAAAATGATTTTCAACAGTTAATGATGGTTTATGATCACAGTTATCATCATCAAGTTCTCAGGAGAATTCAAAATAGGTATATATTCTGCAATGCGTGTTCGTTTTCAAACAGCGCTGCGCTGTGCTGTATTACGACAATTGGAAAATGGTCCAACATAATGTGACTCACACAACGAATCAACCCAAGTAACATGGGTTCTCATAATGAGACTAATCAAACTAAAAAAAAAAGGAAAAATGAGGCCAAAAAGTATTTTTTGCACTTCAACGTTATGAGTACAATACTGAGCGCTAAAGCTAGATTTCTCTCAATGAGCGATAGAAGAATCTTCGCGTTAGTGTTACCGCACTGCACAGAATTGACGTTCAAGTTCAAAAACTTTCTAATAAGGAGAAAAGGGAAAAAAAAAAACAAAAACAAAATGAATTGAACAGAAATAAAAAAAAAAATACAGACAACTCCTTCCTAGAAGTCGGTAAGAAAGAAAAAAACCGTGGCATTCACATTATTATACTTTCAACAGATAAACTGAATAATTGATGATAACATATCTAATGAATTGATTAAAAATGAAAAAATATTACAAAGGGCGGAACGAAAAGAAAATGAAATTGTTTACGTACCTAAGATGGAACGGACATTTTACCTGCCGGTCATTCCTCGAAGAAGATGAAAATCCGTATTAGGTTATACACATTTTTCTTTCAATGGCAAATTATTTACTTTGCTGGCGTAAACCAAAATACGAAAACACTCACACACAGTAAGTTTATTGCCGACAGATAGAAAGCTAATTTACTTGTGTTACTCATTGGTAGTAGATAACTCTAGTAATAAATTACGAGCATGCATTAAACAAGCATACAATGTACAAATTGAAGCTCCGCATGCAGTCAAACACCCAACGGCCAATACATCCCCGAACACCAACAAAGCAATGTAAAATAAGTCAAGCTCAACTAAACGGAAGTCAGAAATAATGGTTGGAAAAGAAAAAAGAAAAAAAAAATCAAGTGATCAAACTGAATATAGAAACGAAGTGGGAAAATCGCCGTTTCAAAGTAGCACATCAAAACAGTAAACAAAAACTAATACAGTAATAATTATTATTATGATGAGGATGACGGTGATGATGATAATGGTGGTGGTGGAGGTGATGGTGATGGTAATAGTATGGAGGATAAAAATAATACGAGATGAACATAAACAATCGAAGTATCTTTACATAAATTATTCAGGCAAAAAAACCTCCCCTCCTCTCCTCATTTTGCCCCTTTCCTCACATTCTCTAAAGAATTATATCGTTTAAAATTTTCTTCATGAATACGAGAACCAGAGGGTTGGAAATGAAATAGAAAAAAAAAAAAAACAAAAAAAAAAACGAAAACGAACAAAAAAACAAAATATACTTTTGATTGAAAATAAAGATACTTCACCATAACATGTATTATGCTAAAGGTCACGATGAAACGTAATGAAACTGTGTTCGTAAGTGGTATCGCACAACGTAAATTTGTCCGAGTTTTGAAAAAATACAATAATAATGAGAGAATACCGTTTAATAGTTGTGAATCACTGCACATTTCAATGAGATATTGTCAGAGTAACTTGCTACCGTACGTATTCGATATCATCAGAGGAAAAACTCGATTATTTTTTTCCTACGCGAATTGCCTAAGCAAGCTTCAGCTTCCAAAAACTTTCTCAAGTAGGAATAGCATGGTATATGCCAAGGAATGTATGGAATTTTGCTAATTTTACTAGACAAGTAGAAAAATTTCATCTTCCAGCTGCTTCAAAACAAAATAAAGGCACAGTGTTTTCCACATGGCAGAGTGTAAAGCTGGAAGTATCTATAAACTCTCTTTCAACTACAATCCAAGCATCGAAAGTGGGCTTGCTTTTCATACCATGACTTGTACGTACATTACGTCACTTACTCATGTTCGTTTGGTGAAATCACGCACAAGTCAAGAAAAAGCTTACTTTCAATACTCGTGTTATAATAATACTGTTTCAGTAACACGTTCCTCTCATTTCTAATCGTGATGATGATGTCATCTAATCAGTGTTTCTCAATCGAAGATCATCAAATCAACAGTTCCCTTCATTGAGTGACCATTTGTAATTCGAAACTGTTTTTTTCATTTTTCTTTTCGTTATTATTTTTATTCTAGGTATCGTATCAATAATTTTGAATTTCAATGAAATGTTATTTCAACAATACGTGCATTACGGTAAACTGTATCCACAATTTACACACCTCCTACGTTGAATTCCAGTTCCAAGTTACTTGACAAAGGAAAATACAGGAAATTACGGTCTTCTAAATAGCATTTTTTTTTTTTCAATTTTAAATATTTTTTCACTTTTAATAAGCAATTTTAAACTACAATATGAAGCACAAACGAACTCAGAAGAATCATCGTTGCAACGTGACCTTAACAAAACACACTTCACCCGAGCACTCTCAGGATGCGTTTTGGAAAAAAATAAACCTAAAGTTAGATTGGATGCGAGAATTCAAGGTGTCTACCAAAGAGAAAGCGAAAATAAATTACTTTGGACGACCTTTTTCCAACTGTTGACATGTATGATGTGCTATACCTTTTTGGAAACATCCCACCCCCTCCTCCCAAGTAGAAATTTCCGTCGATACACGACCTTGGGATGGGAGGAAAAGAAGCGTAATGACTTTGACCCAAAA
Organism: Aspidiotus rigidus; assembly: GCA_035079385.1. Classification (NCBI taxonomy): domain Eukaryota; kingdom Metazoa; phylum Arthropoda; class Insecta; order Hemiptera; family Diaspididae; genus Aspidiotus; species Aspidiotus rigidus. Next base: position 1,679,458 of record JAVHKY010000009.1, on the reverse strand, counting down.
ATATATAACCTTCAATAGGAGCTAAAAAAATTTTGAAAAAAAAAGAAAAAATTTTACGCGGGAGAGAAACAAGATCTCATTTTGTTTTTTTTTTTTGTTTTTTTTTTTAAAGGGAGCCAATGTTTCTCAAATTTTGGATGAAGTACGACGGAAAAAGATGAGTTAGATGACCGGTAGACACCCTCAAATTCGCTTCGATATACAATTTTTTCTGGAATATTTTACACGGAAAGAGAAAACGACAACTATTTGATAGATCAATCAATGTAAAATCAATTAATGCTATTTTTGAAATCGAAAACAAATAAAATTTTATTACATTCGCCTTCTTCAATAATAAACGACATCCTGAAAGTACTTTAACGACAACATGGGTGAATTTCCAAATAGGTAAAGCAAACGAATATCTTACCTTGGCAATCCAACTGACCAGAAGTTCCATCATTAACAGAGGACAGTGGGTAAGAATTAGAACCTATTGAGAGAAAGAAACAAAATCAACATCAACATCATGAATCGATAAAACAATGAACAAGAATAAAGTAAAATGTAACTAATAAAAAGGTACTACACGTAGAGGATAAATAACAATTATGATAATTAAAATAATAATAAAATACACATCACATAATACGTATGATTACCTACGTAACTCTCAATTTTTAAAATCATTAAAATGATAGAAATACTCATGAAATATTTTTACTGCATGCAGGGCGATAAATTGTCATTTACCGCCCGCCAATGAAAATCAACGCCCTTTATACGGTAAAATATCGTACGCAACTTGTGAAAACAAGCGGTACCGCTTTTATTTCACCCGTTGCGTAATATATTTACGGGGCAGCTTCTGACATTTCGTCTTATCTTGGGAAGATCGAGAACTGATGCAGAAGGGATTTAGCAAGATCATAACACAATGAAAGAAATACACTAATGATATTCTATTACTAAATTCTAAGGTTTCTGTAAACTGTACCAATTATCAAAACCTAACTCAATAATTACTAATTTGAATTTCAATTACTAAAAATTATGATACATAGTCTCTCAATTCCTATGAATTTTTTCAACTTTTCCTTAAATGAGTGACTCGCGTGAATTCACAAACGTAATCGGAAGTTCTCTCAAGAATTTCTTTCGTCATTTTATGATTCTAAAGATCCGAAATTTTTAATCAGCTGAACGATCAGATAATTTAATCAGCGAGTAATCCGACATTTTCTTTTTCATTAAGCAATAAAAACAAATAATTTGGTTGTAGTGGAAAGAGAACTGAACGGAGAAAATGGTCAAATTATTAGAAACGTTTTGGTAACAAGGTTACTGTTCAGTCTACTACGTACAGTTCCAGGAATAGGGTAAAATGATGTTACCAAAAAGATGGTCTCACAATAATTTGTCGAAGTTCAAACACAAAGGTGACGGGAAAACAGTTAGAATGATTACTCACTAAAGAAGAGCAACAAAATAATAGTTTTGATTTACTGGGTAACAAAAAATCGTGAACAATTTAATATGCTATATAAATTTGATAGTAATTCTTACGATTTATGCTACAAATTTTTTGTTTACTGAAGCGTCTTGACTTTTCATAGTAGTGGTAATTTTACCGTTTTCTTCGCGAAGACAATAAAGTCGAAGCCCGAAATTCTATATTTTTGGAAATAAATTTCATTTTACATGTTTCGAGATCAAGAAAATAATCTACACTAAGTAAGGCAATCGTCATATTGGGCTGCTCTCTTGTTGAAAGTACTGTCCTTTAAGCTACGAGTAGTTAAGCCTGGTATACGGTACGTCAAGCTAATTTATAATAGGCTAAGGATGAAAGTTCCACGGATATACAGTATTACCGAATTGGAAGCTTAGGCTAAGTTAGGAGCATTTTACTGAACTGGAAAAGAACAATTGAACTGCTTTCTGGTCGCTAGTGGTCAGTTTGCTGGTTGGGCGAGATAGAAAAAAACTCGCAGTCCACTTTGTGAGCCGCTCGAGGTTGCCTTCATTAACCTTGTTAATTGAGGCGAACAGGGAATCTGTTTTATGGGCTTCAAAAAGGGTTTTTCAATTGTACAAATCTACTTTATTAGTTGCTTATTTAAGAGTACTTTCGAGTGTTATCCCATCATCAGTTGCGTGTACAATTGAAAAACCCTTTTTCAATACTAGTGCTCTACTTACACCTCACTCCCTCATTATGAGTTCCGATAATGTTTTATGGGCGTCACTATTGTCTATTCTCATTCCTAAATCGCTTGAGCGTTCGTTATACAAGGAATTTCGAACTTTAGCCTACATCATACTAGGTCTAATATACTATACTAGGCCTATAATGACTAGACTAAAAATTTTGAATTTTAGCTTTTGTTATATGTACTAAGCTTGATATACAGTATAACTACAGTTGAATAAAAACGGCTTTGCTATCACTTATATGGTTTATTATTATCGTACAGTGACGTTTCGCTACCATCGGTAGCATTTTCAGGCGATACAGTATAACTAGGCTTATACTAACTAGGCCTAATATACAGTATATATTGTTACGCCGAATTCGGGCAATAACCCAATGCGCGCAGTCTTCAGTAATTTCACCGAATGCGCGCAGTCATTAACCACTTTGCTGACAGCGCGCATCCCAAAAATTTTTTGCAGACTGCGCGCAATGAATGATGAAAATGTATTTTTTGACTCTGATTCGGCAATATTTTTATGGGGAACGCGCACATTCTTGTACAGCTTTTTTGACATTGACTCGGTAATATTTTACCATGGAATATGCGCATTTTGAAACTCGCTGATTTTTTCAGTCGTTTGAATGACTGATATTTAAAACCAAATAATTGTACAATAACCTTTGCCATATCAATAAAGTACAAATACAAAGCACACTACCTGTAATACTTGAATGAAACGTCACCCGTAGATAAGAACAAGTTTATACAAGGTATTATCAAGTGGTGAATGAGTGATTAATACAGTCTAAAAATCTGACCTACTGCACCCAGTTTTTTCCTGTCTAATCAAATCAATACCTTGAGTCACTCAGGACGCTTTCCAGAAGGAACTAGGGACAATCAAGCCCCTGGTTAGAGTGAATCAAGTGAGAATGGACATTGACTTAATGGTTTGTAGGAGGCTTACCAGAAAAAGCCTTGATTCTACCACCTCCCTCCCCAGGGATTCACACCTAGATAGGAGGAAACGTTGGATTAGACTTCCTTACTTGGGTAGATTTTTGTTGAAGTTGAGCCGCGTGCCCAGTCCTTTCGGGTTTCGACCGGCATTTTATAATACGAACACGGTAAAAAGTTTATTTGTGAAAGCCTGCAACGGTTGCCCTGGAGTTTATGTAGGAATGCCCGGTCGTCAGCTCCAAAAATAAATTGATGAGCCTATGAGTCACCCTTTGCCGACCACGTCATCGAAAGTGACCACAGGTTCAAAGATGGGTCTGGTACCCTCCTCCATTAGGAGAACTCATACTTTAAACGTATGGCTTTGGAATATCAAAATCATATGTCACGGGAGTAATGAAGACTTCACCGTCTCAAACAGGTATATTCCTGATGAGGGTCTGGTTGAGCTAGTCTATGAGAATGATTCACACTTCAAAATTAATTACCATCTCTAAATTTTTTGCCTACGTATTCCCAATACATTTTTCTATGCATGAATTCGACAGAATTTCTTTCAACTGCGCGCACCTGTTGTCTGCACAAATTCAGGATACCACTAAAAATGATAACTTGCTGAATGCGCGCAATCTACACTTAGGTATTGCCAATCGCGCGCACTCGTCTGTATTTTGCGCATATTTGGCAATTACGATGCCGACTGCGTGCTGTCAGCAAAGTAGTTAATGACTGCGCGCATTTGGTGGAGTTGCTGAAGACTGCAATCGCCCGAGTTCGGCGTAACATATTTACCAAACCAGCCTGAAACACCTATCATATATATAAGATCGTCGAAATAAAATACTGAACGACTCAATTGAATGCCAATTTATTCACAGGGAATTCAATAATGAAGTCGTTTATAAGAGATGTAACAGCATCGATCGACAAAACATAAGTGACGAACGTCGAAATGTAAGTAGGATAATCGGACTAAAAGAAAGACAGGATGAGACCAGAAAGAGATATAGAGGCGAATTAAATGATCAACAAGAATAGACGAGTCATAGATGTAGATAGTACAAGTATGTGATCGTACAACAATGAGGAGTCTCACATATATACCTCGGAGGAAGAAATTTTTCCAAGTCCCTCTCCTATCATACGTAGCCCGGAGGTAAAAATTTTTCCAAGTCCCATATTTTGCCTGCCGGCGCCCGTCATTTTTCTTCAAAATGCCCTCCGATAAAACGGGTTCCCTGTTAACTTGGAAGAAGTGAAGACAAAAATTGTTCTAAAACCTCTTTCTCTCTCTTCCCCCCCCCCCCCCCCGTTAATCATAAGAACTGTACATCAGGGAAGATATCACTTGGTCTTCTCTAGCCTTCTTCTGTAAGATTGTAAGGACGTAAAAGAGGCGATGATAAAAATTTTTTCAGGTCCCCTCACATACCGGTATGAAATATCCTGCCACGTCGAATATAATGCAGCGATAATACTCGAAGATGATTCGCACAATGGTGGGTGTCCTATAGCACAAAAGGACATGGGATATTGATTTATATTAACCAACCTGTAACGAGTTATGGCTTACAAAGAACATAAGCAGTATATAAGTAAGACTCAGAGGTTTGACAAACTAACTTACTTTCACGCCGCGCTACTGATATATGTACTAATGGTAACAAAACGTTAAATCGATAAGCACCGGCGCTGTGGCACTCGGCTGTTGCCATTATTTTCACGGGGTTCCGGAAAATTCACCGAAGGAAAATTCATCGCGGAAAATTGAACGCAGGGGAGAATTCACCGAAGGAGAATTTACCTAAAGGACAATTAATCGAAGGAAAATTCACCAAACATAATCGAATTCACCGCAATTTTTTTTTCAAAATTGAAGTAAAATTCTATTCGTACATGAGAATGTCGACAAAACAACTTCATTAAAAAGATGAATTATGAACTACTCCAAGCAAGTATATAACATCCGTCGTCTCCTAGTCGCATCCTTGTGCTAGAGTTTATAAACGAGTGTTGGAGTCCAAATAGCGTTTCTTTTTAGATGGTGGCGGACCTACTACTATAGATTGCGTATTTGTGACGTCATTCAAAGTGTGTTCTTTATGAAAATTCTTAATGGATTTCCATATATTCTCGGGATGGGCCTCCACAAAGGATTCGAAACCACGATGCCACGCCTCCACGTTGTTGTTTGTTCTTGGCAAGTTGGCCTTCGTAGACTCGAAGACATTCCACCACTCACGAGGAAATTGTGGATCACTACGCCGTCGTCGCCAGTTCACTTTTCCTATCCAGGTAATCTCGAAGTATTTCACAACGGGTTCCGCCTCAAGGGGCAACGTGTCACTTGCGCAGTGAGTCTCAAACGCACTTGCTACATCCTCTACTGCTACGAGTGCTAACGCAGGTAAAAATTTCATCGCCAATGCAAAATCTACATCACTCTCGTACCTCTGTTGTAACCCTGCTGCTTGAATTGCTCGGAAAATACATTGTGAAAAGTGGAAAAAACGACTATCGTGATCAACTCCGAGAAATATAGCTTGGATCGCTTTTTTGAATGCAACTTCAAATTCAGACATAATACTGATAGGGGACAGATTCGGTTCTAAATTTTTCAAAGCTTTCAAGAGTTCGACAAACGCGTTCAATTTTCCTTCGATTAATTCTCCCCTGCAATGAATTATCTGTGGTGGATTTTCCTGCGGTGAATCCTCCTGGAACCCTTTCCCGCACCCGTGTGCAGAAAAGTAAATACTTTCACATCGCGTGTATAATTCGTTCTTCGTTGTCATTATTCGTTCTGTTTAGAAACGAACATTCGATGTATTTGTCTAAAAAAGTAATTTACAATACAAGGATCGAGTGTACATTCATGACCCCCTACATATTTGCTCGTTATAAAAAAGTACACTTTTGATCTTTGTATTGTAAATAACTATTTTCTGAATCGATATATAGGAAAGTGAACATTGTTTTTTATCTCACAAGCATAGAACTGACTTATTTTTACACTGTGACGTCATTGAATGGCGTATTTCAGTAGGAAAAATTGACAGTCCTCTGAAAAGAAAATAAAAACACTCAACAGTACATGTTTCATAGGTGAGTCTTACAATAATTTGTACATACATTACTTTTCTTACTTGTTCCACAAATGTATACATTACATGTACTCTTTGTGTAAAGATTCGCCTATCAAACTTGTATTGTACAAGACTTTTCGATATAAATGAAGGAAAAAGAAAAAAAAAACTCAAGTATACGTATCTATACGTTTGAGCACACGCGCGAGTTTGAACCCTTGCGTAAATGTAGTAAATACCAACGTTCCACACTGTCGCTGAAAAGCGCCACCTACGCCACAGAAATTTGTTTGACAAAAACGTACTTAGAGTGCATGCGTGTTGAAAACCAAGGTTTTCACTGCAGTTCAAGTGAATAGTGGTGAAAACAACTGTGAGAAAAATTCTTTCGTCATTGTTTCACCACTCCGTGAAAAAAAAAAGTTACACTGATATTTTCTGTGACAAAACATTGTTCTTTCACTGTCAGTGTTGTGAAAATGAGCAATTTCGTGCAGTGATTTTTGCCACAGTTTGGTCTTATCTGGTTAGGTGGCAGGCAAGGTTTGACAACCTCGTCATCTGTACACAGCAACTCCCGAGCATTGCATCCGCGTGCGGTAGTAGGAATTTTTAGTCACCTAATTTATTGCTGTTTTTCCTCTTCTTCCTCTCTTTTGTAATAAGTTGATTGATTGTTGTGCATCTAGATGTGTTATCTAAATTTTGATCTAATATTTATAGCATTTGAAAATTTGCCTTCTAATTATTTTCATTCGATTCAGAATCAGAACTGGTTTTTCCCTGTCAGTCTTTTCGAAAGTTTGATAGGGAACATACAATTGTAAACGAAAAAACGAATACTCTAAAGGGAGAGTAAGGAACGGATTCGTTTAATTGAACATACAATTGCTTGTTTTCACTACTTGTTGCATAACATACTACTAGCGCTCGCAGCGCCATTTCCGCGCCCATTACTTCTTCCTCTAATAATAAAATTTTCTTGATTATTTACCGGCGTCGGATAATTGATTGATAAATAAATTGGAACAGATAACATGTCACACAATTGAAATTACGTTCTATATTCATAATTCAAACCGCAATTCTATTTTTATGCAATCAATCAAAAGGGATCAAACTACTTACTATTTTTAGTTGATGGGCAATAATCTATTTGTGCTCGTCCTATCAGTCTTTTCATCCAATCAACTCCACTCACAAGTGAAAACAGAAAACCAGGGCGTTTATTTTTGTATGGGTATTCTCAGGAAACCTTGAGTTTAACTATTCGTTAATTCTACTCTGTTCGAAATTTCATAATTCACGAAAAGCCGAAGCTAGATGCGATGAAGAATTAAATCCATAATATCCTTTAAAATATCCACGTCTTCCGATATTATCAGATAATTTTCAATTTTGTTTCTTGATTTTGGATGAAATAAATCTTATTATTTCTCAGTTCAGTCACTAGAATGAAGTCACCAAGAGTGTCTCGCAGCACACTTGACGAAGATGAAAACATCGTTCTTGATTCATTCAAACTCGAGATTTTCACTATCTAGTGTGACTAATAATAATGAAAAATGAATAAAAAAATAAAGGATGAACCTGACAAAAGGAAAGATAAATAAATAAATAAATAAATAAATAAATAAATAAATAAAAGGTTCTTCATGACAATACACGTGCTGATAACAAGGATAGGATCCACTTATCGTAACGTAAGCAGCTACTCATAATAGTGTGATATTTTTTAAAACACTAGAAATTTCTCGAAAACTACTCATCAGATCCTCAAAAAAATTGCAGGTGCATAACACTACAATACGGTCAAGTCTGAAAAAACCGTCCGATAGTTTCGAAGGAGTTCCACGGACAAAAAAATCTTACAAAATAAATAAAAATACATACATACACCTATAAGGAAACCTGAACGAACGGGTGTAATACCTCACTTTTCCAACAAAACATCAACTAAGCACCGCACCGTGATGACCGACTGCTAGCACCCTCGATATTCCTACGTTTTAGTTTACTGATTACACCGTCCGACCGACCGACACTCGAACTCGTAGCTTACAAAGTGCGCCTTATTATGCAGAACTATTATAAGGATTCCTTTAATGTCGGTACGAAAAAGTAGCGTAATCTATTTTTGTCGTTATCTAGAAATTTATATTGAGGGCAGCGACTCGCCTTACCAACTTCAATCTCCTTTTTTATTTCTTTCAAAAACTTCTCAACCAATTTTTACCCAATTAATAAAAGCATAACTTCAAATATTGTATTCTTCCAACGTATATAACCTCTTACAAATAAATCGATTTGAAATTAGCACGACACTAATAATTTTTTTCCGTAACTAGAATATAGATACATATTACTAGAGCTCGGATTTTTTGCTATAAAAAATTGTAAAATTTGGTACTGAAATGGAACTTTTCGTTTTTATATTCAGAAAAAAAAAAGACGAAAATAGTGGAAAGGGTAGAGGGCACAAGGCACGTAACAAAAGAAAGAAAATGATAGTCTCCAATCACAATATTATGATGTCAAAAAGAAATCAGATTAACGAGATAAACTAAAACTAAACCAAAGAAAAACAATGAAAATCACATAGTCAGAAAATTACAATAAAACGAGTAACAAAAATTTTCTTCGAAAAAATTAGTAAAAAATTATGAGTCAAAAAATTAATAAAAAAATAAGAATAAATAAACAAATTAATAAAAATACAAACTAAAATTTCGAGGTAAGAGACTAAATTTTCATATCACTACCGGTTTCGGCCGTGACGGGACGATCATCATCAGGTGTGTTGTAGAGTACAACTAAGGTAAAGAAGAAGAGCGTGAACATATCTTCGCAAAAAATTCATATCACAGATGGAGCGTCATTGAAGGAGTTACTATTAGCTGAATTCGGAGCCATTTCCAACTCCACTGCCAATTCCCCCCCCCCCCCCTCTCCGAAAACGTTGGCTTCGCCTTCCTTACTTAGGTAAGGCTTCTAACGATCTAGGTGGGAACTAGATAGGTACGGTTACAAAACAAGATTTTATCCGGTAACTACATTAAATCAATTATTTTATTAATCTAAAAGATTAAGTGCCTACTGATGAAAAATCACACATATAATTATTTTAAGTCGTATTGTGGGGAGTGTAACGCAATGTATGTGGGTCAAACAGGTCGCACGTTCAAAAAAAGGCGAGTGAGTGTCGACCACCCTACAACCAAGAGAAACCTCTACACGCCGCTATGGCCAAACATTATATCGATTGTGGACATGATTTCGCCAAAGTAGCTGGCGAACTTGTTTATCCTTGCACTAAAGGTAATTTCATGAATAAAGTTGAAGAAACCGAAACGATAACGTCATTGAAAGCTAACGGTAATAACGTTCTGAGATGGTCTTTCCTATTCTGCGATTCATTCTCGTTTTCAAATCCTTCGATAACGCTCCATCAGTAACATGAATTTTTTGCGATGATACATAATGCTCAGCCTCCTCTCTTTCTTTATCTCAGTTATTCTACACAACACCTGATAATAGAAACTAGTATTGATATGAAAATTTAGTCTAACGCCTCGAAATTTTCCTATTTTTATTTTTTATTAATTATTTGACTACTTATTTTCTACTCATTTCAATCATTTTTTTATTGGGAAAAAAAAATTCCGTTACTTATTTTAATTTTCTGATACTCTCATTTTGGTTATTTTGCTTTAGTTTGGTTTTTGTTCACCTCGTTCATCTGATTTCTTTTAACAGAGAACCTATATATATATATTTATTTATTATTTTTTTTTTGAAATTCGCCGTGCGCCGTTTGGCAAAAAACAGAGAAAATTTTCGACTTTCGAGCAATGTATGATAGAAGAAGGACTTGGAAGAATTTAGACCTCCGAACAATATACAATAGGAGAGGGACTTACGAAAAACGACGGCTTCCTTAACGAAGTTAAACGAGGAACGCAGAAAACCTATTCTATGAGTCAAATTGGTTTTGGTATTGGGAATTCAAGCAAGCCTAGACCTAGTATTAAGCTAGTATGAAGGAGGCCTAGACCTACTATAAACCTAATATAAAATAGAACGTCATCAGTGACCTAGACCTATTTTAGGGACTTTGAAATATATGTAAAGTTGCGCTACGCGCCCTTCCTTAGGAACTTTGTATTACGTCCTTATAACTAAACTAGAGGATCACTATAACGATTAGTCAGTTTAGTCATCCTACTTTTTCATGATATATAATTCATATAATTCCCATCAGTTCGTTTTATGTGTTGTTTGCAGACACATCTATTTTATCGTTCTCTTAATATGTTTTGTTCTAATCTTAAATTTTGTAATACCGACGTAACGAACATTTGTTTTTGATTTTATTCTCATAAACGCAATCGCAACCAATCCAGTTTTTCTTATTTTCTTCAAGTCGAACAAAAATCGTACAATTAACTTACATATAATTATATCTCGAGAGTCGAAATTTTTCCAAGTTCCCCTTCGATCGTATGTATATGTTACGCCGAATTTGGGCAATTGCACAATGCGAGCAGTCTTCAGCTATTTTACCAAATTGAAAAACGGTTTTCCAATTGTACAAATCTACTTTATTAGTTGCTTTTACAAAAGTACTTTTGGGTGTTATCCCATCACCAGTTGTTTCGCAACTGGAGAAAATTTTACCAAATGCGCGCAGTCATTAACTACTTTGCTGACAGCACGCAGTCGGCATCGTAATTGCCAAATATGCGCAAAATACAGACGAGTGCGCGCGATTGGCAATACCTAAGTGTAGATTGCGCGCATTCAGCAAGTTATCATTTTTAGTGGTATCCTGAATTTGTGCAGACAACAGGTGCGCGCAGTTGAAAGAAATTCTGTCGAATTCATGCATAGAAAAATGTATTGGGAATACGTAGGCAAAAAATTTAGAGATGGTAATTAATTTTGAAGTGTGAATCATTCTCATAGACTAGCTCAACCAGACCCTCATCAGGAATATACCTGTTTGAGACGGTGAAGTCTTCATTACTCCCGTGACATATGATTTTGATATTCCAAAGCCATACGTTTAAAGTATGAGTTCTCCTAATGGAGGAGGGTACCAGACCCATCTTTGAACCTGTGGTCACTTTCGATGACGTGGTCGGCAAAGGGTGACTCATAGGCTCATCAATTTATTTTTGGAGCTGACGACCGGGCATTCCTACATAAACTCCAGGGCAACCGTTGCAGGCTTTCACAAATAAACTTTTTACCGTGTTCGTATTATAAAATGCCGGTCGAAACCCGAAAGGACTGGGCACGCGGCTCAACTTCAACAAAAATCTACCCAAGTAAGGAAGTCTAATCCAACGTTTCCTCCTATCTAGGTGTGAATCCCTGGGGAGGGAGGTGGTAGAATCAAGGCTTTTTCTGGTAAGCCTCCTACAAACCATTAAGTCAATGTCCATTCTCACTTGATTCACTCTAACCAGGGGCTTGATTGTCCCTAGTTCCTTCTGGAAAGCGTCCTGAGTGACTCAAGGTATTGATTTGATTAGACAGGAAAAAACTGGGTGCAGTAGGTCAGATTTTTAGACTGTATTAATCACTCATTCACCACTTGATAATACCTTGTATAAACTTGTTCTTATCTACGGGTGACGTTTCATTCAAGTATTACAGGTAGTGTGCTTTGTATTTGTACTTTATTGATATGGCAAAGGTTATTGTACAATTATTTGGTTTTAAATATCAGTCATTCAAACGACTGAAAAAATCAGCGAGTTTCAAAATGCGCATATTCCATGGTAAAATATTACCGAGTCAATGTCAAAAAAGCTGTACAAGAATGTGCGCGTTCCCCATAAAAATATTGCCGAATCAGAGTCAAAAAATACATTTTCATCATTCATTGCGCGCAGTCTGCAAAAAATTTTTGGGATGCGCGCTGTCAGCAAAGTGGTTAATGACTGCGCGCATTCGGTGAAATTACTGAAGACTGCGCGCATTGGGTTATTGCCCGAATTCGGCGTAACATATATAGCTCGAGTCAGAATTTTTCGAAGTTTTTCGCCGGCCGGCGCACAACGATTTTCTCAGAAAGGTTTCCTTAGACGTTGTAATTATGATTCGAGACTATCATTTTCTTTCTTTTGTTACGTGCCTTGTCCCCTCCACCCTTTCTATTAATATGGCTCGTAGATATGAGGATTCTGTACTTCTGAACAGACAAAAATAGAAATATGGATTATGAGTAAAGTGAGTGTTTACCCAACGAGACGAAAATTGCGATCGGAGCTGGATGCGAATAGAGCAAACTCAAAAATGAAAAACAAAAATAAAAAGAATAATTTTTTTCTATTACACTACATTAATAGAGACAACTTCTGATTTATTTCCATTATTGTCTATGAAAGAACGTCCAGCGGTTCTTCTTACTTTTCTGAATTTTCGAGTATGTAAAAATTCTATGTACATTTTCGGGTTGTAAAGTACGTTTCGAAGATTCTCGTCTTCTCAGTACTATTCAGTTATTCACTCCACTTTCAATATTTATTACCTTTATATTTTTCGGTAAAATAAAATTCGTACTCCCACGTCCCCTAAGCTACGAAATAAACTTTTATCTCATTTCTAGGCACTCGTCTTTTCAGGAAGTGATTCGAGAAGAACCCAGGAATACGAGCTCTATATTATATTACGTTCAAATCATGAACTCGCTCAATCCCTGGAATAGACAGAAAAATCGCTAATTTCATGGTATAAACAAGCCTTTGGCCTATATGGCGGGATGAGCAATCGTAACCATTCAATCTTTTTTAGTGGATCAATTCATATCGTACTTTTTCAAGATAATCGTGACAATAGTATTAGCGGTCTAGAAAGCGCTTCAGACACCACATGTTCAAGTTTCCACCCTTCTCAGAAAATGACCACAAACTTCTGAAGATGAAACATCAACTCACCTAGATTAAGTTACCTATTTTTCCTACACAGCGTGTGCAGAAGAAGCACCTTTGTTTTTAGCAGCAATTCTCATACAGATAAGGAAGGAAGAGGAAATACGACAATCTAATCGTAGGGCCTGGTAGCATTGCGGTTAACGTACTCGTCATGAAAACAAAAACTTGCACGTTTGTTTCCCGCTCGGATCAAGAGAAATCATATTTTCTCTGCCTTCCTTATTCATATATGATTCCTAACGAACGTCCGCTCATATCAACGTTTTTTAATCATAGCAGTAATGTTGACAATTACGCGAAGAAACGAATGCTTCCTCGTACTTTACATTGTGAACAGAAACTATCGGAAACTATCCGTCAATATGAATAGTCGTAATTGGGAAGATCGGATTAATTCTAAAAACTATCGGCTTAAATAACAAAAAAAAAAAAATGGCTTATTCTTTTGCTCACATCAAATTTTAGGAACTAAAATTGCTCATTTCGCGGAATAGGCAAATAAGTTGTTCAATTCATAAGATGAGCAATTTTTCTGCGCATTCTGGGAATCAAGCAATTTTACAATCTGGGCGTCATCCACATAGCGACCAATACGATCCTTTCTTCTTTTGGAACAATAATAAAATGGAAAGCTAACGAAAGAACGACCCAACAAATTGATAGAGGAAAAGAAGGAAGGATCGAAAGAAAAAAAAATAAATAATAGTATATATCACAAAAAAAAAAAAAAAAAAAAAATTCAGAGTGAAGTGATTAATTTTGCCGAAATATAATAAACTCACTTTGAAACCTTATGATGGAACATATTTTCTCAGTTCACAAAGACTTCCCTATTTCAGTGACTGATAATAGTTCATCACGATTTGAAAATAATAAGAGAACTTCTAGAATTTGTTTTAGAATACAGGTGTAAGTGCCAAAAATAAAATGCAAAACATGGTCTTTTCGAATGATACAAAATAAGTAGTTCCACCGATTGTATTAATTTCTCATTCTACTGGGGAAATGTAAGGATTAATGATGGCGTAACGACTAAATATGGCGATCCACATCCTCACTCATTATTATAGGGCTCTAGTAGGACGCACGTGAAAAACATTGTTGAATGCAGAAAGTCGCGCCTGGAAAAATAGCGTACGCCACATTACATAAGAACAAAGTACGCGATGAACTTGCGCTGTATAGTGGCCCTCGCCAAATCGCTCACTTCGTTCTCTTGTAGCATAATTTACTATTCGGACTTGACAGCGAGAGAGTAGCTGCAGGGGGCACAGTAGCTTGATTCATAAAGGTGATCGTGATATTGAATCATAATACATTCTTATGGCGAAAACGGAATTTTTTAACTCATAAAAAATTCAAGATCACGATACAATCGAGCAAAAAATCATTAAGATGTCTTTTGGTAACCTTTAGCAACAAGGAAAAATAATCCTCAAGTTTTTCAGAAATTGTAACTCATGTTATTTTCTTTGTCGAAATATACGTAGCCAAATCGCATCCTCAACTTCTTGGCGCACAACTACCAATCTGCCGATTCAACTACTACACGCCTTATACGTGTAGCGATGCTAGTGCGCGATCGCTCTGTCAAGTCCAAATTTCTTCTCTTTGTTATTTTCTTACATCATTTCTTCTTTTTTCCGTTTTGTTCATTATTGGCTACATTATATTACTTCATCGTTTTTGTTTCCAACAGAAAAATAACTTCGTTCAATTTAACGTGAACGGAAAATGGTTGATTCCCGCCAACTTTTTGGCTGGGAAAGCGTTTAATTCCCGATCAGCTGTGGAACTGGTGGAAAAAATTTACCCGCATTCTCTTCTCTCTTCTCTTTTACACTCTCTTTCGCTTCCTCCATCTTCTCTCGTGTTCTACAGTCTGTCTTCACTGTTCTTTGTACATCTAACTTGATCGCCACCAGGATTCGAACTCAGGTCTTTTGAGTAAGAAGCCGTGATTTTAACCACTGGACTGCAGCAGCCTTGCAAGGTAGTCGATGTTATTTGAATATTGGTAGTTATTATTCAAACATAGACGCGAAAATATGCGAATATCAATTTACTTTGGATGAAAATTAACAGAGAATGATATTTTCAAATTTAATAAGTTTGTAGGAAAACAAACAAAAATAGTTTAATCCCTTTTCCCTCCACTTTAAATCAAATCAGTATACACGACAGCCGTCGTAAGTAACCGCGTCCGTCGAGTAATCTACCATTTCCAAAACAAGCACATATTCAAAGCTTGGTGAGCATCCTTTTCATTTACTCTTCTTCATTAGTAATCCACACCCGAATACCTCCCTCTCCCTCCCGCTTCAATGAATAGAATATCTGTCAAAAACTTTCAATCAGCGAACATGAAAGAACTATTACTCACACTAAAGGAAAAAACACTCTTCCTTTTCCATAGCAACATTCATTCTATTCATCCTGGGATGGTTAACGACCTGACTTTCGACTTACAGCTCTCCAAATTTTTCTGATTTAAAATAGAAAAATTTTGAAAACTACCAATCCTATTTTCAAAATAATTAATCTACTATTCTAGTACACAAATAAAACAAATCGACCCACTACTAAAAGAGAACATTCATGCACAAAAATATTAATGATACACACATATGTACGTAAGTACATAATTAAAAAAACACTCACGCAGTCACGTGAGTAGTACACGACTTTTCTTCTCACAATACAAAAATCATTGAGAGAGTCACTCATACAAAAATCATTGAGAGAGTCACTCCCTCGCTTTAAATTAATACCTATGTACTAAATTTGAATGAAATATCATCGAAAATAAAATTCAATGGACCCTTGGTTAAGAATGAACCAAGAATGAACCTGTTGAATGATAAAAGGTTTTTCATCACAATACACGTACTGATATCCGCTTCTCGTAATGTAAGCAGCTACTTGCAGCTATTCGTAAGTAATAGTGAGAAATTTTTCAAAAAAGTGAAAATTTCTCGAGAACGATCCATCCGGTCCTCAAAAAAATTGCAGGTGCACATCTTCAGATATAATACTACAATATGGCCAAGTTACAAAAAAATCCATCCGGTAGTTTCGGAGGAGTTTCGCGAACAAAAAAATCTTATATAAATACCTATAAATGTAAGAACGCTTTACCGTTGTCACAAATTTTCGTGTTGGTAGCGTTGCATCAATACTCGCAGACAGGTTCGGTAGCTGCATGTTTTATAAGGTAGATAAGACTATTAGATGGTTGTCAATTGATTTCACGTATTGTACGTGCGTTAAGATAAGGGGAAAACAGAATGCCGGAAAGACTCAGAGCACCGGTAACCGATCAGCCGATACTCTTAGACATATATAAAGGAAACCAGACATTTTTTTAATACTAGTTATGATCTAGGACCTAAATGTCGAGAAAGTTCATTGCCCCCTCCCCCTGTTGACCTTGCTACGGGTGTAATACCTCACTTTTCTAGTTAGAAAAGTCGGTAAAAGGATTTATAAATTTGAGCCAATGTTAAAATCATCCATATCCTTTGAAACACCGAGTAAACATACCACACACACCACAAATTCTACCGTGCGAAAGACTGCCATACCTCCTAAAGTCGGTGAAATAGCGCTCTACCTCGGCTGTGGTTCTACACACCTTGAAAAAGTGAACAATTGCAATTGCTTACTTTCCCAACTTGTACAAAAATTCACTACTTATTCGCTGTTACTCAATTCCAAATCTATCTTGCATTGATGCGTGCGTTTTCTCGGGCGCTTGAGATAGTTCCTTGGTATTGATCACGGTATAAGATGAAGAGGTAGTGACACGAACGTGTCTCGCTATGGTAATGGTGAACGCCGTCCGTGATTTTGAAGTAGTTCTCAACGTTCCAAGCGTAGCGCTGGTGAAGAAAGGCATGGGCAATACACAAGGTCTTATGAGAATACGCTACTTTTCAAAAATTTATTGCAGAATTAGAAATGAACCCAGACCCTTGATGCTTAACACACAAATATTAGGTATTTTATTCTACCTTATAAAATTTTGAAAGAATCATCCTTTGAAGCAAATTCCTTAATTTTTTTAAATCTTCGAACATTTCATCGATACTAGAGTACCAATGGTAACGTTTCAGCACAGGTGAGGAGCGGAGAAGAGCTCGACTGTTCGCTGCAGACCTATAGCGGAAGTACGTATGTACAACTTCAGGACTGAGGACACCATTTTTGCGTTGCGTCTCTGCCTCTTCATCATCGCGGTATTGATACGAGTATCCAAGTAAAAACGTGACGCATCTCTTCAATGATGCAGACAAGTATAGCGATTCCTCTCGACACACATACACAACGCGCCTTTGTCGCTCTCAGGTGAACTCGTCATCGGTTCTAGCGAGAAAGGGGTACAATAAGGAATAACGCATTTTTCGTCAACTTAAAAGTATTTATTTCAGCTATGAAATATTCATAATTTCGTGGCACATGGTACAAGAGCAGAAACTTTGACGCTTCCTTAATAAGAAATGAAATAAAATTATCGATTTTTTTTTTCAAAAATTTCGCGTAATACGGATTATTGGAAGAGAGCTTCTTGCACGCCATTATTGTACACTCACTCATCGTTTCTGTGAATCGTTCAACCGGTTTTACTTCGCCGGTCGTTATCAATGAAAATCCTCAATAAACAAACAATCGTCGATGTAATTTCAAATTCGCAACATCTAGTCTTCATTTCTCCATTTTATATGATCAATGATGATCGTATGTTTTTACACGGGTAAGATACGGAGAATACAAACATTTTTCGGGCATATGTAATCTGTACACACTTACAAAAATTGTACGAAATTTGCTCACAGTGTATTTTGCACACACGGAAATTCAACGAGTGAACTGCACACAGGATAATTCGCACACATCAAAGAGAGCATTATTGGAAAAAATATACCAAACTGTCCGGTCCAAAAAGTGTTCAATAAATCACCGCCACATTATATTACTACCAAGTTATAATATATTCCCGTTTCTTCTTGTTTGTTGCCCTCTCCAATGGTAGTTTATATACTTCCAACGGTTCATCATTTCCTTCAGTATAACAGTGAGTGTACATGGATGTGTTCAGAAACGCGTAACCAACTGTGACTGGTTAGTTGTTATTCACTCCAGTCTCGTACTGGAGTGAGTAAAAGAAATCAGGATAGAAGGTTGATCGATTGCATGTCGTTATACGTTTCTGAACCCAACCCAGGAGTTAAGTGTAGCGTAAATGAAAGTTTCATCATAATAACACCCTGTAGAAAAGGTTCCCCGTTAGAATTTCGATGGGAAAGGGACTAGGAAAAATATCACTCAAACTCCCAAGGTGGTGAGGAACAAAGTTTAATCTCCGTAGAAGAAGCAAAAACAAAGAGATCCTTATAAAACAGGTTCCCAGTTTGCCTCGATTGATACAGTCAATGCACGCAACCCTGAGTAGCTAACGATGTAGGCTACGATTTTTTTTTTTTTCTTCTTTTCGTATTACTTGAACCATTTTGCGACAGAAGTTTTGGGAGCATGTAATCTAACGCAGACAAAGTTGAACTTCTTCATACTTAAGTACATAATTAGGTCCTGTACCACAGAATATTACAATCAATTTATTTTAATGTTTGCAAAATATTTCGCGTGCAATATTCTCAATCTATTTTGAAGTGTGGAAAATACGCTGTGAGCAGATTACCAATCCGAGAAAGTGTGTACAAATTGTTCGTTCATTCAGAATTATCACTGATAATGACCGGCGGAGTAAAACTGGTAGAATGATCCACAGAAACGATGAGTGAGAGTACAATAAGGACGTACAAATAATCCATATTACGCAAAATTTTCGAAGAAAAATCAAGAATTTTATTTTATTTATTATAGACAAAGGTCAGCTAATATAAAACGCTTTGAAAACTTATGGGAGGAAGCTTCAAAATTCCTGTTCTTGTACCATATGCCACGAAATTATGAATATTATCTTCACAGAAAACGAATATTCAAAGTTGACGAAAAATACATTATTTCTTATGGTACCTACCTAGGTTTTTCTGGCTAGAGTCAATGACGAGTTCACCCGACTAGCGACAAAGACGCTTTGTGTATGTGTGTTGAGCGGAATTGCCCTCTATGTTGGTGAACGCCTCTTCTCTTTCACCGAAAAAAAAGCATTGCCTTCATGATCAAATATTATGAAAAATGGAAACGCTCGACTCATTTGATCATTACTACATTATTAAATCCCATCCACAAGTTGATTGAAATGATCGATGCAACATAAATTGACACATGGGTTCTACCATGGATGGTGCAACCCTTTTTTCTCATTCAATAATATAGGTATTTCTAGATACCCGTGTACTTACTACGAGGTAATTTAAAAACCCGATGAATTGCAATTTACTAAATACTCCACGTTTCATTATTTCTACTTAAACTCACCACCTACCCCAGAATCGAAGTTAACTAAAGTACGGGTCAATAAATTGTATTGAATACAAAGAGGCCTCGTTCCAGATACATTTCGACGGCACAAATAATTTTCGAAAAATATGAATTGTGAATAAAACATCGGTTTTGCAATATGTAACTGATTGAGATTGTATTTTCTGGATTCTTATGAAAAGATACGTCGAATAGTTTTACACGACCGGGAATAAGTACGTACCCCCAATTCTTCAAACAGTCTTCAAATATGCTCAGAATACGATACAACTAATATCACTTTCTACTTTGAAATTCTAGTAGAACATTATTCATCATGGAGTAAAAGTAATCCATAAGCAAGGATCATAAATAAAAAATTCCGTTCTCAGGTATTCAATTCACATTTCTGAATGTTTTCAACAAAATAATAATCGCGTATCCCGATGTTTACAAAGCAGAAGAGAAAATAGTTCTACAAGACACACATGATTTAAGAGATTCATTTTCATACTGAACACATATTTTACATCCTATTCATTCCAAAATGCTTGCTTCCTCGAATATTCTATATTATTCGTCGTAAAATCTCTCACAACTGCGTGAAATTAAATGGATCTTGGAATAAAGTGATTAACTCTTCGGAAATGAAAGAAAAACGCAACCAAAATAGATTTTCCCTGATACATACGCGTCACTCTCATTTTCTAACAAACTTACGTTCTATTATGAAACGTTACTGACACACATGTGTTTGAATTTATTCACTCTTATATAACTGATTCGTAAAAACTCTTATATCAAATGAAAATGTCATTGTACAAATGGTTTGAGTAAATTTGTGAATTCCGCACGATTTTTGCACAAAATAATTTCTACGATGATGAAGACCTCAATGACGTAAGATGAAACTACACGATTCACGTGGCGTATTTAGTAAATTGCAATTCATCGGGTTTTCAAATTACCTCGTAGGAAGTACACGGATATTTAGAAATACCTATATTATTGAATGAAAAAGAAGGGTTGCACCATCCATGGTAGAACCCATGTGTCAATTTATGTTGCATCGATCATTTCAATCAACTTGTGGATGGGATTTAACAATGTAGTAAACTCTACAAATATTACTAGTTTATATTATATATTTTAGAAATTCAAGTAAGCTTTCAAAAAATTATTATTCTCTTAAAACACCGCATTCGTTTGATTTGGTCGTTCACCTCAATTCACAAAATACTCAAGTGTTAGATAGTTAGATCGCATAAGGTATCAAAAATGAAAACAAAAGAAGGAAAAAAAAAAACATATCCCCGATAAGAGTCAGAATATTTCGAAAGGACTATAAATTGTTATTGACTACATTCTAACACATCTAAAATTCATCAATTCACTCACCATAATTCTGACTATCTTCGCTATGAGAAGGTCCAGGTCTGGATAAATCGGTTTCATCTATCTCCTCTTCCTCATCTTCTATCGTCATTTCTTCTACACTATCTTCATAACCACCTTCATTATCTGAATGTCGATCATCAAATCGTGGCTCTTGTTTCGGTACCACCGGTAGGTCGTGAGCTTTCGCAGAATTTGTTGTACTACTACTACCAGAATCAGTAGAACGGGTTTCATTATCGACTAATTTATCAGAATTCTCGGCCTTAATATTATTCACATTGACGGACAATGTGTTAGTATTACTACTCGATACATTATCAACAGTATCTTGATGATTTTCTACAACCGGTAGTGATGTGCTGGTAGCCGTGGTTGTTGGTGTGTTTCCAGCATCGTCAACACTGGACATTGGATGCTGTTGTTTCCTTCGCTTTCGCGCTGTTGGTGATAAGCTACCATCTCTTCTGGCCGGGGATATCGACCGGTAATTTGAACTAGAGTATTTCTGATTCCACGAATGCTCTGATGTAGTATTAACGGCATTAGACGATGGTGGAGACCGAGTCCTAGCATTATGATTAGGAATTTGTGGAGTGGTACATTTACGGTCATATCGTTTAACAAGACGTTCTTCGAAATCTTTCGTTTCCGGATTCAAACCCGCACTCTCAGTTAACCCTTTAATCTGCAGAGACTCGGCCGCTTTTAGAAATGTACACAGCTGTTCTTGCGAAATATTCACTTCGCCCCGGTACATGTAATCTAACATAGCTTTCAGTTCTTGAAATTTAATATCTTTCAGTATCAATATAGGATGTTTCTCATGGTGTGAGCTCAATAATACCTGAAAAAATGAAATGGATAGAATGAATTACAAAATACTCCAACGGGAGAAAATTATAATTTCCAAATCAAATATTCGTCAATGCTCGAAATGATACTCTCATCAACCTTACATGAAAAGTTCATTCCACTTCTCATCGCACACATCACTCAGAAAGTAATAAAATTCCATGATTCCGTCGACATTAACGCCGTTATTCTGAAATACGACGATGTGAAGTCGAACAGAAAATTGAGTTCAAAAGTAAAATGTTCCCTTCTGACATCGCAACACTAGTGCCTCGCTTCATCTACTCTCATTCGGTATTCCCATTACGGACGTCGGAGACTTTCACATTGGAGAGATACTTCTTCTCGTGACATAAATTTCATATTCTTAATGATGTTCCACAAAAGTACTGAGAACAATAATAACGAAGGATTATAGAACGAAGAAACACTTTACTTACTCCAAGATAAGGACTACAAGCGGATAGAACCACTTTATGAGCATTTAAATATTGTCCTTCGGCAGCCAGAGTACAATCTACCAGTGTTCCACTTTCTAAAAGACTATCGAAAACGGAAATCAACGTACGCTGATGGTTGTTCCATCTCAAACAGAACTGCTGATTAGCAGCCATCACAGTGATTATTAAAGTTAATAACTAGTTTACTTTGTACTTCGAAAAAAAAAATACATATATATGTATCAGTTCTTCAACATTTTTGTACAAATGAAAACAAATAAAAACGCACAGCCGCCATTATAAATTCATGACGTACACTTGACACCGATCAACACTACACACAGGAACGGAAGCCCGTAAATAAAGTAGTCCGTTTCTTCCACTGGTTACTGTGAAATCGGTTCGGTTCGAAGATCCCGTTTCTATTTTCTCTAATGTGGATGATGGCGAAGAGTGGTGAAGAAATATAAGGCGGATCGGGGAAGTGCGGTAGATAAGGGGGAACTATAATCCGGGAAGAAACGGAAACCGAGAGAACGCCAGAAAGATGAAAGGCACTGCCAAGAAAAAGCATAGATTATTAATACAAACACATACACACATAAAATCCTCGCTCAAACCAATAAAGAATTCATGGTTTCGGATAATCTCACGGAAGCACTATAATCTATTCACGTTAAGAAAGCTGGTGTCTTGCATGGTCTCGTGGCTTGCTGCCAAACAAAGTTAAATTGACACAAAGGCTCCGCTAGAATCGCTAAGGAGCTCGAGAGCGCGTAGTCAGTGTGTAGGCGGCTAGGCGCTCTATAGTCTGTCCGCAAATAGAATGGGTCACGTAAGCAAACCCGCGACCGGCTTTCATGCAAAAAAAATTGATTACGATGCGAGGAAGCAGTTCGCGGGTTTGTTTACGCGACCCATTCTATTTGCGGACAGACTATAGTTTTTAGCTGACGACTTCAATCTCTACTGACTATATTTTTTAGTAAACAAAAAATACTCAACGGCATTCGGAACGTCGCGTCCGTCGAGGGCGCTACCGTCGCAAAGGAATTGCATGTAAAAGTTCCGAGGATCAATGGTTTCCAGTTGTACTAAAACTACAAAATAGAGGTAAATTCTTTAGCAGAAATTGTTCTCATTGTGACTCATCATGATACAATAACTTATTTTATCAATAGATGAAAGTTGGGAAAATAAGTCGTTCATTAAAAATTTTCTGATTAATTCACTCTCAACTTTGCACAGAGCGAGCCAAGTTTCATTTTCTTCCGTTTACAATACGACAAAAATAATACGGATCCTCGGAATTTTGGTGATGCCACCAGAGAGCGACTCTTGTTTTGACGTTTGCAATGGCTAGCGGCTCCATGTAATTTTTCTAATCTATAGACCGATTCCACAGTGACGTCACGACACTGATAACAGTGATTACTGGGTAAAGAATACCCGCATATGTGTTCGATATTATTCGATACCACAATTGTTGGTTCAATTGCCTTATCGATTCTCATAAGAATACACAGGGAACGTTTCGATCACACATTGATATCCCAGAATAAGAAATAAATAAGGAACCAAAGGTTCAAATTTAGAATCCAGAAGTTCCAGAGTATTCAAAAATGTACTGTTGTTTCCTTGTTTATTTCTCGTTTTAATGTATTAATGAATGATCGAAACGTTCTCCATGTATTCTTATGAGATCTTGAATGATGGCTGACCCAAAGCCAGCAGCAGAGGACAAGCATTCGACCAGAATTAAAGATTTTGACGTCAGGTGGAATCGGTCTATTGTGATTGACACCGAGCACGGCCGTGACCGACGGTCGTCGAGAGTCTTAGCACAAAGGCACTATATACGACAGGTACGTCCGAGAAACATTTTGGTTCCAGAAGCCTAATTCTTCCATAAAAGCCAGTGTTAAATTTGTGTATTTTGACGACGGATAACTCGCGAGACTGTCTGAATTAATTTTCTTGAAATTATACTAGTTGGAAAGAAGATTTTAGGGAGAAAAACTTTATTTCTCTTCAGTTCTTCGCTAGAAGCATTATTTTTGGAGCATGTAATCAATTTATAATTGAAACGCGTTTTTTTTTACCAAAATGCCTTTGTTCCACTTAAGGAGAGGTGATTGTAGTCGTTCAGTCAAAAAAACGGGTTTCAATATTAATAATTGATTACTCCAAAAATAATGCTTCCGGCAAAATATCAAAAAGAGAATAACTTAATAAAATTTCCTACGCGTTTCAGTTCTCAAGTGTTGGGTTTCAGTTCTCATTCTCAATATTGTTAACACAGACCTTATAAGTACCGCTAGTAAGTAGCAGGGATGAAAAGCTTCAGCCATTAATGGCTTAAGTCAATGTTTTGCCGTTTTTTGTTAAGCCAAAAGTCACTGAATCGTTTTTTTCGTCATTAGCATGAAGCCAAAAATTAGCCGAAAGCCAATTTCATTAGCTTAAAATAAAAGTGCTCAAGACTGCGTACAAGAAGAAAAAATGAAAGCGGGAAGCCGTGAAGCAGCCGGTAACCGGTAGCTAGCCATCTTATCTTAATAAATTAATGTCAAACGCTTCACTTTCAAATCATAAATCATGATGAACTCACATCAAATTTCAAAATGATAATTTAAGAAAAGGTGGCAAAGTTTTTCATTGGCTTAACTTCAGCCAAAAGCCAAACGTCAGAAGCTCATCTGAAAATGATCACTTGTATTTTAAGCTGTTATCCGCAATCAGCTTGAAGCAAAATGCCAGTTTTAAACCAATGATGATTGGCTTACCATCCCTGGAAATAGTCGACAAGTGAAAAAGCGTGCCTTAATGTATACTCGCTCAAAGCTGAACGCTCAATGGTGAGTGATTCAAGCTGATTGTGAAAGTAGCGACTGTTCCCACTTTCAAGTTTTACGCAAGTACTCGAGCTTGTAAAAAACTTGCTTGTATGAACAAAAAGTAGCCGGAGCTGACTTGTTTATTATCATGAGCGTTAGGATGAAAATTTCTGTGATACCAAAATTGGTTTAATTACTTGATACTAGCTCATTAGTCATTACCAGCTGCTTACTCGCTCGTTGTTGAAACACCCACTTGCACAGCAGACAGGTTCTTCTACTTGCAAGCTAGTTGCTAGCAGCAAATTACAAGCTCCGTGTTAACGACGCTTTAATTGATTACTCCAAAAATCATGCTTCCAGTGAAAAATCAAAGAGAAAATAATTTATCCTCATTTCCTCTCCAACAAGTATAATTTCAAGACAGTAAATTCAGCCAGTCTAGTTATTTGTTGTCAAAAAACACAAATTTTACACAAGCTCTTATAAGGTGTTCACTTGTGATGTTACAGAATGCGTTCTTATCAATTTGGGGGTAAAATAACACGGGGCTCTTACAGCTACTTTTTGAAATAATTGATTTATCTCGAGAACGGTCGAATTTTGTGAGCAATTGAAGAGAACTAAATTCATTCTTCTTGTAATTTTGCATCTGCTGAGACTATAACAAAAAAAAGGGATCTCTGACAATTGAAATCACCTGAAAAAAAGGCTTTTCCTCCTGATCTACCCGGATATGCCCCCAAGTAAATATTCTCCAAATCCCGCTCCATCCACACATTTATGTAAACAAAGCAAACACCTTACAGACAAATTAGGCTTCTGGAACCAAAATGTATGTCAAACATTTAACATTAGTAAGGCACTATACAGGAAGGGTACGTCCGACGTACATTTTGGTTCCAGAAGCCCAATTTGTCCATAGGAGCCTGTGTAAAAGTTGTGTATTTTGACAACAAATAACTAGAGACTGGCTGAATTTATTTTCTTGAAATCATACTCGTTGGAAAAGAAATTTTATCGGGGATAAATTATTTTCTCTTGGATTTTTCGCTGGAAGCATTATTTTTGGAGTAATCAATTAATAACTAAAACGCGTTTTTTTTTTTTTACCAAATGGCTACAATCACCATTTGTTAAGCATAACAAAGACCTTTGGTCGAAAAATGCGTTTCAGTTATTAATTGATTACTCCAAAAATAATGCTTCTGGCACAAAATCAAAAAAAAAAATTTCTTCGCAATAAAATTTTCTTTCCAGCGAGTATAATTTCAAGAAAATAAATTCAGTCAGTCTCGAGTTATCCGTCTTCAAAATACACGAATTTAACACAGGCTCTTATAGACAAATTAGGCTTAATGTATATCAGACGTACCTGTTGTATACAGTTCCCTAGGTACGCATGGCCTACTCGATATATGGCGGCAATATAGAAAATGACAACAGCGCGCAGTGGATTCTTATCAGTGACGTTTCGGGATGGTTCATGTTCATCGGTGCGGTGTAACTGCGGTGTAACCACAGATTTCTATACTATACACTGGATACACAACTGCGCGTCGAAAGTGAAGCCTGTCCACCGACTGAACCGCCATTTTGTATAGAGGCAAAACATTGATTACGAGTATAGAATACCAAGGAAAAGAATTGAGAGTTTTCTTAATTATTGCATTCATTCTCTGTTGAATAGAGGATTCACGTTCCATTTAAAAAATTTTCAAAGTTGCGAGAGCATAATATTGACCACAATTAATATGCAATTTTAAATATACACAATTTAAAGTGTTTGAAAATGGTACGATCGTGTTCTGCATAGGATGTACAAATTGTTTTGTTAAAGGAGGACAATCTCAGTTTCATGGGTAAGTTTTCACTGCTGTAGCGTGTATTGATTGAAAAAATTGAATCACTTATAGTTTTGTCTTTAAATTGTGCTTCTGGATTTCCGCTTAAAAATTAAACTCTATTGAAACAATGGGTGCAGAAAGTGAGAAGGAAAAATTTTGTTCCAACAACAGCTAGCTCGATAAGCAGCGCCCATTTTCGTGATGATGATTATCTGAATCGACCCGGAAGATTATTCAAAACTTTGAAACCAGCCGTCAATCTTCTCGGAATTTCCTGAATATTATCAGCCTAAAGAGAAGAATATGCCCTCTTTGAACGTCTTTAAAGTTGTTAAGTATACTGAAAAGGAACTCAAGAGGGTGAGTGATGATTTTGATAATTCTAAATTAGGTATGTGGAAAAAATATTTACACAGACATTGTTTGGTCTGTAACGAGAAATATGTTTGAGATTTTTGATAGATGGCTGTATGCAAAACAGAGGACTTTGGTGGGCCCTCACATCGAGTTCAATTAATTAAATTAATTTCTTCTACGTACTTAAAATTAAGACTGCACGCGTTCGCTAAATTTCACTTACAAAAGTCTGTTGTCAGGAGATGATCTAAAAATAATAAAAATACAATATTTGCAAATAATTATGTGAATGATTCTTCATAAATGAATTACTACATTATTATATTTTTGTTGTCAATGAATTGTTTGCGTGAATCATAAGATTCATTTTTAATTACTTTTCATTAAAATGTTATAAATTAGCTTGTCACATATTTATTGTATTTACAAAGGAATATCATAAGCCAACTTTATTTGCAAATTGAAATAATGTTGAAATACTATACAAAGCGGCCCTATTACATGCATGCTCCCGTTAGCCTATGCGATGCATGGCAATACCTTTACGAGCGCAAACGGAAAAAATAGCATTTGAAACAACGCATTTTTCTCGAAAAATTGAAGCTTACCTATAATTTTTTTTAAATGTAATTTGATCTAGAAGCTGTACTTGAATTTTTGAGGTATTAATGAACGAAATTTTTGCAGTACATCCAGAGAAAAAGCGATTTCAAATTGCGGTTTTCCCCATAACAATACATTATAATTGGTTTCTTTTTGCCTCAGTACTTCGGAACGTTACTTCCCCTCTTACACCACCATAGGCTTCACACCCGCTCATGTACGTTACGCGGCAGTTGTGTATCTAGTCTATAGTATAGAAATCTGTGGGTGTAACTAAGGAACTATAATAAGATAGGCATGCGCAAGTGATGAGAAAGGGGGATCATTGGCATGTTGATGAAGTCAAAGGAGGAGCAGATTTAGAAGATTTCAGGAGGGCCGTGTGAGAAAAATTTAAATGTCAAACATTGAATTTTGGTTAATTTGAAAGATTATATCGATGAAAACAAGAAATTAGGGAATTTCCTTCATTTATTGTAGTTTAAATTCTTGTATTTGATGTTTGATGCTTAAAATTCTCTTAGGATATTACTCAGCAGATTGCTCCTCCTTCAACTTTATCAGTGTGGTGAAGATCCTATTCTTATCACTTGCGCATACCTATCTTATATAGTTCCTTAGTGTAACTGTACATCACTTTGTCACCTATCTGATTTTTTGTTTTCAAACAATGATAACTCCTCTTATACTGCATCAATTTTACTGAACTATAGAAAATCGTCCATATAAATCTGTATCCACTGATTTTGGAGTGCAATGTTCTGACCTCACTACGTTCCGGCCTTATATAAAGTAGGCCGTAAGGTGCGTCAATTCAACTTTGTACGGCAGCAGTGTATTATCACGTAATTATCACCCATCTTGGTCTAGCTATATCGCGTAGCGCTCCTAGCGGAGCTTACGTTCAATATATTATTATTTATGTGATTGTAATGACTGATGACGCCTGTTGATCGGTGTATTCACTAATCAATAAACTGTAAGTGTAACATGAGAACATCAGGGGTGCTATCAATCGGCCATCAATGAAGTTGATGAAAACTTTCATCATCATCATCAATTGGCTAGCGCCTTAACGCTGTCCTTATTATCACTCTCCTGTTATCCTGCGATAGTCACAAAGTTTCATTTAATATAGATTTTCGACGAATGTAGCTTGTGCCAAGCTTAGATCATACAGTACATGGATACCCAGTGTGGCGGATACCACAATAATTTGACGGTAATTTAAGGAAATTTGAATAAAAGAAACAATAAATGGATTACGGTTCACTTCATTTCCTTTATTCAGACGGTAAGGTTGAACGGTATTACATTTTACACGAGAGATCTCTCACATGGTTTTACGGTTCTTTACATGGTGTTATGCTGAAGAGCTGCACTGCTAGTCAGTGCAGCCAACGAACTCGTGAGCGCCGCTCGCGACACTCCCGAAAGCAAAGAAAAAAAAAAAATGTTTACATTTTTTCGACTGATTGTGGCACATGATCGTGAACGGACGAGGGAAGTGAACCGGGAGAAAGTGAATTTACTGAATTAGTGAAAACATTGGAACAACGTGTACAGGAATGAAATTAAAATGAAAGTGAAGGAGAATTAACAGAAATGGTAAGTTGAATCAGTTGAATACATACATAATGATTTAAAGAGAAAGAAAAAAAAATTATAAACACAAATATACAATACAATAGTGAAATGGTACCTAACTTACATAAATATACAAATTTACATGATTAAAAGTCTAGATCTAATTCTATGACTTCTTCATCGGATTCGTGTATTTCTTCGCAGGAAATAGACACGATGGGATCGTATTCGGCAATCGGTTGAGTCGGGATGACGGATTGATTCGATGGCGAAATCTGGTCTCTCGGAATTTCCAACGGATACAGATGGAATACTGGTCGAGTAATATTTATCTATTTCCCATACGCAAATCAACAGAGCGAATTTCTCCGTCTTCGCTCTTGTTTATAGCGATAATTCTGCCTAGTTTCCAATTTTGTCGTTTGATTTTGGGCTCGGAAACAAGAACGAGGGTGTTGATTTCAGGCGTGTAGGTATTCGTTTGTTTAGGAAATTGGTATCTCTGGTGGTTTACTCGTAGATTTTGTAAATAGATATTTTTCCATGTTGTCCAGAAATTGTTCGTCACCTGGTTGGACTGTTTCCATATGTGGAGTAGATGATCGGCGGTGATGGTTGGATTTGAAGCCGGACCAGCTTCTTCTGGTAGAACGAAATTCGCTTTCAACAGATCATTCGGAGTTAGCGGAGTATCTTCGAAGTCTTCCGAGACGTATGTTAAAGGTCTCGAATTTAAGACGGCGGCAATTTCTGCGACGGTGGTTCGTAGCGCGGAGTCTGAAAGAGCGATTCCGTGTAGGGTGCGATGGAACGATTGTTTTAAAATTCCTACCATTCGCTCGTACACGCCGCCTTGCCAAGGTGAAAATTCAGGCAAGTATTTCCATTCAATATCGTGTCTGTATGAACTCGAAATGATTGAAAAGAGTAAATGGAATTGCTTTGCATTATCAGATACGTGAAATGATGGTAACGTTCTTCTTGCAGCAACTCGTCGATATGCGTGGAGTAATTCTTCGGTCGTCATATCTTCGAGTACTTCAAGGTCGATGGCTCGAATGACTAGATCTGTGATGATCAAAATGAAACGTTTCTGATCATTGATGATCAGAGGGCCACACGTATCGAGTCCAACGTGTGAAAATGGTGTGCAATTTTGCTGTAGTCGGAAGAATGGAATGGCAGAATTTTCTGGTTGACGGTATGACCTCGCTGTGAAGCGTTTACAACGGGTACATTTTATAACGGCGGATGAAACAGCGGCTCGTCCTCTTGGAAGCCAAAACTCTCTACATAGAGCATTGAGTGTATACGCTGTTCCTTGGTGGTAGACTAGAGTATGAAAATACCTAATCAAGAGCTGGACAAAGTGAGAATCCTTGGCATTCGGTAGAAAAATCGGATACTTCGCTTTGTACGGTAGCGGTGCGTTTTGTAAACGGTGAGAACATCGTATTATTCCTTCATCATCAAGAAATAAACCGAATTTTGAGATGAGATCGAGTTTTTGGTTCTTTTGTAGGGCTACGAAAACGTCTGTGAAATGGAAATTTTGTTCGGCTCGTAACCAAAGAAATTCGGCGTGCGAAACGGGTGTTTTTTCTAGATCAAACGATTTGAGTTTTTTTGTAATCGAGAATCGATTGATGAACGAGATGGCGGATGCGGTAATACGAAGGAGATCGATGTACTCGGAATATTTTTCAATTTGGATTCCGAACGGAGGTTGGTATGTTAATTGATTTGAAATTAACACTTTTTTAATTCGAAGAAGAGGTTGAAATTCATCTTCTATCTCTTCAAATTTATAGGTTTCTGATGGCCAATCTGATTCTGAATTCAGCCACGTCGTCCGGACCACCAGATGGAGTTATTGAAGTCGTTGATTGACGCTCCTCTTGATGGTATGTCGGCTGGGTTGTGTTCCGTCGGTACGTAACAAAAAGAGATGTCTTTGACGGCTCGGATTTGATCTACACGGTTTTGAATAAATGTAGGTAAGATGCGTTGTTTACTAATCCATGATAATACACATTTAGAATCGGACCATATTATCTGTGCGCGATATTCGATTGGAATTGCTTTACGTATGAACAAGAGCGTACGCGTAGCGAGAACAAGTGCGAAAAGTTCTAATTTTGGAATCGTAAATGTGTCCGGTTTGACAATTCGGGATTTTGAAAAAATTAAATGTGATGATTGGTTATTTACAGATGAAATAATACGTATATACACAGCACAAGCGTACGCTTTCGCGGATGCGTCACAGAAAATATGTAGTTCATATTTATTTGTACGGTGGTTGATATCGGCTATGAAACGCGGAATACCGATTTTTTTCGCGGCGATGAAATCAGTTTGAATGTTTTTCCATTCATCGTGAAACTTCGATTGAACTGGTGTATCCCATTCAGAATTTTCTCGTTGGATATCTTGAATTAGGATTTTGGCTCTTGTTCGGATTGGTGAAAAGATGCCACACGGATCGTAAAATGAAGCTGTTGAACTTAGAACGTTACGTAAGGTGAGTGTATCGTTCGATTCGATTGCTTTAAAAGATTTTATGTACAATAAATCTGTGTATTGGTTCCACAGCATACCGAGAACAGATATTTTCTCAGAGTTCTCTCGCTGTTCGGATGGAATGAATTGACGTAGCGATTCGTCGTTGGTTGACCAGGCGCGTAAGTTCATAGAACATTTTTTAAAGAGCTCGTACGTTTTCTCATACATTTCTTTAGCGGTATCAAGATCGGAGGTGCCTGTACATAAATTATCGGCATAGAAATCGTGTTTAATGGCATGTGTAAATTCATTCTCATTTGTTTCCAGATGGTAACGAATTGTTGCATTTAATAGAAATGGCGAAGCGATAATTCCGAAGGCTACTCTAGTGAATCGGAACATTTTTAGGTTGCGAGGCGTAAAAGGGATGTTGAATTTGTCAAACCATAGAAATCTGACATAATCGCGGTCTTCTTCATTGACTAGTAGTTGAAGAAAGGCCAGCGAGCAGTACTATGAGATGGAAACGGAATCTGAGAAACATGGCGGTAAGATCTGATAAAATATTGATTCCTTTGTAAATTGTATCGTTAATGCTGTTGAATTTCTTTCCAGAACGGGCAGATCCATCGTATACGATGCGTAGAGCGGTGGATTTTTCAGGTGTGACGACAGCGCGGTGCGGCAAATAGTAGGCGTTTTCTTTAGTCATACTTTCAGCTGGTACTTCTTCGATTATACCGCATCGAAGTTGTTCTTCTATAATCGCATTGTAGCTTTCGAATAAGGACGATGTCATATTCCGGTGTAAGGATCGAAGTCGGCCTACTGCTAGCGCAAAGTTGTTGGGTAGGTTAGGTGGAAACTGTTTCCAGGGCCAGCGGATTTCGTATCGCTGGTCGACGAAACGTAAATTTTTATAGAATTGTTCTAAAGCTGCCTCTTCCTCTTGCAGGCGTGTCTGCTGTGTGTCTTGAATACCAATTGCGTCAAGTGCACATAACTGGTCGATAGCCTGCTTCGGCTTTAAAGCGTAGAAGGCCGAGGGGGTTTGTGTGATTGGCTGGGCTGTTTTGCCGACCAACGACCAGCCAAATTCAGTACTGATGAGGAAACAATCCTCGGATATGGTTTTCTTTGCTTCTGGCTTGATGAAGTGCCAGAAATAATCGCTTCCGATAACCATATCTATCGGCTCGTTTTCGGCTTGCGGTACCTTGGAGAGTTTTTCGTACTCCGGATACAGATCTTTAAATAATCTGTAATTAAATACGCTGCAGTTCTGCGGTAGTTCTGGTAGCATATCTAACTGCATTGATAGGTTAAAGTCACGATTATTCGTGATCGTTGCACATGTTTGCGCAGTCTCGACTTGGATAGGCGATTGTTGTGCAAATACTGAATCGGCGTACGGGTATAAGAAGTAGGACGAAGACCCATACGTTTCGCGGTTCTCTTGCTGATATATGTAGCATTACATCCATTATCTAATAACGCTCGGATGGAATGTGGACGCAAAGTTTCCGGATTGATTAACGTTACGGTGAAGGTCGTATGCGCACCTAAGCTGGCGTTGGCGAATTGGATAGTACGAGTGTGTACATTCTCTGTACCAGATGTTGAAGGTAAATTTATGGATGCTTGAGCAACTTTCAGTCGATCATGTTCGAACATCGTAGGGCATAATGAGCGGTGATGGGCGTTTTTTTGTTGACAAAGCGAACAAATTATATTTTCCGTACACTGACTTAGTGTGTGATAAGGGCTTAAGCAAGCTAGACAACGATTTTTAGCTGCTTCCCGGCGTGCGGTTAACGAGAGAACGTTTCTGCACGATGCGGAGTAATGTTTTCTGAAGAAAATGCGCACGGAGGTGTATTTAAGGGTGTATTTTTGACGGTCGGTGCCTTATACTTTGTATTTTGTTCTTTCGCTTTTAGGAACAATGCTGTCGTTGTCGATTTTGGTCGAGGCGAGTCGGATCCGTAAACTGTACCTGTAGATGCAAGCGCAGCCTGCACGCCCGTCCGCATCGTTATATAATCGGACATCTGGCGCTGAAATTCGGAAATTGGTAAGATTTTCGTACCATTGATCAAATGAATCACGTAAGTCGGATATTTACTGATCACTTGATCTCGAAGAGCAGGGTTCTTGTCTACGTCTTCTCCGTGACTTCTCAATGTAGCAAAAAGACCTTCTAATTCGTGAAAAACCGATCTTAAACTTTCGGCATTATTATTCGCTCTCTTTAACGAACTAATACTGTAATACAATTTTCGATATTACCCTATCAGCATGGTCGAAGCGAGATGCTAATAATTGTAAGGCGGTGTCGTAATTATCGTCGTCGAGGTTTAGTTTCCCGATAATTTGATGTGCTTCGCCGGTAACTGCCGTTTGAAGATGACGTAATTTTTCGGCTGCTGGTATCGGAAGCGTATCGAACTTAAGATGAAAGGCTTTAATGAACGGTTGATACATTGAGTACAAACCAGAAAACGTGGGCAGAGGAATTTCTGGAATTTTCCTTTGCACATGGTTAATATTTGGTTGAACCACGGTTGTTGCGGCAGAATTTTCGGATTTGGTCGGTTGGTTAAATCGAGATGTAAGGATACGTTCGATTTTCTTCTCTGTGCGAAGAGCACGTGCTACGAAGGGTAACGCATCAGAGTAATTGTAGTCTAATTTGTTTTTACCTTTCGGCTGGAAAGATTGAACTTGTTTTAAATCAATTTTCAGACCTTCCAAGGCGTCGGTGAGTTCATCCTGTTCTGGTGAATCCTTTTCTAGAATAGAATCGGTTTCTCTGAGTGAACTTTGGAGGCTGGCATTCCAAAACGAAAATTGTTCGGAAGTTTGTTCGGTCATTTTGAATACAAACACGGAATTTCTACGGATCTACGAAATTACGAAGATTTGACGGTTGTGAATTAACACGCGACGGGTTTTATTTTCGAAACGGATTTTTTGAATAATGAAAGACGATCTTACGAACGGAACGGATTCGGACACGTGACGGAATAACACGCGACCACGGTTATTTTTCGGAAAACGGATTTTTTCCAAAAAATAAAGGTTTTTTACGGAGCAGTAAAAGTTTATATGAACACTCTGCTACCATGTGGCGGATACCACAATAATTTGACGGTAATTTAAGGAAATTTGAATAAAAGAAACAATAAATGGATTACGGTTCACTTCATTTCCTTTATTCGGACGGTATGGTTGAACGGTATTACATTTTACACGAGAGATCTCTCGCATGGTTTTACGGTACTTTACATGGTGTTATGCTGAAGAGCTGCACTGCTAGTCAGTGCAGCCAACGAACTCGTGAGCGCCGCTCGCGACACCCAGTGGTCCGTTTAACAGCGAGCCAACATTAAGGTGACAGTATCGATCTTGCGATATTAGATATCAACTTTCCGACTATCGATTCAGAAAGTTGCAAAGTAACGATAATTTCGATTATTTACTCTTGATAACACGGTGATAGCGGCAGTGTTCGATGTTCATGTTCACAATAAAGTTGAAAT
Source organism: Aspidiotus rigidus (assembly GCA_035079385.1). Lineage (NCBI taxonomy): Eukaryota > Metazoa > Arthropoda > Insecta > Hemiptera > Diaspididae > Aspidiotus > Aspidiotus rigidus. The sequence goes on along the minus strand of JAVHKY010000009.1, from coordinate 1,643,900 downwards.
TTATTCGAAACTACGTACGGTCACGTATTATTTATTGGTTACTTACTTATCGATTACATACTTACTTAATTATCGTTCAACGAGTACAAGTGTTGTTCAGAGCACAGATGCACCAGTTCTTGGAGGAGTTGAAGATTACGATTTCCTCCATGAATATTCATATTATGAAGACGATTTGCAAGTTGAATACGAATTTGATGGGCCTTACGATGAAGACACTGGCGAGGCAGGCACTGTTTCAGATAATATTACGGCGTACATTGGTGGCTTCATTGCCCACAGTTTACAAGATAAATTCAAATGCTGCAAAGAGGTACTTATTGAACAGGATGAGAGCATGAAGAATCATCCTCGTAATGATTTGATTAAACTGAAATCAAGAGGACGGCTGTCGTATCCAGCCACAGCTATTTTCACATTGTGCGCATTGGCAGAACGAATCTTCTTGAAAGATATAAATCATCTATACAGACACACTTTCAGGGACGATTTGGTCAAAAAAATTGTGGCAGTACATTGCGAAAATTTTTTTAATCAAGTGATGTTTGTACCCTGCTTCCAAGATGAGAAACATCGCTTGAAACTTATAAATGCGATTGCGAAGAAGTACGCAAGGGTACGAATATTCCACGAGTTAAAACGTCTGTCCGAACGAAAAGAGAAAAACATACGACGCGTGTATTCTAAGTTGATTCATTTTAAACATTTTTGATAATTCGACCTAATGTTCTTTGTTTTTTAAGGGTAAGCTGACACAGAAGAAATTACGTAAATACTTCTACGCAAATACTTCTACGAATACGCAGATTAGAGCATAATGAATGTGTGATAGCTGCCATTTATTATATTTCTAGCGGTAATTCACGATAATTGTTATATTTCATAGTAATAACTTTGTGCAATATTATTCTTGTCTTGAAAATTCAATTCGAAAATGCTGACATTACCTTACCATCATTCTTTTTCAACGGAGATCGGTGATAATTACGCATCTACCGATAACGCCGATAACTAATTTTTTACATCGATAAACGAATCGATATCAATCGATAATCGGAACATTGAAATCAAAAATCGCGTGATCGATGTTGTACCCTTAAATATGTTGGCCCGCTGTCTAACGTTACGAACGTATAACAACTGGGTATCCATGTACTGTATGATCTATAAGGTGCCAAGCCGTTCACGCGTTGGTATTTACTGCCACACTCGGAGTAAGCGTGATGCCGCGAGACCGAAATAGTATATTATGCTATAAGGGCCGGAGGAGAGCGATTTCTATACGAGCGCTTCGGCGACCCGAGCCGCGGCGAGGGCCGCCATACAGCGCGAGTATATCGCTTTCCTCCGTTCACGTGTGGCGTACGCTATTTTTCGGTTCACATGAATAAAAACGCAAAAGCGAGATGATCTGTAATTAAAATTTTCACTTTTTTATTAGAGCATCATAACATTGTTGATGGAAAACGAAATTGTAATTTTCTTAAAACTGATGAACACAAGGAAAAATTCGAGTGTTGTATTTAAAATTATCAAAAGATCATTTTTGTCCGCGACCGCCAAAATGTTTGGCGCATACAGAATACGCGCATGCGCGCAACCTAACTCTTCGAGCTCTTAAGTAAAAAAACGCGTCTTCGCGTCCTACAACGAAGCACCGCGTCCTACAACGAAGCACCGAAGGAACGCGTTTTTATTAATGTGAACCGAAATAGTAGTAATGGGGTCTTGACTTCAAGACCCGTCATTACTACTTTGGTGTATAAAATTTCCATCATTTTTTCATATTTTTCAGCTTATAAAGAATTTCTCTCCATCAAGTTATACACTGAGGTAATTTATTTGTAAGACCTTTATGGATTGCATAAATAGTTTGAGCAATGAGTACATTTTTCTCGTGGACATTATGTGCCTTTAACCCCATTTCGATATTTTCTAGACTTAAGGGTATGCTCTACCTAGTCACTCACACACAGAAAATACACGTGTATTACACAAAATGGTGTGTTGCGGGTAGTGATTTTTGCCCACATATAACATATCGAATAATGTACAAAATGATTCGGAACGTGGTGTAATTTATTCTTGAAGTTGAGGAAAATACGGCTAATTAGTTGACAGATCGCGAAATATTTTGAATGATCTTCAGGAAACGTTTAAACTTACGTCTGAAGGGGCCATCTTCGAATCGTTGAATTCCAATTAATGAACAAAATTAGTTCGTGTGAACCAATTAGCCGTATTTTCCTAAGTTTTGTCTACGTAAATACGAAGTTTCAAGATATTTCGTGCTTTATTTAATCAGTTATCTCGGGGCAAAAATCGCAACATGTGATACATATTTTGTGTGTGTCTACGTGTGAGTGACTAGGTAGAGCATACTGGAGAAAGAATGAACAATGGCTGAAGAATGATGATAAAAGATTCCGGCATGTTTAGCAATTAAATCATCGTCAATATTTTTACTGTTTAAGTAATTTTTGAAGAAGATGACGTCTGGATCTGGAGATTTTAACAATATGTACCCCATTCTTAGATAATGTATGGATAAATCCTCTTTTTTTACAAGTGTAGCTGGAATTTGAAATTGGCTTATAGATTTCTGTATTTCATTATTCATGTCCTGCTTCGTAAGTGTAATAGAAGGAATATGTAGCAATTCAAACTTTTCAAAATCCGTTCTACATAAAGCCATAATTATAGATACCTAAAAGAGACAAGATAGCTAACTTCGTTAGTTCTAGTGTTCCACCGCACGCCAACACAGCGACACAGTATTCTTGGGCTAAATTAACATTGCGCTTATGGATGTTTTTCAGTTTTCATCAATTATCTCGGAAACCGTTCATTTTTATGAAAAAATGAAGAGAACAAAATTTATTCCCCTTGTAATTTCCTATCAAATGAGACCTACTTTGAATTTTTTTTTTTCAAAATATGAAATAGGTCTCATACGATAGGAAATTACAAGGGGAATAAATTTTGTTCTTTTCATTTTTTCGTAAAAATAAACGGTTTCCGAGATAATTGATGAATACTGAAAAACGTCCATAAGCGCAATGTTAACTTAGCCCTACAATACAGTGGCGCTATCTCTCGGCACGTAAATTAGCTCGACAAAAATCGGGTACCGGATTTTAACACAGCGCATATGGAGAGTTAGCTATCTTGTCTCTTTTAGGTATCTATAGCCATAATGATATCTCTAATATTTTGCATGAGGTTTTCGTTGTTCTTAGCCTCTGCTTGCATCTGTGGAAAAAAAAACATTACATTTCATTTTCTATAGAAGTTCCAAATTCAAGGTTAGTTCCCTGATAAGATCGTGTGAGCTCTTTTCGTAACAAAAACTGATTCGTCTTCTTAGCTCAAAAAGAAACCTCATATTGAATAAAAAAATAGTGGTGTGAAAATATCTTCATTACTCCTTGAATTTCGTACAAAACGCTCAACATATGAGGAAAAATGAGAATTCAACCGTACTGAAATTAAATTCGATGCACGACTGAGTATTTATACATCATATTCAAAAGAAACAACTTTCGTTCAAACAGAATTTATGTTTCGTTTTTCGATCGATAGGAATCGAGAAATAACTATTTTTTTTCATCTTTGTATCATAAATTATCACTCAAAAGTTTGTATCGAATGGATTCCTATCGTGCGTTAGAAAAAAAATCAGGAAGAGTGATATTCATCAAATCAGGGAAGAGATTTGAGCGTCTTGATCGTAATTTTTGGTTCAATCAACTCACAATAACTATTCAATTTCGTAAACATCGAACAGAATTCACATTCTGTTTTCACTATTTATAGAAAATTATCTCAACAAAGAATCTATCATCTGATCTGTGAAGAAACAACTTTCATCGTAGAACAATGAATCAAACATGAATAGATACAGCTCTCAATCACGATCGTGGTCTAATAAATCAAAGTTAGAGATTTACGAAAGATTTTCTTAAAATTTGATGAATTCGATGAACAGATAAGACGAAAAATTCAACGAACAACACCTCGTACAAATTGATGAATACCCACTTTGTAAGAGAAATATTGGAAGCTAAGAATTCGTTTGAACAGAATTTTCTCACTATCGTTAGAAAGATACTGACAAAATATTCACAAAACAGAACCGTACTGCGTCCTAAAACTCACCAATTCCGGTAACAGAACGGCTTCTGCTTGCGCGAAGCCCGCTTGGTAACTCATATCGTTTACATACAATTTTCTGGCAGCTTCCAATTTTTCTTTTACCTGTTAGCATTAAACAACAAGAAATCATTATCAGGTTGAATGTTGTCTCGAAAAATTAATAACGTCACAGCAACCCAGAAAGTACGAACAAAATCATAGAATCTACAGAACTATCGATCGTTAAGAAATTGATTTCCAGCAAGAAAGAGTTAAAACACAACAAAATTAGTAAGGTTACGACTGCTCTTTTGAGATCCTTGTATTCATTCAAAATTAAATTGATTAAAATTTCACGATTTTCGATATTATTGTTGAACTTATTGAACCATGATGAGATCTTATTTTTTCGTTGAAAAATATGGATATTGATGCATTAGATCTCGATAATACTGTAACAGATTTTTTCTGAACGAATATGCACTCTAGAAAAGTGATAAAAAATAATTGAAGGATTTCTAGTTGGATTGGGTTGTAAAAAGATAAGAAATAGTAGTAATGGGGTCTTGGGTTCAAGACCCGTCATTACTACTCACAAATATCAAAATTTTGAACCATTATAGAGTCATTTTTATAGTCTGAAAAACCTTCATATAATGTGAAAATTATATACAAAAGTATTAAAATTTTGAATTAGTGGAGAACAATTTTTAAAGGCTGAAAAAACCATAAAGAAGAGTGAAATATTTACTATAGAAACATAAAACACAAACACTCATTTTCTTTGTTGAGAGGTGAAAAATGAAAAAAACCATTCATTAATTTAAAGCCGTTGGAGAGGAAGGAAATGTGAAATTGTTCATTATTTGCTATGAAAAACCTGAAAATGGACAGGGTGAAAAAATAGAAGCTTTCTAGGTTTTTGGTGAAATTGAAAAATGATAAAAATGGGCTCTGCGCTAGTAAAATAAGTAAGTGCGCCAGAAGAAATATATCTTATCTACTTTGAATATATACGTAGTATATTTCTTATAAGATCAGAAAAATGGCGGTGTATTTATGCGGACAGCGGGGTACCGGTTTGATGGTAGCGGGAATAGGGACGGTTCCCCGCTGCCTACATAAATGCGTCGCCGTTTTATTGATCTTATATGAAATATACATTGTTGCAGGTGAAACAAAACACTATTTCATTCATTGCTTCCCAACATTTTCATCTTGTTACAAGTGGATTATAGACTGATTCCCCATTACGTCAGATATCAAATGAACAACTGTGATTTTGTTCAATACAGACCTGCGTGCTGCAGGCTTGTCTCGGATGAAAATCTAAGCAAACAGTTTTGCGTGTTAATTCCCATAAGGATTATGGAGCGTTTGTGAAAGCGCGAATATTTCAAAATAATGATATTTTGATCTGTTTCCTTGATATACCAAGTCCAGTGTTTATATTTCATGAAACAAGACCACTCATCTCTAAAATATCGTTCATTTTTGAAAAATTTGCGTTTTTACGTGATCCTTATGGTAATTAACCTTTGACTACATACCTCTTATGGACAGAGCTAAGACAACGTTTAACCGTGGAAAGACATGATGAGAAAATAAGATGTGGAGGACTCAACATAGGCGACGCGGTTGATTGCAGAGGGAGAGGAAGCTGTTACTCCTCTGCGCACTCACCCGCGCTGCCCACCGCACGCCACACATGTTTCCACCCTTGCTTGACGCTGCAGTATATGGATGAAGCTCAGTCCATAAGAGGTATATAGGGCTTTTGGCATTTCCATGTCGGCGTATTGCATACATATTCTCCTACGCGTTATTGAAATGGTAGTATTTCTAACATTGCTCTTATGGCAAACTACTCCACAATGAAAATGGGTATGCAATCCAGCAACACCCATAAGAACAATGTTAGAAATACTACCATTTCGATAACACGTAGGAGAATACGTATGCAATGCGCCGACATGGAAAAGCCCTATAGTCAAAGGAATTAACGCATGAAAAGTTTGTTTACATTTCGAACTGAGACAACTGGCTGCAAATACAGCTTCCGCAGAGCATCCAACATGCATTGTTTGCAACTCATTTGTGCATATTCGAGTCACCTACGTCATTAGGGAATCAGTCTATTGACAATGCAGTCATACTTCTTCATTTGAAACTTCTCAATATATTGAATACCTTTGACTATAATTATATTATATGGACTGCGCTAATGTGTATAAAATGAACGGAAAATGCGTCCTCAAATGTGATAAGCGTAAGCAGCACGCACCACGTTTTGCTAAGGCGCTATAAATATGATGTAGGTATAATGAACCCTCTTGACTGCAGAAAATGTAAACACAAGAATAACGTCCGTAAGAGCCAATGTTTAATTTAAATAAATTTGTGATTTTCAATGAAGGATAACTCGAGATCGACTCGATAGATATTCATGATATTACCTTCGTTGGAAAGGAAATTTTAAGGACAACAAATCATCTCCTCTCCAATTTTTCGCTAGAAGCATTTTTTTCGGAGTTATCGATTAATAATTGAAACACATTTTTTCAGCTGTTCTGGGTAATGAGTGGTAGACTGGTAGCAGCTACTTACAACTACACCTGTTACGCAGAACGGCTGAAAAAACGTGTTCCAATTATTAATCGATAACTCTGAAAAAAATGCTTCTGGCGAAAAATCAAAGAGAAGATGATTTGTTGTCCATAAAATTTCCTTTCCACAAAGGTAATATCAAAAATATCTATCGAGCCGATCTCGAGTTATCCTTCATTGAAAATCACGAATTCATCTAAATTTAACATTGGCTCTTATAGACATTGTTCTTGTGTTCACATTTTCTGCAATCAAGATGGCGGTCCATTATATCCACATCATATTGGGACCGGGCAGCGCTAGCGTCGCGCAGAAATTTTGAAGTTTTTAAAATCTTTCAAAAATATGTCCATCTAAAAGAAAATTTTCCGCTCTTCAATTTTGTTCCTTACGAGTACACGCCTAAATTCATTATTTTTGGAGAAATTGGAGAAAAATCAAATAATCACCTTTGGTTTTGAGTTACAATCAACGTTTGATCACCGTTCGCTTATCAGTATTTTCTATGTATTTTACACAGGCGACGCTAGTGAATCTACAATATGCCCGGTCCGAATAGCGCCTTAGTATGGATGTAGGATCATACATTTTTATATTTTCTGTCTTCATGAATGTAAATATCATTTGCAGTCGTTTCTATAAGCTCTAATTGACGTTGGTATTCTGTTTCTCAATATGGGTTGGCTTTGTGACTACGGTCTTTGAAAAAGTGATGTTCAATATCAACACAAAGAATACATGATAAGCGTTTCATAATTAAATTGTAAGGGCTTTTCCATGTCGGCGCATTGCATACGTATTCTCCTACGTGTTATCGAGTTGGTAGTATTTCTTACATTGCTCTCATGGGTGTTGCTGGATTGCATACTCATTTTCATTGTGGAGTAGTTTGCCAAAAGAGCAATGTTATAAATACTACCATTTCGATAACACGTAGGAGAATACGTATGCAATGCGCCGACATGGAAAAGCCCTTATTTTTCATGTGGAGTGGATTGTTTAGTTTATAATAATGAAAGTAATTGTACTCACGAGTGTAACATTGTGTTTAGAATTCCACAACCATCTATGAATTTAGAGATGTGCAAAAGATAGGTTCATGCTTGCGGTTGCAAAGATTTCACGTACAAGAATTTTACCAAGTATACATATAATTTGTACGAAACATTTTGTCGGCGCAGAAGGTACCACGAAAGAGCATCCGCATCCTATACCATTTAGTCAGGTATTATTAGAAGTTATTTGCTCATTTTAAAGAATACGTGGCTACCCGAGTAAAACGTGCATATTATTATTGCAACCATGGAACTAGCTACAAAATGCGTTCAAAAGAGGAAGATTAAAAGTTTGATGTAATTCAGTATAAGGAGGCCACAATATTTAACGTTTCACAATGTCTTTGACTAAAATGAAAGGAATCATACAGTACTGAATGTAGCATAAAATTGTGGTTCTCAAAAGAGACTGCGACATAGCTTTTCCAAAAAGTATTTATTTTCAACGCATGATGAGTGTGATTTCATCAGAACTAACGATGTTCAACATCATTTTTTGAAAAAAATATTTCCCTGATACAACGGATGGACTGTGTTATTTGTGATAACGCAACATGAGTGTGAGTGCAAGATGCATAAGTGTGAGTGAGCTATTTCTGGCAGAAGTACCTATTCTGCTGAAAATTTGTCCATTCGGTATTTTGCTCCCATAAGAAATACATGCGGAGCAAAGATGACCATGGTATCAATTTAATATGAGATGTTAAAATTTACAGAAAAGTTGATATTTCAAATTTATCAACTTCTTGCTACTTGTAAAAAAAATCTCTTGACCGTATCATTTTTTATATTCAATTGGTAGCGTAGTGATCTCTGCTCCACATGTATTTCTTACGGGAGCAAAATGCTAAATGGACAAAATCGATCTTTTCATCCATGATATCGATAGTTGTGACGTCACAATAACACAGTCCATTAGAGTGACAATAATTTATATTCGTTTGTGTAAGAACCGAGTTAAAAATCTTTCATTAATATCGAATGCTCGTGCCAATCATTTCTTATTGGAGAGAATGAAAACCTAATGATTCGCAAGAAATATTTTAAGCATTGTTGATTCCGTTCATGGTCTCAAAATTCGAAGATGTATTCTTCATTAATTCTTTCAATTATTCCTTGCAGGTAAACAAATCTGGGCCTACGAGAGCTCCTCCAAGAGAACGTATTTTCGTTCCGACTGAAGAAACAATTGCAGATATTTTGACTCAAGAATCAATCGCAGAAATTTCATCCACTGATTTGGATTTTGAATGATACCCGTATTCGTTAACGTTATAGGTATATTGAAGACGACCTCAGTCTGTTTACTCAGTGAGTGTGATACAGTGTCAAGCAAAGGCGTAAACTCGGTGTTGGAATTCTAGCTTTTTGCCGGTTTTTGTTTTGAAATATTTAAGCTGTGATGACTGTGTCTTATACTTCATCGCAATATTCTCTTGTTCTATGGGAAGATTTAATTCCTTAATTAATTCAGAATAATTCATTGTTTTCACACAATCGCGGTGCAATTTTATATCTGTTTCAGATCTTAGTATCGCAATAATTGAAATGTTTGCATACACGTCACGTGCTACGTGAGGTACAAACAAGATTTCTTCCTGGATAATGATGGATTGTCGCTGCTAGCGAGAACAGCGAAATACCGAAATCAACGCTCTTAAATCTGAACAACCACTGATTTCGGTTCCTCGGATTTCATCACTTCACAAACGCAGACATTGCCGATAAGAGTATTGATCTTTTCTCCATCACCCTTTGCGTCAGTGCTTGATTGAAATTATAACATTGAGGATAAAGTGCGTTGAATTGTTTGACATCTGTACTGGTGATTCCGTGGACAGAAAGTTTTATGGAGGAAACAAATTTAGCGCGTAAAATCTGACATCGGTAGGTCACGAATAATTTGATTGTTGAAACCTTCTACAAAGACTTATTTTCTGTTCTTTTCTAGAAATTATAGCAACTGCAACGTCACGTACGATCGATTGTTCGCGTCATCTAGTATCATACGGAGTCGAATGAAGTACGGTAGTTCGTTACTCTCAATATGGGCCATACTTGTCACTTACACGCCATCAACGTCTTGTATCAGATAAGTAGTCATGTTCTTTCTGTGGAGTCGTAGAATGTAATGTGATTCTTTGTGATCATTGGCTGTATTTTCAGAGAAGCCCGAGTTTTCTAGACCACGGTGCAGTATGGCGTCGTCTGATCACAGAACAACGATGAAGTGACTTCTTGGAGTGGCACAGATTCTGTCTTTGTAGGAGTACGACTCATGTGGTCAATTGCGGGAAACAGCTTTTTCTTTTTTTTTTTTTGACATGTTTCATGTCTTTGCTCTAACCCTACCCTAATTTCCAAAATTTGCGTGCGTGCGTGCAGATGACCTTGGGACTTGGGATTTTTTTCTCTAAGCCTACCTTGATTGTGGAAGAATGTGCGTACGTGCAAGATCTCTTTTTGACCTATGTAGTGAACTACTGGTATACTAGGCTTATACTAGCTCTAGACTAGACTTATACTAGATCCAGACCTAATATACCAGCTTAGTATACTAGGCCTCATTCCTAATATACAGTATACGAGCCTAGTACATAGCTAAGCTGTACTATTTTACATTTTATACTGGGCTTATACTAGGTCCAAACCTCCTTTTATACTACAGGCTTAGGAGAAAGCTACATATACAGTATACTAGCGTAAAGTAAGCTAAGAAAGCTGTGAAACCCAGACCATCAATACAGTTTACTAGCTTAGTATACCAGGCTTCATTATACTAGCCCTAATATACATTATACTATATACTAGCTAAGCTATACTATTTGTCATTGTATACTGGGCTTATATTATGTCCAAGCCTCCTTTATATTAGCTTCATACTACGTTTAGGCTTCTCTTAGGGAAAACTATAATTTTACGGCAAAATAGAGTGTCCATACGACAGTTTATTATAAACGAAAAAACGAATACTCCAAAGGGAGAGTAAACAAATGCAAACCGCAGAAAATAAAAACGAAGGGAGCGCTTTCGGTTAAACAACCATCTTCAGACCTGAAATGAAAGCAACTGACGAACGAATGAGAAGAAAGAGGTATTAAGATCGTCCGAACGAGAAATCACGGTGTGAATCATAAACCTGTTCGATCAAGCCATCTTCCGGAATGTACGAGTTGAGTATAGTGATACCGTCAGTGTTGAGGTGACGCATTATCTCTATATTCTCGAGGGCGATACGCTTACGGTAGGAATTCTCCTTATGGAGGAGCTTTTCGGATCCCTCGCGGAAACTGTGGCCACTGTTAATCAAATGATCAGCGAAAGCTGACTCCCCTAAGCGTCCCTTCTTCCAAGACTTCAGGTGCTCAGCTACTCTAACTTTCATCTGGCGGCTGGTCTCACCAATATAAAAGCCTCCACAATCCTCACATTCCATCTTATAAACACCACTCCTCTCATCAACCGGTATGGGATCCTTCAGTCTCACAAACAACCTCTTGACTGTGGTATGGTTGTAAAACGCAGGTCTGAAACCAAACGGGCAAAGGGCCCGACCCAATTGCTGGGAGAAATTCCCCAGGAAAGGGAGACTGATCCAACGCAAACGGCGATCACGGATCGTGTCTCGGGGGAGGGAGGTGGTGGAATCAAGAAGGCTCCTCGTAACTTTCCTCCGAACCATCACGTCGACGTCGACATTGACTCCATTCACTCTAGCCAGGTGTTTTATAGTAAGTAATTCTTTCTTGTAAGCAGATTGACTCAACGGAATACGAGTCAGTCTGTGAACTAGGATATGAAAAGCAGCCATCTTATGAGCAACAGGACCGAACGAACCACCGTGGACTAAAACATCGGTCGTAGTATCTTTCCTGTAAATTCCAAACTTGTGGATACCGTCTACAATAGAGATCGATAAATCCAAAAAGTTAATGGAAAATACCCCTATTTCCAACGTAAATTTGATGGAAGGGTACCAGGAATTGAGATACCTCAGAAACTCACCAAGGAGATCTGGGTGACCAGTCCAGGTACATAGAACGTCATCAACGTACCTGTGCCAGTAGTGAATATGATTTAGTAACACCTGGTTCGAGGAAAAGAGGTCAAGTTCAAACTTAGACATGAAAACTTCGGAGATAAGAGAGCCTAGAGGCGATCCAATAGGGATCCCTACTTCCTCAGGGAACTCGAAAAATTTCCCTTCAAATTTACAGAAGTTAGGGGACCAGCAAGTATTCAGGAGATCAAAAAATTCCTGAAACTCATTGTGAGGAATGTTAGCACTGATGAGTAGCTCACCCATCCGCTGGATAGTAGCAGCCTTAGGAATATTCGGAAACAAACCAACAACATCAAACGAGCAGATGGTCGTTCCTGGGGGAAGGCTTACATCCTTGAGGACGTCAGTTAAAGAGGCCGAATTCAAGACCGAATGAGGAGATTCAAAATCAATGCGATTTTTGAACCAACGGTCAAGGAATTTGGCAAGGAGGTAGGTAGGAGAGGAGACAAAAGAAACGACGGGTCGCATCGGGGTATTCTTCTTATGCACTTTGGGCAACCCGTAGAGGAGGGGGGGTGTGGGGTTAGGAACCAGGACGGCTTTTTTCAAAGCAGGAGTTTTGATAATAGCCTTACTCCTGTTGATGACACTCCTAACTTCTCTAACGTGCTTAGGAAAGCTGAAATCCCCACTCTCTTTAGCACCACACTGCTGTAGGACTTCATGGACCTTGGAAGAATAGGCCGACCTCTCCATCACTACAACAGCGTTGCCCTTGTCAGCCTTAGTGACGATTAGATGTCCCTCTTTCATCTTCCTCTTTAAACCCTGAATCACTCCTCCCAATTTATTGCTCATGCGAGGGAGGGGGTTATTACGGACCAAATCAGCACAGACTTTCTGGGTATTATAACCAGGACCAATCTTAACCGCAAGATCCGCAACAACATTCGCCAAGGTTTCATCATTCTTAAGGGGAGGCAGACTGAATTTCAAACCTTTCTCAAGGAGGGCTGTTTCGTCACTATTAAACACTACCTGACTATTATTTATGAGGGGGGGATGGAATTTGTGAACAGCAACACCGTCACTCACCCCTTCCTCAACCACATCCTCATTAACCTCCATTAGGGAGGACAACTTCTTATTTTTCTTCTCCTTCAACTTCACCTCAAACTTCCGACACTTTTCATTGACGTCCCGCATAAAGTAATCAAACTCAAGGGGGGGGGGGGGAGCACACCGGAGAGTCTCGAATGGACCAGAAGGTTTAATCTAGTCGCAATATTAAATTTACCATACCATCTTCGCAACTCCGTTCTGATCCACTTCTCCCTCATATAATTCTCCAGTTTCTTAGTCGAAAACCGGAATTTAACGAACTTAGGTCTCAAATGCAAAGCTAAACACCGACGAAGAAACCAAATATGAGAGGAAAACGAAGCGCGTTGCTTCCGAAATTTCAGAAAAAGGAACGATAAATACGCCGCAGAAGTGTTCTCAATTAAACGAATCCGTTCCTTAAGGTTACGGCTATCCATCATAAACGAAAAAACGAATACTCCAAAGGGAGAGTAAACAAATGCAAATTCCGGTTTTATTCCGATTGTAAGATTACGACTAAGAAACTGGAGAATTATATGAGGGAGAAGTGGATCAGAACGGAGTTGCGAAGATGGTATGGTAAATTTAATATTGCGACTAGATTAAACCTTCTGGTCCATTCGAGACTCTCCGGTGTGCTCCCCCCCCCCCCTTGAGTTTGATTACTTTATGCGGGACGTCAATGAAAAGTGTCGGAAGTTTGAGGTGAAGTTGAAGGAGAAGAAAAATAAGAAGTTGTCCTCCCTAATGGAGGTTAATGAGGATGTGGTTGAGGAAGGGGTGAGTGACGGTGTTGCTGTTCACAAATTCCATCCCCCCCTCATAAATAATAGTCAGGTAGTGTTTAATAGTGACGAAACAGCCCTCCTTGAGAAAGGTTTGAAATTCAGTCTGCCTCCCCTTAAGAATGATGAAACCTTGGCGAATGTTGTTGCGGATCTTGCGGTTAAGATTGGTCCTGGTTATAATACCCAGAAAGTCTGTGCTGATTTGGTCCGTAATAACCCCCTCCCTCGCATGAGCAATAAATTGGGAGGAGTGATTCAGGGTTTAAAGAGGAAGATGAAAGAGGGACATCTAATCGTCACTAAGGCTGACAAGGGCAACGCTGTTGTAGTGATGGAGAGGTCGGCCTATTCTTCCAAGGTCCATGAAGTCCTACAGCAGTGTGGTGCTAAAGAGAGTGGGGATTTCAGCTTTCCTAAGCACGTTAGAGAAGTTAGGAGTGTCATCAACAGGAGTAAGGCTATTATCAAAACTCCTGCTTTGAAAAAAGCCGTCCTGGTTCCTAACCCCACACCCCCCCTCCTCTACGGGTTGCCCAAAGTGCATAAGAAGAATACCCCGATGCGACCCGTCGTTTCTTTTGTCTCCTCTCCTACCTACCTCCTTGCCAAATTCCTTGACCGTTGGTTCAAAAATCGCATTGATTTTGAATCTCCTCATTCGGTCTTGAATTCGGCCTCTTTAACTGACGTCCTCAAGGATGTAAGCCTTCCCCCAGGAACGACCATCTGCTCGTTTGATGTTGTTGGTTTGTTTCCGAATATTCCTAAGGCTGCTACTATCCAGCGGATGGGTGAGCTACTCATCAGTGCTAACATTCCTCACAATGAGTTTCAGGAATTTTTTGATCTCCTGAATACTTGCTGGTCCCCTAACTTCTGTAAATTTGAAGGGAAATTTTTCGAGTTCCCTGAGGAAGTAGGGATCCCTATTGGATCGCCTCTAGGCTCTCTTATCTCCGAAGTTTTCATGTCTAAGTTTGAACTTGACCTCTTTTCCTCGAACCAGGTGTTACTAAATCATATTCACTACTGGCACAGGTACGTTGATGACGTTCTATGTACCTGGACTGGTCACCCAGATCTCCTTGGTGAGTTTCTGAGGTATCTCAATTCCTGGTACCCTTCCATCAAATTTACGTTGGAAATAGGGGTATTTTCCATTAACTTTTTGGATTTATCGATCTCTATTGTAGACGGTATCCACAAGTTTGGAATTTACAGGAAAGATACTACGACCGATGTTTTAGTCCACGGTGGTTCGTTCGGTCCTGTTGCTCATAAGATGGCTGCTTTTCATATCCTAGTTCACAGACTGACTCGTATTCCGTTGAGTCAATCTGCTTACAAGAAAGAATTACTTACTATAAAACACCTGGCTAGAGTGAATGGAGTCAATGTCGACGTCGACGTGATGGTTCGGAGGAAAGTTACGAGGAGCCTTCTTGATTCCACCACCTCCCTCCCCCGAGACACGATCCGTGATCGCCGTTTGCGTTGGATCAGTCTCCCTTTCCTGGGGAATTTCTCCCAGCAATTGGGTCGGGCCCTTTGCCCGTTTGGTTTCAGACCTGCGTTTTACAACCATACCACAGTCAAGAGGTTGTTTGTGAGACTGAAGGATCCCATACCGGTTGATGAGAGGAGTGGTGTTTATAAGATGGAATGTGAGGATTGTGGAGGCTTTTATATTGGTGAGACCAGCCGTCAGATGAAAGTTAGAGTAGCTGAGCACCTGAAGTCTTGGAAGAAGGGACGCTTAGGGGAGTCAGCTTTCGCTGATCATTTGATTAACAGTGGCCACAGTTTCCGCGAGGGATCCGAAAAGCTCCTCCATAAGGAGAATTCCTACCGTAAGCGTATCGCCCTCGAGAATATAGAGATAATGCGTCACCTCAACACTGACGGTATCACTATACTCAACTCGTACATTCCGGAAGATGGCTTGATCGAACAGGTTTATGATTCACACCGTAATTTCTCGTTCGGACGATCTTAATACCTCTTTCTTCTCATTCGTTCGTCAGTTGCTTTCATTTCAGGTCTGAAGATGGTTGTTTAACCGAAAGCGCTCCCTTCGTTTTTATTTTCTGCGGTTTGCATTTGTTTACTCTCCCTTTGGAGTATTCGTTTTTTCGTTTATGATGGATAGCCGTAACCTTAAGGAACGGATTCGTTTAATTGACAGTTTATTAATTGAAACACGCCCGATCATATGCGACAATTTAACGTGTTAGAACGACAATTTATCAGTACTTGTACGACACTAAAAAGTGTAGTCAGACAAAATAATAGCATTTACGTCTCTGTAATTTCTAATACACCAAGGAAAATTATGCTACAACCGATTACATCATCGCACGAACAAAGAAATGAACTACGTTAAAACACAAAAAGAGGAGGGTGAAAATTGTGTACAGGCCTACGTCTGTCGGATCTCGCATGTTCGAGTAGGTGATACCTACGAGGGTTGCAGCCAACTGGTCTCATAAACGAAATCCAACTTCTCGTAATTGTGTTCACTTCGCAGAAGAACCAACTATTGAGCTTAAAACAATGGACCAATGCGTACCAGTGGGCAGCAGCCAACCACAAAGTAATTGAAGATGGAAACGGCAGTCAAGTGTCACGCATTCGTCCACGCAAAGTGAGTCGATAACACCTGAACTTGTTCAAGAATACAAAGATAAGTACGGCTATAGGTAGATATCACCAAATTTGTTCGCTTCGAGTGCAAGATATGGAAGATTAGCATGGCCAGTGGGTGCACTTATCCCATGTTCAGCAAATCCTACACGTGCGAACTTTACCTGGGAATGAAAATCCGTCTCAAATTTGTGGTACCTCCCTCGCATGCAAAATTCATACCACATGGTCGAAAACGTAAAAGGGGGAAGCCAGCTTTGGCAAAGCAGGCTCTACTTATTCAGTAACTTTTTTTTTAAGTTTATTAATTAATGATCAGTACATTTATTTGATACATTTCTGTATGAATTAGATCTGGCGATGTTCCGATGTTTTTTTGTCGTTCTGGATGAATTACGCGACGCATCTCTTGAATCGTGAAAATTAAATTTTTTACCGTACCCAAGTTGGTGTACAATAATATTACTCGTCCTATAAGCCTACATTTTGTCGTGATTACATTCATTTGTCGTAACACATAAATTTCTGACGTACAATCATTTTTTTTGTCGTACATTCATTTTTTTTTGTCGTTAGTCAATTTACGCTGGCGTACAACCTATTATTTTTGTCGTTATGACACTCTATTCTGCCGTAGCATTAAATGGTACCCCTTCTTTTATACTACAGGCTTAGTATTAGTAGTTTATACTAGCTCTATTATACTAGGCTTAATCCCAGTGCTAGTATAAGCCTAGTATTATATACTGCATGAAGCAGAGAGAGTTCCTGGAAATTACTGGAAAAACATACTGTGAAAATCTACGAACATAAAGTATGTTAGACATGAAACATGATCTTCATTTATTTGGCTCTGCCAGAAAATATTTTTTCATAATGTTCTTTGCAATCCTCTCATTGTTGTCACATTTAATTGAATTACCATGGAAGGAACTTGTGTACTTGCAATGAGGGCGAACGTAACTATTTCAGTAGTTCCAGTTTGATCAAAATAAGCAAAGGAAACCAATTCGAATTTCTGTCAAGTTATATACATGCGTTTTTTCATTTTTGTTGAGTTACCTAACAAGATTTGTGAGGGATTTTCCGTAATCATATCGGATAAGTACTCATTTTTCGTCCCGAGTTTTCCTTTGTAATTCAAAACTCAGCAATGAGTTCTCTAATTTGTCTACCGCTCCTCTAAAATATTATAGTTATTGTCGAATGCTAAGGGCTGTTGATAAACTTTTTCATTCAGTTCGGCAACTAGCCATCCTGATCGGTATAATTAATTATTTTTTCTAGTCGTTCAACTGCATTTCCAAATTTATCTTGATTTATTGCCCGTTATTTGATCAGTTTTGTTGGTTCTCCAGACAGCGCTGACTTTGAACGTTGTAATAAGGTATTTCCAGTGTACACAATATCCCTACGCGAAACTAGAATCCTAAGGTGTTCGCGTTTTTCCCTCCGTACAATGGGCGATCACGGATGAACTTGAACGAAACCTGGCTTTGCGTACATTAATTGTTACCTTGGACTATGAAAACCTAAAAGACAAGAGCTGTTGCGTTGGTCGGACTTCCGACAATGCTTCACTCTCTGATCCGACAACGAATTACTCCCCTTAAAATTACGAGATCTGATTTTTGAAATATTTCGTGACGCTCTATGATGGAATAGGCGCCAGCTTTACGTGATATCTTTTTTTCACAACACTGACAGTGAAACCGCAACTTTTCGCCACTTAAAACGATAGCGAAACTCGAAAACTGGTGAAAAGTAAAAACTGTAGTGAAAAACGAAGAACTGTAGTGAAAAGTAAGAGAACAGTGGCGAAAACGTTGAGATAAAACTGTAGTGAAAACTGAGGTCAGTGAACTCCATTCTCTCTGAGGTAGGTACGGTGGTACGATGAACAGTGTTGCAAGAACTTCCAAAAAAACGCTGTGAACTTCCATTTATTCTTCAGTGCAGCCAGGTTCCTATTATTTTACCATTTTCGCCATCGTTTTCGTGACAAAAAGTTGCGGTTTCTCGTCAGTGTTGTAAAAAATATAATACTCGACAAGCGGTGAGAACTCGTGTTCCACTCGTTTTCACCGCGTCGTGTAACATAGGGCTTTTCCATGTCGGCGCGTTGCATATGTATTCTCTTACGTGTTATCGAAATGGTAGTATTTCTAACATTGCTTTTATGGCAAACTACTCCACAATGAAAATGAGTATGCAATCCAGCAACACCCAGCATAAGAGCAATGTTAGAAATACTACCATTTTGATAACTATTGTGGCGGATAAGGTAGCTCGACCGTTAACCGAGAACGCTTGCGCTTGGCAGAATTGTGTGTCAGTACCAATCATATCATGTGTACATTCTGGTACATCTTACGCCTGCGCCTTCACTAAGAAATTATATCCATAAATCCGCTCCACATAGGTCCAATTTTGAATCCTCCGTGCATACTCTATATAATCACTAATCGACGCTTCGCCTTATAAAAAACCATTTCAATACCCATGAGAATCTTTTCTTCCACCACCGAGTTAGTTTTTCACGTCTTCAACAAAATTCTACTGCAAAAATTGATATCACCTCAAATTAAACTCGAATACGTTCTTTAATACGGATCCTTGTTAAAGTTGAAATCAAAAATAAAGGAAAATGAAAGGAGCTTATTCATTACAGAATACTCAAAGAGTAATCAAAAGGATTGATTGCAATGACTGCAGATGAACAGAGGAAGATGCGAAATCTTTTGGTTAACAAACCATAATCGGGCAAAGTTGGAACGGCACTAACCCAGATGCGACTCGTAAAACAGAATACCAACGAGATAAAGATTGAACGAGCGAGCCTTATTTGATTCGAAATTTTTGTTTGTTACCTATCCACAAAATTCCACTCACTGTTTTGTAGTGAGACGTGTACCAATATTTCCTTACTGAACTTGCTATTTCATGAATAAAAAATTTACATTCAGATATACTCTTCTTTCTCTTTTTCTCTCTTGGCCCGCATTCCTAATTTACCAACTTACTGGACGTCATCAAGTCCATATATTCACCAACTCTATCTCGCATACTCTCACTTCCTCCCTGGCCGTATTCCAATGCAGAAATTTGTCCATCGGCGCATCATTTATCTGTCTCATTATCCATGAGTTTCATGACCCTTAACACTTACTTTATATACTCTCTGACCATTGCCTCAAACCCATTAAAATGTGAAAAATTCGCTTTCTCTTCTATCGAGCTGGTATTTTCTCTCTTTGTAAGATTTTGCAGCAAAACTCATTGTAACCTATCCAACAACCGGCCGGTGGAGTAATATGAATTCATGAAAATCATCCTTGGATTTCGTTACACTGCCTCCGAGTATGAGTATCATAACGTATATTTAATTCCAACAAAAACCCCATATTTTCTTAACGATCGTAGCATCAGTTGTGGCTTTCACTGACCAACAACAAACTTCCCTACACAGAATTTTATCTCATCCCTATTTGTCTTCTAACTATGATCGACGCTGGGAATAAGCTGTAGTCACTCACATCACAAATTCCCACTCACGAACGCCGCTCCCCCCAGTGCCCATCATGCACTGTACAACACCAAAAATTTTACTATCAATAATTTTCTTTCATGATTTCTATAATACCCCAATCCAAAACCTTCAATCAACAATCAAAATTCCACTGTTTTTTCTCCAGTTAAAACAATGAACCCCTTCTTACTTGTTTGATTCCACCTCCCCCCTCGGGCGTATGTTATTTGCGCACACGTTCTAAAATTATGGAGAACAGATCGAGTAAAATGCACACAGTGTATTTTTCACACACTAAAATGAATGGAGTAAAATGCACACAATTTATTTGCTACAGAAGTGTAAAATTTTAAAACATAAAACAAAAAAAAATGATATTAATTATTCAGGGCACAAGTAATAGCCCGTGCGCTTTATGTGATGCAATTTGGTAATTTCATCATTTCTATGCTGGTCGATAAGATCTTCAATCAGCTTCTGCTTCCACGACTATGCACTTCCAACCTTCCTCGTTGTGGCCAAACTTTGGATGTTCACATACGTGTCCGTTTGAAAGCCAATCAATTGTTGCGTAAAGCGGAAAAAGTCGGGACGATCTTTATAGAAAGCTTTATTTAAGTGACTGTGGAACGCCTCGCAGGCAAGAATGTAGACATTCTTGTGCATCGTCTGCAAGTACTTTCTTAACTTCTCTTAACGTCTGCATTTTACTCGTCCTGTACTAAGGTCCACAAAGTAAAACAAATTCGTGTATGTGAAAAACACAGTGTGCAATTTACTCAAGAGGTGTGTGCATATTACGAACTCCCCCCCCCCCCACCCTCCACTATCTAGTATCCCTTATCAAAAACTTTACAATCGATTTATCTATTCTCGAGGTTCTTTCCAATGTTGCAGTAACACTTCTTCTTTAATTGACCCAAAGCCTTCATCAATAACTAAGATTCTGCTGCCTTTGGCTTCAGTCACCCGCCATTTACTCAAGCCATTTTATTGACTTGACTATCCCCTCACACCCTTATCCTCTAATTAAACAAACACTTGAAGCTTGACAATCAATCAACTATTTTCCAACGTCTATGTCTAACTTCGAACGATGCATACACCTTAATTTTATTTTCCTAAGAAATATGAAGACGGCGAGTTCGCCCTTCGTTGTCAGCCGTACAATTACTACGCGTGACACTATAAACAGCACTCTTCTTAGTAAAGGGAACAGCATTTTTGAGGTGGAAGTATTAAGAGAGCAAAAAGAAGGAATCAAGCCTTTGGAATGATTCTAGTAACTTCTTTGAATTTTACTCCCTAATTATGATTCGCAACGTGAATGAAAACATACTTACATCGCTAGAGATGTGTGGCTGTAGGAGAGACAGTTGAAGTAGAGCGTGAAATCATCAAGAGGGACTTATTGAACATTTTTATAATGATAAATTTAGGGCTGGTGGTTCTGGAACTTTGAAACCTTTTTTTCACTTCTCGCTGTCTAAGCACCCGCAAAGGAGCGAAAAATATGGAGCAAAAACGTCGGTGGGTAAAAGCAAATACACGACATGATGCAGGAAAAATAGTTGAGATGTGTTTGTGATCAATGACGAACCAATACAACCTCACGGAACTCTTTTTTCCTGTAATGTGTTTCGTCGTTGCGTTTCGCGTCGATCATTTTTGCTTTACTTTTTTCATATGCAGCACTCCTGTAGCCACACGAGTCCATGTATATCGGTCGAAGGTCCATATTGAAATATACCATGGGCCATATGAGATTGGCCATCTTTCATCCATAAGTCGTGCAGACTCGAATATATGTTCATCAACTTCCACTTCGGAAACGCTACCGGTAACAGCGAAATAATTTCTCATTATCGAAGAACTTTTACGACTCAAAATGGTATTATAGAAATAAATTGTGTTTAGCTATACAATGGGTTTTTAAATTATTCCGAAGAGTGAATTTTTTGAAACATATGTCGCATTGAAATTGTGGTTCCTTTCCGCATTCGAATTTCAAATGTTGATATACGCCGGCTTTGTATTTGTACTTCCGACCACAATTATTTGGACAAGAAAATCTTCTATCGACATCCAGTAATGTAATTTTGTTCGGATTAATAAAATATCGGTAATCTGTAAAATAAACAATAAGAGTACAATTTATAAGACAGTACATATTTTTCTTCGCATACGCCTTCTTTTTTTTTTTTTTTCTTTATTATTATTATTATTATCATCATTATTATTATTATTAGGTATTATTATTATTAATGTTTTTGTTTCCTTCTTTTCCTTCGTTTTACTTTAATAACTATTTTCATGTCAGTAGAAAAAACTAGCTAGATTCCACTCTCAACTGAATTTATGGTAATACTTCTCCGAGAGAATGGATAAAGTGCAAAAACTATAATTATTTCATGAAACATGGAGCCTCATTCAATTAAATCATCCATGCAAGTGTTGTACTATTACCTAACGCATATAAAATCATGGAGCATACCTTGAAAAAAAATAATGTCGTGATCCAAGAACCATCGGCATACCACCATTAAATTTGATTGCTCCCGCTCTGTCCAAGGATGAGCATTGTTTCCTATATATTCGTCGTAGCCGAGTAAGTAAAACGCCCGAGTCAATTGCAAATTTCTTGCACGAGTTGCATACCTACTACATTTTTTTTGTTACCTACTCGAAAAGTAGTTCCTGTTTGATTATATGTACGTTTTATATTTGAATGAAAGAACTAGCCGATCGTTCAGTAGGTAGCCCATAAAACGATGCAGAAAATACACAATGGAAGGAAAAAAGAGAGGAAGAAAAAATATGAAAAAAACTGTATAATATGACGATACTAGAGGGTCAAAAATATATTTATTTAATTAAGAGGATAATTATAAATTCGAAACGTGTCTGAATGTGTACCATGGTCGTCGTATCATCGGGAATCTAACGGACAGAGAATAAAACATCTATCCGTCAGTCTTGCGAACGAGAGTAAGTCGATTAGAAATAAAAGAAGATTGAGGTCGTGGATCGTACAAGTCCTTAACGGGTTGAAGCAGAATAATAAGAAGAGTCGAATTGTCTAAGAATAAGTACTTACATCGATTGGAACCATCAGGAATTGCAGAGTCGGCGTCTGCTGATCCGACATCGTATCGCAAATATTTGTTATCGTTTTTACGTAACTTGTAACCGAAGTTCGTAGACAGTGAAAAAGGATTAATGAGAGAGTTTGAAGAGAGATATTGAAAATAGGTTGATTTTTCATTGCTATGGATTTCGTTATTTCTTTATTAGTCGACTATTGCCGCAGCGATGAAACTTCAACTCTGGGAAGGAGTTGACACTCCCCACCGCACGAAAGAAACTGATAGAATTTATTGGTTACTTCTAGCTATATTTATAATGATTTTAAGGTGGATGATAAGGTTGTAGATTAAAAAATTTCAAGTATTTGTTGAAATTTGGTATGTGAGTTGTGGCTTATAAAATCAAGCTGAAAAGTGCTGTAGCGCTTGATTCTTCGATTCCCAACTGTTGCTTCTGGGTATTGGGTGATAAGCGATTAAACTTAGAGTTGGATAGTTGGTAGCCTGGACAAAAACCATTACGTTCCATGTTTTTTAAATGGAGGAATTCTGATGAAAAAAAAAAAAAAAAAAAAAAAAACTGATTGACTGTAATTTTGTGGAAAATATTCAATTACAAAGTTTGAAGTCTCTGTAATCATGATTTGATTCAGAAAAAAATTTCATCTTTGAATCCCGTATTCACTTGATTGCGACTACTCGATTGGAATTCAATGGGCGTAATGGCGTGGGTTGCTTGAACAGCCTTGCAAAAGTGCTGTCCAGTGAAGGTTCAATCGCTTAGGTATTTGTAATTTTGAGAACGCGTCGTGGTTGATTCATTTCAGTTGTAAAAAGAGCCAGAACGTAAAGAGGTGATTCTAATTTCCAGAACGCGTTGTACTCGTCTCCTCAAATACTGAAACCCAAATTTTGCGTTATGGTCGTTTTAAAAATTCCACACCGCGTTGTGGTCAATCTTTTCGCTCATTGGTCATAACGTATATGTATACATAATGAACAGAAATTATTCATTATCATTGCTTTGCCATTTTGTTCGTTGTATATAGGTACCTGAAAAGTGAAAATAACGTTTTCTACGTAAATACCGTCCTCACAAATGTTTGTCATTTTTCCCCATTTTGTGAAAGAAACAGCGAATGCAAACATGAGCTTATAGGTAATAATAATAAACTGGTCGAAAAATATACCTTTAGAAGAGATTCTCTCATGTAGGAATGTGTTGATGCACATTATCTGAGGAAAGTCAGTTTTTTTTATCACCACTTTTTGAAGAAAGGGAGGTGAGGTATTCTTCCCCGTGGTTGCAAATTGAACGGGAACAAACAATTTTTTACGTTTCAAAGTGTGTAATACTTAGTAGGTAGCTAAAATTCATTTTTCTTTTATGTTACGGTCAAAACCCAAAATCAAAGAATTCCATTATTCACTAGTCAAAATTAGTTTCCACAAATGATTTCAGTCACAATTAGTTCAGTATGTGAAGCTCCTAGTATATTGTATGTTAGCTTTAGTATAGAAAAAGCCTAGTGTAGGGGCAGGATGAAGTGTTTAGCCTAGCATAATATAATAATATTGTACTTTATATCAATATGACAGGCCTGTATTGTATGTTAGGCTAAGTATAATAAAGGCGTCGATTGTCACAAATTTTGTCCAATTATTGTGACAATTTTCCGAGAGTGATCTCAATCTTGAAAGCATATAAAATGCTAAAGCTATTACTCGTAAATACTTTTGAAATCCCAAAAAACGGGTTGGTCTTGCTTCCACAGCCGCGTAAGCTTGTTTTTTTACTTCTCTCTCTTTCGGCCCCTCGCAGTTTTGGTCCATTGGAATAACGCTGATGTAACTGGCCTTGAAATTTTATTCTTCTAGCGAATATTCTCCTGAATTCAAAACTTTGTACAAACTTTAAAATTTATGATCCTTTTTTCCTTCAGAATGTAACCAAATATGATAGAATTAATTTTGATATATCGATGTAATCGAGATTGATTCATCGATATTTAATAATTGGTATTTCTTTTCAAACGCCCAAAGACAATGGCCTATACGTAGATGATTCAATGTTTTTTCAAGAAGTGGAAAAATTTACTCTTTTTTTTCTACAATTTTTTCCAATACGACTGTAAATAAATTCCCGAGTCCTAGACATATGCAACTGCCGGAAAGAAAATTATTGATCTATTCAAAGATGAACTTCATAGTTGTCTTTGCTTGAGTAGAAATATCAGGCTTAAGTATCCCATTCTGTGCAAGTTGAAAAGGCGTGTGCAGTAAAGATAATAACTTGGATAATCAAATTAAATATTGATATGTTTTATAATATCAACGCTGCACAATAACAGAACGATGACAAAATGTAACTGAGTAGTTTAATATCAGAGGAAAACTTGAAATAAGGTAACTTTCCACGAATAACAAATTTAAAAAAAATTGTCTTTTTTGAAACGATGAGAAAATAAGTAGGTACCACTAACTATTAAAAAGATGAAAAATGAAAAAATAAGAAAATTGAAGAAGAAAAAACTCTGTCAATAATTACACATCTAAGCAATTGTGAATCAGTCCCATGTGAGTTTTCAAATTTCCTTTCTTTGTAAATTTTTTTTCACAAAATTTGCAAACGAATTTGGGTTCTTTTCCACATTCAAACTTGAAATGTACCATCATATTACCCTTATACTTATAAGCACGGCCGCAATTATTCGGACAGATAAAATTTGCTTCGCCTCCATTCGAGCGTCCTCTTGAATTTCTTGTATTGGGTTGTATCGCATCCAATTCAAACGTTTCCATCAAGTCGTGTTCTTCCGTCGCAACGATATCCAAGCCTGCAACTGTAAAAGATGGATAATATAAATAAGAATGGAAAGAATTTTCTTGAGTATCTGATTCGGAAAATAACAAAGTCATACACTTAAACGAATCCGTTCCTTAAGGTTACGGCTATCCATCATAAACGAAAAAACGAATACTCCAAGGGGAGAGTAAACAAATGCAAACCGCAGAAAATAAAAACGAAGGGAGCACTTTCGGTTAAACAACCATCTTTGATGAAAGGAGTGGTGTTTATAAGATGGAATGTGAGGATTGTGGAGGCTTTTATATTGGTGAGACCAGCCGCCAGATGAAAGTCAGAGTAGCTGAGCACCTGAAGTCTTGGAAGAAGGGACGCTTAGGGGAGTCAGCTTTCGCTGATCATTTGATTAACAGTGGCCACAGTTTCCGCGAGGGATCCGAAAAGCTCCTCCATAAGGAGAATTCCTACCGTAAGCGTATCGCCCTCGAGAATATAGAGATAATGCGTCACCTCAACACTGACGGTATCACTATACTCAACTCGTACATTCCGGAAGATGGCTTGATCGAACAGGTTTATGATTCACACCGTGATTTCTCGTTCGGACGATCTTAATACCTCTTCCTTCTCTTTCGTTCGTCAGTTGCTTTCATTTCAGGTCTGAAGATGGTTGTTTAACCGAAAGCGCTCCCTTCGTTTTTATTTTCTGCGGTTTGCATTTGTTTACTCTCCCCTTGGAGTATTCGTTTTTTCGTTTATCAAGTCATACACATTGAATAAAAAATTTTAAATTACGGAATCACAAAATATAAAACATTGCGATGATTGTCGATTTTTCAAAAATACAAAAATCTAGAAACTGATTCGGTCGATTCTGGATTTTTCGAAGAATTGTGTTCATGAATCCTATTTAGGTACTTATATCATAATATTGTGAGAATAAAAAACAAAACCGTTGAAATGGATAATTTCTTCTCCCATCCACTGAATGGAATATAGGTATGGGGTAACCCAAATTACGGAATCAGGGAACATTTTTATCGCCACAAAAATTAGATTCAAGATGATTCGAAGTTAAACATAAGCTGTTGATATTGCGTACTGCTTTCGTATGTCAGTTACGCCTTGACGCGGAAATAAATTATCATTTCATCAAGTTTATGGTCAGTATACAGACCGGTCTATTGACAAACAAGTAATGTATGTGTTACGCCGAATTCGTCAAATTGCCGAATTTATAAAATCAACAACCTAAAGGCCGTGCTAAAGGCTAATTTTGCCGACTTTATAAAATAAACCGAAATTTTTGCCGATTTTATAAAACGAGCAACTGAAATATTTAGATTGAAAGCAATAATATTTCTTTATCGTGTCTTCCAACTTTTTCTTTTCTTCTTTTTCACGATTTTAGACGAGCAACTAAATTATTGTAGTACATTGAAGACCTACGAAATAGGCCTATTCTTCTTTCTCTTTCCAATCGTATTCTTTTTTAAGTCTTCATCTTGTTCAATGATCATCTTCGAGTGAAGAATGAAACTAGTTCATACACGTGAAGTGGGCACCAGGCAGGTGTATTGTAAGTGCTCGTGCCGTACAAATTGCAACTCAAAAAGATGTGCCTGTAATTCGGCTTGCCATCTCGGACGTACATTTCATAATCACAAAGACCGATTTTTTAATATTTTCTACTTTACTGTATTTTCATAATGACGACTATCAACTTTTTCTGATTTTTCATTATTTTTTGCTTGACTTTGATAATAACGAAGATTGACTTGTTCTGATTTTTTTGACTTCTTCCGATTGTAAAATATTATCGTGATTATTTGCTCAACAAAATTCATTTTATTTTTGGATAGATACTGTTGACGTTTTATACAGATCTATACCAGTAGTATAGTCCCCCCTTCAGCACACTTTGACCTCTAGGACACCTGCCCAAGGTGACAACGCCTGGACTTGTGACAAAATTTTTCTAAGTATCAACTTTTTTTGGACTTTGATTTTTTATGCTTCCCCCATGATTCATCCCCCTGTGACAATGAATTTGAAAAGAAAATTGAAAAAAAATTTTTTCTCGATTTTTTTTAGATGAAAATTTTTTCCTTTTGTCACGCATGATTGAGTTTCTGAAATTCCTTCACCTGAACATCCCTCGAGTGACATTTATTATATTGATATTCAGAGTTTTGGAGTTTTTTGTATGAGAATGAAAATTAATTAACTTGTATGAAAATTTAATCTCCGTCACGCTCGATTACATTTAGATAATGAGTTTTTTTCCTATCATGATTTTAATTAACTTGTATGAAAATTTAATCTCCAATTGCATTCAGATAATGAGGTATATAATCGACCTGATGAGAATGATAATTTAATTACCACATGACTACAGACAAACCTAATTACATTTGTATGATATTGCATTCCTGGCCATTAGTTAACATCCAATTACATTGTATGAGAGAGATAGCTCTCTTTGATTTAAGAGTATGTTGTAATATCTCTCCATTCAGATTTTTTCAACCAAGTATACATAACCAGACATTTCAGTAGCTCTCATACACTCTATGAGCCTACTGAGTATATGTAGCCCCCAATAGTTCACTGTTTCTCATAGGCCTACCGAGTATACATAGCGAGATAGATCACCAAAAAACTATAAATACAGGTCCCATTGACTGTTTTTTTCATTGCGCCTACAGCTTCCTTCGAGAGAACATCTCTGTCTTGACTTGCTCTTGGCATACTCTTGACTATATATTTTTTCAAAGTTTTTGTCAGTGTCTGATGCACTTAATCTTGGGGTGATAACCCAGGCTGATAAAAAGATATTTCTCAAGATGGAAACTTTCAAGCGTTGCATTGAAAACAGCTCTTTTCAGGGCTACAATGTGAAAGAATTACGCGAGCTCGCTCGCTCGCTCTGTACGTATTAGATATTACTATAAGCTTAATAAAGTAGATTTAATTGCTTCACTAACTAACGCTAATGTAAATATTACTAACTCCAAAAAAATTGAAAAAACTTGTATACCTAACACTAGGTAATTTAAGTTCTATATTTCCATTTAAGTTAGGTGTTGTGTGTAAATATTCGAAAAAACGTCGTAATATTCCTAAGTGGATGAAAAAAATTATTGAAGGAACTTCTGTTCGCAATGAACATGTAAATACTATTTCTTCACATCAAGAAGAAACTCTTCCATCTAAGGTAGTAGAACCTACAAGTGAAATGATACTCGATACTATTGAAAAAGTAAGACAGATTGTCAGAAATATTAATACTAATGAATATTACAAATTAAATAATATTGATGATTTGATTACTCCAACATCTAATTTGGAAGATATTTTTCCTTTTGAAACAGATTTATTCTCCAAATGTAAAAAAACTCGCACTATTCCTCTATGGTTGAAAAAATATATTAGACCTGTTAAGGTAAGGAAGCCTAGAATTATTCCGCATTCAGTCAAGAATAATGTGGAATGCTTCAGAAAAATAAGAAAAACTGTTGAATTTTCAGAACACAAGGAAAAACCAAAATTTTCAGAACGTTTAGACTCGTATAAAGGTATTAAGAGTTCTGACTCTGAATATTTAGTTACTAGAAAACCAACACGTCCTCACGCTCTTGATGAATACCTATGTAAAACCTGTCTTTGATCCTCATCTTCCTTCAGTTCATGTTCCTAAAATTATTGTCACATCTCCAGAACCTGAAAATGTAGGTGATTGTGGGAGTGTAGGAGTTGACATGGATGCTTTCTTATATGAATTATGCGGTGTTCTGCCACCAGCTACTGAAGAAGACTTATTGAATAACGACTTATATTTAAGCGACGATGATGATGATGATGACAATTCTAGCAGCAGCAATGATGATGAAGATGATGACGACGACTCTGATGACAATTCTAGCAGCAGCAACAACAACAACAAGGATGATGGTAAAACGTACTATGGAGGTGGTAAGAGTACTTTTATTAATGTTATCGAGTTGGCTGGTACAAATTATTGTAAGAAATTTGGTGTTACAGAAAAGTACTTCAAATTTACACTTAAAAATAAAATGCCGCGATTAAAAGATGGTAATATCGTTCCCCGGTAAACAATTTGAAGCCCTCTCAAGCCCCTGGGAAAAACTACCCACTGAAGCCCTCATTTGAAGCCCTGTTGATTCCTTGTTCCCCTCTTACTTCCCTATTGAAGCCCTCATGAAGCCCTCAAATATAAAGGGCTTCAGGCACACAAAAAGGAAACAGGGCTTCAATTTGGGAAAAACTACCCTTTTAATTCCCATTTGAAGCCCTGTTCCCTTTTTGTGTCCCTGAAGCCCTTTATATTTGAGGGCTTCAAGTGGGAACAATGTTTACCGGGTCGGACATGTATGAACGAATTATTTTTGTACGCAAGGTCCACAGTACCTGATACCTGTAAATTAAGTGTTAGCGTAGAAAACCCAAATTTCACCCATGGATACATTTCTACCGGTATCCTTTCATCAAATGACGACATTTTAAATAAGTTGAGCGAAAAACTGACGCAGATTTTATTGTCAGACAAAGCTGTAGACTTGATGGATTGTATTTTCCATTTTCAATTCGTCAGTCTTCCTAAAGGCGCCTCAAATGCGCGTAAAATAATTAATTTAAGTAAAGACAAACACACGAAGAAGTGTATCATCCCTATAAAGAATTCTGATGATTTATGTGCTCCTAGGGCAATTCTGGTTGGTCTGAGCTAACATACAAACGTAATCTTAGGTCGAACATTATCAGTCAATCAAATAAGAACACTCCGAATGGGTCGTACAATTCAAACAGAGCTGGCTGAAGAGTTATGCGCACGCTTACACGACTACAACGAGGACGGTTTCACCCTTGAAGACATCCGCAATTGCGAGGAGCTACTTAATGTTCAGATTAAAGTCGTTTGCGCTGAAAATTTAAATCGTGTAATTTACAATGGTGATCGCGACCGGAAGATAAAATTGTATTTGTATAAAAACGGCAATAATTTCGATTGCATTTCTTCCATGACCGCGTTTTTTGGTGAATCTTTCTTCTGTGACAGATGTAACCAAGTATACCATAAGAAAAACAGCCATCATTGTAAGAAATTGACCCCACCTTGTCCTCTCTGTATGAAAGAAGAACATAGTCTTACGAGTAAAAATAAGATTTTCTGTGTCGACTGTAACCGGTATTGTTTTAATGAACAATGCTATCGCGATCACCAAACCTCAGCGTGTTTGGTCTCTTTTAAATGCAATCACTGTGGTAAGATTTGTAATCGCAATGAAGACCATTGTTGTGGTTTAGAAAAATGTTTTAATTGTAAAGAATACGTAAAAATGAATGAGCATGAATGTTATATGCAAAAAGTTAAAGCCAAGGGTAGTAGATGTAAATTTGGATGCATGAATTGCGCCCCACCTAAATTTGACGAGGTAGAGGAAAAAATAGAAATTCCTCTTGAGGACCATAATTGCATAGTTAATAATGTCGATGTCCGCGAAGTTGCTAAACATAATTTTAGGAAATTAATATTGAAAAACCATCCCGACAAGGGTGGTAGGCACGAAACATATATAAAATTGAATGCTGCCTACGCTGAGGTGAAAGATGTTACAAATAATTCTATCTCTTGTAAATCTTTTCACAAACACGAGGAAACGTTTAAAGCATTAGGTATCGAATGCAATAATTATAATGGACCTCAATTTGAAACTGTGAAAACAAAAATTCAACTTCCTCAGAGGGAAAACAAAAAGTGTTCATACACTGAAAAATATATATTCTTTGATTACGAATGCTGTCAAGAGACTGGCGTACATATTCCTAATCTGATAATTGCTCATAATTTTGAGGGTGACAAGTTTATTTTCTATAACAATGATGAATTTTGTGAATGGTTGATCTCATCTGCACATAAAGGTTACACATGTATTGCACATTATGCAAAGGGCTAAGACAGCCAATTCATAATGCAATATTGCATAAAAAATACCATAACTCCCTACACCATATACAACGGCACAAAATTGATGCTTTTGGAGATACCGGATGTAAAAATTAAGGTTATTGATAGTTTTAATTTCATATCCGCGCCTCTAGCGTCCTTCCCAAAGACATTTGGTTTAAAGGAGCTTAAATCCTCCAATCGAGATACAAGAATATTTATAAAAGGGTATACGTAATAATATAATTTATTATAATTCTGATCAAGAACAACAAACTGATCAGGTTCTGTGTGGTCATTTATGTTTGAAATTCTTAGCTGCTAATGTGTTTTGAATATAAGAAATTATACTGCGAGTGCAAAACTAAATTTTTCTCACTCCGTTTATTTTCATGTAAGAATGGAACTAAGGTCAGGAAAAAAAATGACCCAAAATCAATCCAAATCGACTCAAATCGATCGACATCGACTCCAATTGATCAAAAACGACCCATGGATTGAAGCTCGCAAACTTCATAAAGGTGTGATAAAAAAATTTCAAACTAGAAAAATTATTGTTAATTCTATAGATTCTATCTGGGCTGCAGACTTATTAATTATGTCTCAATACTCTAAAGAAAATCTCAAATTTAAGTACATCTTAAATGTTATAGATTGTCTCTCAAAATTTGTCCGGAGTGTAGCTCTGAAAAAGAAAACAGCTTCAGCTGTGACAGCGGCTTTTGAAAAAATACTTGTAGAGAGTAAACGGAAATGTTCTATGCTTTATACAGATATGGGTTTAGAATTCAAAAATAAATTATTCCTTCAGCTATTGGACAAATATAATATAAAATTGTATCATACATATTCCAAAATTAAATCTAGTATCGTCGAACGTTTTAATCGTACTTTGAATGGTAAATTGAAGCTACATTTTGAAGTGAATGAAAATCATAAGTGGCTACAAATTTTACCGTCAATCATAGATGATTATAATAATAAACATGTGCACAGGACTACCGGTTTTCTCCTAGAGAAGTGAGTTTCAAAAGAAATGAGAAAAAAATTTTAGAACGAATGTATCCTCTTGAGAAATTCAAGTTAGATAAACCAGTCTTCAAGATAGGTACTTGTGTACAAATAACTCGAAAGAAAGACATTTTCGACAATAAATATAGACACTAGTGAAATATTCCTCGTAAGTGATATTCACTACACAGATCCTATAACTTATTTGATAAAAGCGTTGGATGGAGAAGAAATTTTAGGTAAATTTTATAAGCAGGAATTACAGTTGACAAAATTTTAAAGTACTTCTAGAAAGATGAATACTCGTAAGTAAATGGTTGAACTAGGTACTTTTCAGAAGTCCATCTCAGCTACTTATCTTATGTTACCTCATTTCTCAATTATGATGTGTTGAGTAAATAAACATACTTCATTATCCAAATTCATTTTCATGGTTACTTCATCAATTGTACCTACGCTTTATTATCTAGGTACATGTTAATTAAATTTTCATTCTCGGAAGAGAGGAAAAATTGTAATTTTGAAGTCATCACCATGGAATGTAGTACAGATGTAAACACAGTTGGGTTGATGGTTTCTTAATTCAGTTACAAATAATCTCACATGGTAATTAAATTTTCATTCTCATCAGGTTGACTATATACCTCATTATCTGAATGCAATTGGAGATTAAATTTTCATACAAGTTAATTAAAATCATGATAGGAAAAAAACTCATTATCTAAATGTAATCGAGCGTGACGGAGATTAAATTTTCATACAAGTTAATTAATTTTCATTCTCATACAAAAAACTCCAAAACTCTGAATATCAATATAATAAATGTCACTCGAGGGATGTTCAGGTGAAGGAATTTCAGAAACTCAATCATGCGTGACAAAAGAAAAAAATTTTCATCTAAAAAAAATTGGAAAAAAATTTTTTTTCAATTTTCTTTTCAAATTCATTGTCACAGGGGGATGAATCATGGGGGAAGCATAAAAAATCAAAGTCCAAAAAAAGTTGATACTTAGAAAAATTTTGTCACAAGTCCGGGCGTTGTCACCTTGGGCAGGTGTCCTAGAGGTCAAAGTGTGCTGAAGGGGGGACTATACTACTTATACCTATTTCTAATGTATTATCGTCATTATTTTGATGTTAATTTGCTTTTGATATGTTCTTATAAATTTATTTGAAAATATTCTCGACGTTCATCTTCCAAGTACTTCAGATCGAGTAGAAATATTGCCGCTTTTATAAAATCGGCAAAAAATTCCGCCGACTTTATCAATTCAGCAAGCTGTTGCCGATTTCATAAATTCGGTAAAAATTTCTGCCAATTTGATAAAATTGGCAATTTGACGGATTCGGGCGTAACATATGTATACCGGTAGGTAATTATTGGTATTTTTTGAATTAGCCTTGCAGGATCGTGGGAAACAAAAGAAAACCATTGAATAAAATGAAGATATTTTTTGAGGCAAGAAAATATAATTCGTTTACCTAATTTGTTTTCTTTTCCTGAAAATATATTTAAATATTTCCACAAGGTAAATCAATTTCCTATGACACGTCAAATGAAAATGTTTCTCGTAGACCTATATAATCCGAGATCGAGGTTAGCGTAAATTCGTTTCTACGATGTAAGAAAATAAGACAACGGCTAATTCCACCAACTGAAACAGAATTTCTTATTTAAAAACACTGACGTTTCGTCCAAGTCACCAAACCGACTTCGATTACCGTACAATTTCCCGAATCCGTTGTCCCGAAAGCCCAAATTCCCTAATGTCCATTTTCCTGAAAGCCACTTTCACAAAACTCACTAACCCGAATATCCAATGTCCCGAAGAAGTCCAATTTCCCGAAATTCATTTTCACGAAAGTTCCATTTTTTGAATCCAATTTCCCAAAAACCACTTTCACGAAGAGCCACCTGACGTATATACGTGCATGATGAGAAATTATCTTTCGACTGAATCATCTTCCTTTTTTCACTGAACGACTGCTAAGTTCTGATGAATTTTGACCGACACGTAGCATTTTCCATGGTAAAGTAGATATTGTGTTGATGTAGACGCGCACGAAAGATGGTGTTCCTCACTTGTTCAACTACCGTCGTATCGTACAGCATCGCTAACATGGCCCAAATATTAGAAAAGAAGTTATTACTCGATGGATTTGTTTACCTCCGCTCACGAATGACGAAAGACAAAATATACTGGGACTGCCGGAAACTTCGGTCAGGCGAATGTTCAGCACGAGCCATCACTAACAATCCAGTGGCCGCAGCAGACGTCTTAGTACTCCAAGGGCCAAATAAATCTCCGCACAGTCACACACCAAACCAAGAAGAGTGCGCTGCTGAGAGACTGACCGTGAGAATAAAGCGAATGGCGGCTGTGCACCCTGAAGCGCCTCCCGCTCAAATCCTGCGAACGGAATTAGCAGGTGTCCCTTGTGGAGTGCTAAGTCAATCGCCAGAGCGGGAGACGCTCAAGAAACGACTACGACGGGAAAGACGAAAGGATATGCCATCGGATCCGTTATCACTTGCCCAATTTAAAGAAATTCCAGAAACATATCAAAAGACCCTGCAAGGTGAAAAATTCCTTCTTTTTGATTCAGTGCCGGAAGGAGAAGAGGACCTGGATGAAGACTGCGAACAGAGCGAAAGCGAAGACGACGGAAGTACCAGCAGAATCCTTCTATTCGGAACGCGTCAAAACGTGGAAATGTGGTGCAAAAGTCAAACGTGGTTCGTCGACGGTACTTTCAGCGTAACTCCGTCCCTATTTACGCAACTTTTCACACTGTTGGGCGTACGCAACCGAGAATCGGTCGGCGGAGAAGGAGTACCACTGCCATGCATTTACGCCCTCATGTCATCAAAGAAACAAACCCAGTACAGCGAAGTGTTGAACGCCATAAAGGCAGCCGTCGATGAATACCGAATAACCGCTTGCACGCCTTCGCGCTTCATGTGCGACTTCGAAAAAAGTATCATTAGTGCTATAAAAGAGACATTCCAAGACGTGCGTGTCAGCTGTTGTCAGTTCCATTTGGGGCAGTCGGTGTACCGCAAGATACAGGCGCTAGGGCTCCAAAGTCGCGTACAACGACCCTGAGGATCGGACTGTCAGAGATTTCTGCCACATGACTGTCGCGCTGGCGTACGTGCCACGGTTGCAGACGTACAAAATGCGTTCGTCCTACTCCAAGATGAGGCACCAGATGAACTAATCGAATTTATGGAGTACTTCTCCTTGTACTACGTCACTGGCAGGCCGGGACGAGGCCGCAGGCCTCGGGTTGCGCCCAGATTTCCACCAGAAGACTGGAACCATTACAACGACGCGATACTCGACGCTCATAAGACAAACAACGCCAGCAAAGGCTGGCACAATAGATTCCGTCTGCTCCTGGGGAAGTTCCACCCCGATATGTACACCTTCCTTAAAGAGCTACAAAAGGAGCAGGCGGACACCGAGACCAGCCTCGCTGAGCTGTCCCTCGGAAGAAAAATGAAAGCTAGCCCGAGAAAAAATGGCTAGAGCTACAAACGAGAATAAGAAATATTGTCCTCGAGTATAACGGTTACAAGTCGAGCGACACTATAATAGATTACTTGCGGACTATCGGCCATAATGTGCACATTGCCTGAGCTTTGACGTCTTCTTCAATAAACAGTTTGTTCAGTCAATTATTATTTAAATATAACTGTAAAACGGGTGTCCGGAAATTAGCCATTCAGGAACATGCTTTTCGGGAAATTGGATTCGGGAACATGGGTGTCGGGAAATTAGCCATTCGGGTCAGTGGGTTTCGGGTCAATGGCTGCCGGGACTTTGGACATTCGGGAATTTGGGCTTTTGGGAAAATGGGTTTCGGGACAACGGATTCGGGAAATTGGGCGGGAACCCCGGACGATTCCGGACTTCATCACAAGTAAACAGAAACTGAGAACGAACGGAATACAAAACAGGGTAAACCATTCGAACAAAATACGGAACAAGATTAAACAAGGCAGTGACTCATCAGTGCTTGATCAACGTAGAATAAAAGAGATTCAAATTCCCACAATCAGTTTTAAAGTTTACAGTTTTTTCCTGCTTCAAAATCTCCACGACTTCCCGAATCTTCCTCTTCTTATTATTACCTACGTGAGCCAATAACATCGTATTCATAAAATTAAACTTATGATTACACTCTCTTGAGTGACAGGCCAGAGCAGTGTGGTCATTCATTTTTTGTTCATCATATCTATGCTGGTAGAGCCTTTTCTCCAAAAGTTGACTAATCTCACCAACATAGATTCAAACAAGGTATACTATTACACAACACCCGAATTTTTTAGGGGGGGGAGGGGGTCTTGTCTTTGGTCCGAGAAAACAAATTTTCTTGAAGGGTGTTGTGATTTTCAAAAGCGATGAAGATTTCCGGGTCAAGTTTCTTGATCATGTGACTGATTACCAAACTGCTCTAACCCACATACGGAAATGACACAAATTTTTCAATTCTGCGATTGTCATGATTAGTGCTATTACACACGGAGAAAAAACTATAGTAAATTTGACTAAGAACATAGTAAAGCCGGTCCAGTCACGATTTTTTAGTAAAAACAACTGAGCAATTTCAGTAATATTTACTTAGTTTTATTCCCTACTTTTTCTCGTAAGTATAACTATATTTTTCAGTCGTTATAACCATAATCTTCGACTGGACCGGCTTTACTATGTTTTTTAGTTAAAAGTACCACCAAAATTTTTCTCAGTGCATTTAGGTCTACAAATACATACAGTGTCAATAAAATTGTCAGGGTAGTCATTATTCCTGAGCATGCGTTTAAATTTACAATCTAGTTCTTCGTGAAATACAGGATCGGACAATTTCATCCATTTCTCTCTCAGGTTCCTGGCAGTATTAAACTTAAAATGATAAGGTTGATTGGACAAAAAATTAATAATACAACCGGTATGAGTAGGTTTCTCATAATTATGACATATAAGTTTATCATGGTCACGAATAAAACTAATATCCAGAAAATTGATCATGTTAAAGTCTTTTTCATAAGTAAATTTTAAATTGTCATTCAAACTATTCAGAAAGTCAAAAATTTCCTTAAATTTACTGTCAGATATAATAAAAAAAGTATCGTCTACATATTTCGTCATGAATTTTATGTTATCTTCAAATTTCTCATAAATTTCATTAAACAGTTCATCTAAAACCAATTCCGCCACTATGGGGGAGAGAGGACTGCCCATAGTTACCCATTTGATCTGCGAGTACACAACACCATCGTACTGACAATACCCTCCTTTTAAACAGTACTCAAGAACTTCAAGGAAAAATTCCTTGCTCACAGCAGTGTGTTCTTTAATTTTATCCCACAATTTGGAAATGGTGTGTACAACCAGATCATGAGGAATGGAAGGAAATAAAGCTACCACATCGAACGACACAAGAACATCTTCGTTATCTACAGTAATGCTACAAATCATATCAGGAAGTCTCTCAGAAGAACGTACATTCAATTTATCATCCCTTATCTCATAGAGTATGCTGGCCAAAAATTCAGATAATTTATAGGTAGGGGATTTTATAGAAGAAACTATAGGACGGAGAGGGAAATTTTCTTTATGTATTTTCGGTAGGCCATAAATTTTAGGAGCAACTCTGTCATATTTAGTCATAAATTTTCTAAGAGGTAAATCAATCCAATTTTTTTCATACATCATCTTAATAAAATCATTACATTTATTCTGAATTTTTGTAGTGGGATCAGACGGAAGGACTTTGTAATTGGACCTATCTTGCAGTAGTTCAGCCATTCGAATTCTGTAGTCTCCTTCCTTCATGAGTACTGTTGCATTCCCTTTATCGGCTCGAAGTACCAAAATATATTTGTTGTTGTTCCAAAAAATTCCTTAGTACTTTTAAACTCTTTCATCAAAATAATGCCTCTACCCTCTTCCCTTTTGCTTCTGTTATTGCATACTCTCTTCAGGTGATGAACTACCTTCTGTCTGACGTTGGCCTTTTCCTCCTCTTGTGTCATCTCCGTATGTGGGTCAGAGCAGTTTGGTAATCAGTCACATGATCAAGAAACTTGACCCGGAAATCTTCATCGCTTTTGAAAATCACAACACCCTTCAAGAAAATTTGTTTTCTCGGACCAAAGACAAGACCCCCCCCCCCCTCCTCCTCCTAAAAAATTCGGGTGTTGTGTAATAGTATACCTTGTTTGAATCTATGTTGGTGAGACTAGTCAACTTTTGGAGAAAAGGCTCTACCAGCATAGATATGATGAACAAAAAATGAATGACCACACTGCTCTGGCCTGTCACTCAAGAGAGTGTAATCATAAGTTTAATTTTATGAATACGATGTTATTGGCTCACGTAGGTAATAATAAGAAGAGGAAGATTCGGGAAGTCGTGGAGATTTTGAAGCAGGAAAAAACTGTAAACTTTAAAACTGATTGTGGGAATTTAAATCTCTTTTATTCTACGTTGATCAAGCACTGATGAGTCAATGCCTTGTTTAATCTTGTTCCGTATTTTGTTCGAATGGTTTACCCTGTTTTGTATTCCGTTCGTTCTCAGTTTCTGTTTACTCGTGATGAAGTCCGGTGACTTGGACAAAACGTCAGTGTTTTCAAATAAAAATTCTGTTTCAGTTGATGGAATTAGGCGTTGTCTTATTTTCTTACATTTTAGATATTCCACGAATAAATTTAAATTTGTTCGTTTCCACGATTAAACTTTTACTCACTTTAATCAATAGAGACTGGAGAAATGAGATATTAATGAGAGAATGAGAGTCGGAAAACGATTTTTCCAAGAGGAATTCTAATCAAAACGTACAAAAATGACTCGGTCTTCAATAAAGAAGACAAGATTACGGATATCAGAGGGGCATGTAAGGGGAAAATAGCAATCACAGATTGGAGAGCCATTTGACCGATTTTCTCTCGCCTTTCTCTCAATCGCCCTTTCCAATTAGATCTACTATTCATTAATTATTCATTGATTGACTAACCCATTTCAATCCTGACACCAGAAGGTAAATTGAATTTTAATTTATAAAATAACGGTCGGAGGAGGATAGTTTTTTGGCTAAAAATATTTTCTTTATTATCGATTCTTCGGTTAGGTTATTTATAAGCAAAATACGCTTTGTTAACGTAAAATAATTCATAATTACAAATGAAAAGTAGGTAACTAGACCTATTATTTAAAAAAAAAAAAAAAAAAAATGAAATAAAAGGAATCGTTTAGTAAGTTATACAGTCTACTTAACACACGTGATTACATCAAGAATTACAGCGTAAGCGGGTACATGTTGACTGACATAGGTAATCAATTGTTTTCAGTAAATTACTTTATGAACAAGACCCACGTGATTTTTCAACGAGCCTCTATGAGCGAATCTTTTCTGACAATATTCGCATTCAAATTGTGGCTCTTTACCGCACTCGAATTTAAAATGTAACATCATACTTTGACGATATTTGTATTTTCGACCGCACTTATTGGGACACTCAAATTCAGGAGTCATCTCCAAAGGATTTTCTCGTCCTCCACGCTTCAATGCCAGAGGAGTAATACGACGAAAATTCTTTTCAGGTCGTCTTCTGACAAATTTTTTCTCCGACTTTGTCCAACATGCTGCAATGCAAATTTGTACATGTCTCATTGAATTGAATAATACATTATAGAGACGAATACTTGTAACTGTATAGAGTAAGAGATTGAAATTTAAATTTGATTAGGAATTTCATACTTTTGTACCAAGTTCTTAAAGTGAATTGATCGATAATGGGGAGAAATACGTTGAATGATGAGGATTAATGGGAAAGGAAGTATTGCGATCGACTTTGTATCAATCTAAAATTGATATCTTCTGCACTGGACGTCGATACATCAAGTCAACACGAGGTCAAATGTGTTGATTCAATGTTAATTGATCTAATACGATACCGTAGAACGTTTGTCGTACCATAATAGGTAAAAATCATAATTTTTGAATCCCTTTTACCGATCGGTTTGTAAAATTCCTTTCTAATCGGGTGAGGTTTTTAAATAAATTTCGACGTTCTCGGGGGACAGT
Organism: Aspidiotus rigidus; assembly: GCA_035079385.1. Lineage (NCBI taxonomy): Eukaryota > Metazoa > Arthropoda > Insecta > Hemiptera > Diaspididae > Aspidiotus > Aspidiotus rigidus. Next base: position 1,603,069 of record JAVHKY010000009.1, on the reverse strand, counting down.
AGTGAGCGGAAAAAAAAGAACAAAAAATAACTCTCGCAGTCGCGTAAGCAACGCACAACATTTTTCCTCTACCTGCAATTAAGCATTGCATTGCACTTAAATTTTAACTTTAGTGCTCCAACTTATTCTATAAAACGTTCTCTCAATAAGATGCACACATCCTTACCACAGCTCTCTCCCTCCTAATTCATTTCTTGATCATCATACATAATTTAATGTATCCCCAGTCGCTCCTCTTTTCAACCACTCGTAAGTTTTATTCGTCATATGCAAACGATGTCGTCGACGTATCTAGCCCAGAAACGAACGGAGTTGGACGACGCGAGTTCATCTAGAATGTCAGCTTCCATACGGTCCATGAAGACGTCGGTTTCGAGAGCGAAAAGAGGTCCTCCCATGGGGAGGCCATCTGGAAATTATCTGGAAATTTATAGATGTCCTTCCTAAACACGTACAGATTATATCATAGAATTTCGAAAACTAATCTCCACTTTTCGTGAAAATAATCTGTGCGTGTTTAGGAAGGCGTTTTGGGTTAGTGAAGTATTAGTGCAGCAATCCTTTATGTATAGTTTCTTTTGACGTGGAACACGTCTAATAAGAGAGAAATTTTATAAATGTTCAACAGAAATCAATCAGTGCGCCTCTGGTTTTCATCAAGTTCACTTCTTTGAAATTAAAAATATTCTATCAACCTATTTGATTATTCTCTTTTTCATAGTATTTCATTTATCTAGCGACCCTGCGTGAAACGTTCTCCTACCTTACAGCCAAAAACTTGTCTCGCTGTTATTAGTCCAGCGTACCGATCGTAATATAGTGCATTAACTAGGTAAAGAAAATGAAATCAAGAAAATCGCGAATAACTTGAATGATAAGCTCCGAGAAAGCTTGAGGATTGTTATTCCTTGAAGCTAAAGGTTACCGGAAGACATCTTCACGATTTTTCGATCGTATCGCGATCTTGAATTTCTCATGAAACTCCGAAACATTCTATTTTCCAAAATGAAAATTACTGACGTTTAATGATTTAACTACAAAGTTATCAAAATTCTTATATGCTGCGAATTTACTGATGAATCAACCGGGTATCCTGTCAGAATTAAGAAAAATTGACACGTTTGAAGCCCAATACCGTCTGAAGGACTACAAGGCTAGGTATACCTATCGAAAACATGCTAGGCACTAAATGAACATGGTTTGTAAGTTTGAAAATGAGATTAATCGACTTGGAGAAAAAATATGGCACACAGGACCGGCTAATTGCCGAACTAATGTATGGAAAAATTTGTCAGAAACTTCATATTTGACGACTCTCAAAGAAAGGACTTCGAAAAAATTTTTCTGATGCACCAATTTTTGAGGTACGAGACGTCGAACTGAAGAGGTCACATACGTAGAGTAGCCAAAAGCTGGTAACTTAATTAAGAAAAGTAGGTAAGCGTCGTAGTTCGAACCTTGTGATTTTTTGCGTTAAACCGCAAATAATCATTTTAATAAAAAAAAAGTTTCATTACTTCCCGAAATTATTTTGTGCGAGAATATTTGTTTGTCTTTCTACGTACTCGAACATTTTCGTATCTTGCCCTCGTAATTGAGAAGAGACGCAATGCGCGGGTGGTGGATTTTCATTTCATCCGATCGAAGATTTTCATTGGAATCCCAATTTAATTTTTTTTTCTTTTCTTTTCAAAATGGTGATTTCACTTCTTAAAATCTTTCAGAGAGCTTATGTGAAATAAATAATTGAAGAAAGTTTCTACTTATTTACAAGAAATAATAGATACAAAAACTGCGCAATATTTTCTAATGAACACTCTCTCGTTGACGTATTTTCAACCGGAGTAGTCGGGAGTTTTACATAGCATAGGTGCACGTTATCTAGTCCAATAAGCTATATTCTTCTGAACTTTTTCCATCTTATGATATGTCTTTTACAGTTCTGTTCAAGTATTCCTGAAAAGGACGACTAATCTGTAGATTATTTAAAGTATAGGTATTATCGACCGAAAGAAGCTCTGATTAGATAAAAAAAACTATCTATCTTATGGCGTAGTTTTGGTTGTTTTTTTTTCATAACAACGCAGTATTCAAAGATTTTTTATTTTTGTCTGCCTCATTTACTTTCTTCGTTATACTTATTTCTATGCTTCAAATACAGATTTCTTTTTGCTATCGTTCATTTTTCTTTTCTTTTTCTTAAATATATACATGTTACGCCGAATTCGAGCAATTGCACAATGCGCGCAGTCTGCAGCAATTCCACCAAATGCGTGTAGTCATCAACCTCTTTGCTGATAGCACGCAGTCGGTATCGTGATTGCTAAATATGCGCAAAATACTGATGAGTGCGCGCGATTGGCAATATTTGAATGCAGATTGCGCGCATTCAGCAAATTATCATTTTGAATAGTATCCTGAATTTGTGCAGTTAACAAGTGCGCGCAAATGCTAAAAGAAATTCTGCCGAATTCATGCATACAAAAATATATTGGGCATACGTATAGGCCAAAAATTGAAAGATTGATTCATTTGGAAAAAAATATAACAAATTACACTAAAAATATTCAATTATTTAAAAAGATTTTAAGTTGTCGACATGTTATTGTCGCACGTGCGGCCGGCGTGGCAAGCAGAATTGCATTAGAGCCCAGACTTGACGCACGCACATCGCTTTGTGAGACACTTTTGCCGGCAGTTCCAGCGACAATAACCATGTCCAGTTCTAACGAAATCGAGCCGGACCAATTCTCGAATCCTGAATTCGGCTTCCGGGACATCGCTCACTGCTAAGGAAGTACACTTTGTCGCGTCCAGAGCATTTCATTCAAGGATGTTTCGTTCTTGCCATGAATTTACCATCTTCTTCCATTACGACTATGAGATTTCGTGCGTCGCTACGACCCTGATCAAACTCAGGAATACGTAAGAGAGCATTGCCTCCCTCTTTCTGAGGGGGAAGTAAACCTTTCCCTCGAGTAACCATTCTGTCAGCTTGTTCCTTCAAAATTTGAGTAGGTCAGATTTTTAGACTGTATTAATCAATCATTCATCACCTGTTGATTCGTAAAAACTCGAATAAAAGCCGCAAACTATGTATCAATAATGGTAAAATAGAAAAATCACAAAAAAAATCAGTAGGTAACTAGGTACTACTCTGAATCATCTTCCTCGCTAGAAATTGCTGAGTCGTCATCTTCATCGGTCGAAGAACATTCATTTTCACTGTCCTCCCATAAGATATCGTCTTCGGTACCATCCAGGGAATTAGAAATACAACATTTTTGGAAGGATTTCTCGATCATTGTCCCGGGAATTTTTTTCCACGCTCGATCGACCCAATGTGCTATTTCACTAGCAGGGGCTTTCTTTATTTTACCAGTGGCAGTTAGTGGTAGATTGTCTTGCATCAGCCAGTGATCGTATTCCATTTTCAGATAGTCCTTAGATGGTTTATTGATACTGACATCCAACGGCTGAAGTTGCTATGTCATACCGCCAGAAATAATGACTATGTCGAAGTTCCCATCGCTTATGCTTTTCCTCACGTCGTCAGTCAAATGGCCTTTGAACGAGTCCAGTACTAACAAGCCCCTTTGCGAACGCACGACTTTCGGGCGTCTTCCCCATACTAAACGAGTCCACTCTTGCATGAGCTCTCCCGTCATCCACGAATTCTCATTGGCACGAACAATTACAGTACGCGGAAATTTTTCATTCTTGGGTATAGTTTTTCGTCGCAAAATTATGTAAGGGGGGAGTTTGTTTCCGTCAGCTGTGATGCATAGCATGACCGTTATTCGACATTTCTCGTAACCTGTGCTCAAAACCTTGACTTCTTTATCTCCTTTCGTGTGAACAGTCGTATTTCGTAACATGTCAAAGTAAACTGGGGTCTCATCAGCATTTCCAATATCACTCAAACAGTACCCCTTTTCTTTACGTAGTCTTATCACAAATCGCTGGAAACTCACCAGTTTCTCTTCATATTCCGCAGGAAGTTTCTGACATATCGTTGTACGACGCCTCAAAGCCAGCCCAGATCTCTTCATGAAACGGTCACACCAACCAGGGGAGGCTTTGAAATTTGCATCTCCAATAAACTTGTCCTTACCTTTGCGTGACCTTCGAAACAATTGACAAAATCATAGAGTTTCATAGTAGATTACTGTACAGTGGCGGTAAGTAAGCGATTAATGTCGAGTGCGAAGTTGGCGGAACGAGCGCAGCGAGTGTAGCCGTCGCACGAAACACATTTATTATTATTCAGAAAGAAATTTCAGAAATATATTCATAGACACTTAGACGAGGCGACGATTCTCAAACTCTATGACTTCCAGTTTTTGTTACGCTAATTTCTAATTTTTCTCATCACATCAGCCTATTGGTGAAAACATCGCTACAGGTGATTACAAGACTTCCCGCACAATGGGATAAGAGATTATGTCGTAATAACAAAAATGAATTTCAATCATCCTTCATTACAAGTCGTGACACAACATTTGACAGGAACGTGTTCCACGCCACCGCAATTTAGTTGTACTAAACATATTAAAATTGCGGGGCGTCCAGGGGGTGGGGGGCAGGCGCGAAGCGCCGAGTTTTTTCATTATTTTTTTATTAATTTTTTTTTCAATTATGAGCTACTAAGAGCCTGTCATCAGAGCTTTAAGCTTAGACGGGGTGTTATTGAGTTCAGATGGGGGGAGAGAGAATTTGATTGTTAAAGGAATTGAAAGATGTTGAGGACAGATGGAGAACCGTCTGGTAGTTCTTCTATGTGATTGTGAGGGATGAGTCAAGAGTTTGGGAGTGAGGCTAATTTGTGGCCAGAAAAGATATGTTGAATGATTGGGGGGAAGGATATGAAAGTTGCAATCAGAGCATGGAAGAGGCATAAGATTAAGGCGCTGGAGTTCTTCTCGCTCAATGTAAACAGAGATTCGCAATTGGAAAAATCAAGGCGGTGGTGTACGTTCTTTATGGACCTACCACCACCACACCACTTGATTCTTCAGATTGCACATCTGTTTACATTGAGCGAGAATACCTCTAGCGCCTTTATAAGATGGGTGTTGCGTGTGTGTGAGTCTAAAGTGACCAGTGAATTCAATTTGTAGTATGAGACCAGCTGGAACGCGCGCTGAGCGAAGAGCAGAGAGAGAAAGAAGATATTCTGCTCAACTGGGCTCCGTCGTTTCATGCGCGCTCAACAATAAAAGTGAGAGAAAATTAGTAGATTAGGCGTCAGGCGCGGAAAGTGAACGATTGCCGAGTACAAACTTTGACGAGCGAGCAAAGCGAGTGAGGCAACCGTACGAGGTAATCGGTTCACTTTTTAAGGCTGGCGCGTATGCTATTTTAATGCAAGATGGTCGGAAAGGCTGTGTTTCCGCGGAGGTTTTTGTGGTGGAAAGCGAGTCTTTTCTGCTTGATGAAGAAAAATTTGTCGCTGTGCTGGAAAGTACTTTCCGCACCTGGACGGTGGTGCGGAAAGTACTTTCCAGCTCAGTGCGGCGTGTGTCCCCACTTCTACCAGCAACTGCCATTCCTTCTCTCGTCGTATTATTCTTACTTCAGTCTGATTTTGTGTCGTTTGATCCGTCGCCGCAGGATTTGAACTCGTGTCACCCACGCGTGAAGCCACTACTCTAACCACTCAACTACTGTAGCCTTACATCAATTTGCGTGTAATTTGATTATAAATCTTTTTATACGCAACTACAGTTGTTGAGTCGTGTACTAGCGTGAGAGTGCTGCCAATGCAAAGTGTACGGAACCTTTCCTCCCATCTTGCATTAAAGCATTGTATTTATCAGTGTTGAAAAGTAACCAATTCCGCCACTGATACGTAATGTACTATTAATGGAAGATGAGAGTAGATATATCATGTATGTTCTGGGACACTTTAGGACAGACAACTTTTTACTCCTTTTTTACAACATTTTTCACTGTTTTTCATACACATATTTTCCTACACCATTCTCTATTTTTGTCATAAAAACAGCTTTTTTACAACATTTTCACCTGTTTTTTAAATATTTTCTAAAATAATTTTTTTTTAATTATTCCTATAAATCACCTATTAAGTAAATCACTTTTTACTTGTTTTTTATCACTTTTTTCACTGTTTTTTGTATACATATTTGTAAGAGATCCCTAGAGCATGAGGTTAGAGAAGGAGATCACTGAACAAAGGGGGCTTTGTATGATGTACCAAAATATTGGGATGTATGCTAATAACCAAAGTGAATAGAGGAAATACATATAGATTGCGATCAGATATAATTAAAGGGACTCACTTAGTTGGATACATCTTAAATGAACTACAGATTTAAAAAGAAAGTCGAGGCAACGCAATAATAAGAATAAGAAAAGAATCTACATAGTGAGGCCAAAATTAGCGGTTAACTGCACAAACGTAAAAATGATAAGATGATTAAGAAAACAACACATCAGTTGGTAATTAGATTGATTTGCAAACAAGAGAGATATGACAGCGCACAGAATACGTTAACAAAATTGTTCTTTAAAATTTGAACTCTCTGATTAGGTTAGCTGGAAGAGCTTATATAGGGAATGAACAGGGTGTAGAATATTGTAACAGGTAATCGGGTAGAGTAAATATTGAAAGAGACTTGTAAAAATATGTAGAAAGAAATATGATTGTAACGGGGAATGGAAAATTTGGTAGGTTCAATAGCAAAAGAGACTTGTAATAAGATATAGGAATAAATACCATTGTAATAAGATTGTCAAATAAATGAGTGTTGTTATAAGGAATCGTGCAAGCGAATGAAGGTGGTGCAAATGATGTAAATATTGAAGTGCATGTAACAGGTGTATTTCATACAATATTTTCTTACACTATTCTCTATTTTCCTCATAAATTTTAATATAAGTCCTACTTCTCTAGGTTCATTAGATGTTGAGCTATACCTCTCAAAAATCAGACAAAGTTTGATCTTCTTATGAACTCCGCAAATAAAATTACAACTCTCATTAATTCATTTACTTTGGTTATTATTCCGTTTGGTGATGAAAATTCATGAATCTTGAGAATGACATACCAGAAGTTGACTTCCATTAGTCAACAATTTTGAGCAACATCAAGTACGACGTACCAGAAGTAAACTTCCATTACTCAGCAATTTTTGAGCAACAAATTAAAATCCAATCAGCACATGAAAAACTCTATTCCACTACTCTATGACGATCCAGAAGTAGACTTCTGCTACGTCATTAACTGTCGTATGTATGAGTTAGAACAAGAAGTCCTTTTTTAACATACTACTCACATTTATGATGAACCAGAAGTAGACTTCTACTACGTCATAGATCTTTGTAACCTTCCCGCTGTGTTTCACATGTGCAAGTTGGGAGGCACCAACGCTCACATTAAAGGTTCAATATGACAAACAGGATTATTTTTAATTTATTTTATTAATTCGATTTTAATTGTTCATCTTTATTTGTTCATTCTATCTTAATAATATTGGAAACATCAGAAGATGAATAATCTTTGTCACTTCTCCAATAAATGGCTACCTATATTAGAATGAGTATTCATTAAAGACTTTATTTCATTTATTTGTTGATAAAATTTTTCAAGAGTTATTCCTAGATTTCCGAGTCGTTTATAACTAAACCAGAGCTCACCAACACGTCTCAATTTTAAAGCTTGACGATTGGAAATTCCAAAACCATCTTCAACAGAAGTAGAAAATGATACATTTACTTCCTGCTTTATTGAAAACATGTCCATATCGACAATAATCCGAGAATAATCTCTTGGTATTGTACTTCAAAATTTTCTTACCTTTCTCTCGAAGAAATTATATTAACGTATCGAAATTATTTTCATAATTTTTAGGAAAGAAATTATATTAGGTGGTTCATAACAAATCACTAATGATGATAAATATTTATAAAGGTCTTCACCATACAATTTCTTGAACAAACGAGACTTTGAAATTACATTTTTAATTACAAAATTTATTATTTTATTAGTATTATTCATTTTTGGAAGAGATAACTTAGGCCTACCTGATTCTAATTCAATATGTTTTTCATCATCTTCCTTAAAAATTTCAACTAGAGATTCTAATTCATTAAGAGCTAAATTGAGAGAAATGTTGTTTACTGTAGCCATGTTGAACCAAATTTAAGTGCACAGTTGGAAAGAGAGAAACACCCAGTCATTTTGACGACGTGGTCAACCAGTTCAGGGTGAACAGATTCAATACGAAAATTTTTTTAAATTTCATGATCATAGTGTGAACAGATTCAACGTGATTTTTTTCTTAATTCGATGATAATTTATAACATAAGACAATGCATTAATTTGTCATAATTTTTCCCTTTTATAATTTTGAAAGAAACCCATCAAATTTCATCCACTCCATGTGAGCAAAATGTCTGTTTTTTGATAATAACGCATAATTCATTGGGCTTGTTTGATTGTACTTGGACTTCCGTCTTGTTTAGGCGTCATGGAACAGTCTACACTTGTTTGATTGTAAAGACGTAAAGAGTATCCTTGTTCCAGCTCACAAAGACTGCAGCCATGCAGAACACAACTCCATTGTCTGACCTGCACGTTGATTTTCCACTACATTGATAGGAGACCTAGAGTAGGTGTTCTATAATGACATGAACTTGAGGATTATGTTTCCTTTCTGTAACTCTTCTCATCTGATTTATTTAAATTAATTGTTTGCTATTTTTTCTTGATCCAAATTTTTTTCTTTTTCCTTTAAGATTTCTCTCTGTCAAAGTGCTAGTGTAGCTCTAAATCTAAATCTTAAAAAACAACAACCAGAATTTCTGATCATTTCAAAGAGCATTCTTTTCTGACTGTCAAAGCATGGAATGACGACAAATGTGTATGGTAGTTGAGGAGTCTGAACTGGTATCTCATTTTTCAATCAGTTTCATATTCAGTGGTTTGTTCTATTTGGTTTGACATTCTTGTAATGTATTCTTTTTGTGTCTCACTGTCAGATTTTTTATAGCTTCTTCCTTTTTTCTTATTTTTTCTATTTTGATCATTTTTAAGAATGGTAGGTATATGATTTATGAGAATTTTCAATAAATTTATCAATCATTTTCTCAATATCAATATACTCTACATCCAATTCACCCCTAAAAACTATATCCATTTATTACCTAAGACAGGCGTGGGCAACCTACGGCCCGCGAAGCCCTGTAATCCGGCCCGCGGCCACAATTTGAAAATCGGAAAAAATATGCAAAAACGAGTGGAAAAATTCAAATGAAATTAAATGATAAAATTGAAATGAAAAGTTGGAAAAAAAGTGAAACAAAATGTTTTCAATGCGAGACTTGTGCCTGGTGTTCGGCAGCCAGGTCCGTGATGTTCGGTATGAAATCTGAGACTTGCAGCCGCAACAGTGAATGCAGGTTTTCGTCTGTCAGACGAGCGCGTGCACCAGTTTTTGTCTGCTTCATTCTCGAAAATGTATGCTCGCAGATAAAAGTGGAACCGAACATCGAAATAAAGCGCTGGACCAGGTTCTTAATGGCCGGATAGTCAGTGCGGGAAAGTATTTTATAAAATTGCTGGATAGTAACGTCTGGCTCACGCATGAGATCACATAAGGTAGAGTTTGTTTTCAGGTCGATAATTTCTAACTGATACCTCTCTGGCACCGCATCTTCATCGATAGAGAACGGGTTCGCGATCATTCTGAATAGTGTTTCCATTTCTCTAATATTACTGAAACGCGTTTTAAATAATTCACCCAAGGACCTCAAACCTTTAACAAATTCATCTGTGGGTGGTGGACTGTTGATGATTTTGCTGAAATCCGCGCAAGTTTCGAAGTGGCTGAAGTTCTTTCTCTCAACTTGTTTCTGGAAAAGTCGGAGTTTCATTTCAAAGCTATCCACCTCGTTCAGTAATTGAAATATCAAGTTGTTTCTCTTTTGCATTCTCGCGTTCAAAACATTCAAATGCTCGAACACATCAGTCAGGAAAACAAAATCCCACATCCATCTTGGATCGTCGAGTACTGAAATAGGTTTTCCACGCGTCAGCATGAATTCCGAAATTTCGTTTCGCAGGTCGTAAAATCGTCTCAGAACCTTCGCTCTACTCCACCAACGCACATGGTTATGGTAAATCAGATCCCCGTACTCACTCTCCTCGGCATCAAGAAAAGCTCGAAAGGATCTGTGGTTCAAACCACGTGTTCGAATGAAATTAACTGAACGTGTTACGACTTTCATGACGTGTTCCAAATCCATTGTTTTACTGCACAGGGCTTCCAGATGGATGAGACAGTGAATTGCGGTTGGGGCTGGTAAATTTTTAGACGCCATGAAACTATTGATTCGACCAATCAATCCATCGTGCTTCCCAACCATGTTAGGAGCTCCATCAGTTGTAACTGCAGAAAAACCTGACCACTCCAATCTCAACTTCTCAAAGCATGATACAAGTTTTGAGAAAATCACTTCCCCCGTAGTTTGACCGTGAATACTCTCTAGCGACGCAAGATCTTCTGTCACATTAAATTCGTCGTCAATTCCGCGTATAAGAATAAGTAATTGAGCAGTGTCAACCACATCGTTACTCTCGTCCAACGCTACTGAGAAAAATCGAAACTTTTCTGCTGCACACTGCAATTACTGGAAAACATCATTACCTATGCAACTCTGTGATTCGTCTGGTGACCGTTCTTCGCGACAAACTCAATTCTTCGAAATCTTTTACTTTCTCAGGACACAGTTCTTGAGCAGCTGCAGTAATACACCTCTTTACAAATTCGCCATCGCCCAGTGTTTTACTTTCTTTAGCAATCACGTTTGAAATTGTTAAACTTGCTCGTACAATGGCACCTGTGTGAAAATTTTTCCCTTATTAGCATTCGACTTCATCATGTCACTCCACCACCTCCCCCGTAACCACTTCTCACCTTTTTCGTCGGTTTTCTTCTGAAATAGGGTTCCAACATTTTCTCGGAGAAATTTCTTTTCCAGCAATTGGACATGGGCTACTCGGGTTTCATCGGACAATTTTCCATATTTCTCACCATGCTTCGAATCATAGTGGCGTTTTATATTCGATTCCTTGAATACCGCCACAGAATCTCTGCACATTAGACACGTAGGCAATGCATTGTATTCAATGAAAAAATATTTCGCAGACCACGCACTCTTAAATTTCCTGCATTCTGTATCAACCTTGCGTCGCTTGTTCATCTTAAGAACTGTGAAGAAATATTGACGGTAGTGTGACTTTTGAAGGTACACGAATGTAATATTCCTGAATCATTATTTGTACGTCTTGTACACGCACGTTTTGACGTGTAATGTACTGTTACTCAATTTCTCGCAGCTTCATGAAACGACTGGCCCGCGGAATACTCGAACGTTATGAATGGGGCCCGCGAGCACGAAAAGGTTGCCCACGCCTGACCTAAGAGATGTTTATATTTAGAATTAGGATTAAATCCATAATTTGAATTTTTTATTTCTCTCAGACTAATCATTCTATAAGAACCCCAACTTTTTAATTTACAAATTTTAAAGTCATTTTCAGCATTCATATTTTTTAAAAGATACATCCTTTCTTTTATTTCAATCGTTCTTTTATTTAACATATTCACTAACCTTAACTGAATGGTAATGAAAGATAGTGAGGGTTAGTGAAAGTTAGTAAACAATAATTTATGAAAATTTTTTATATTAAATTATAAAGCAAAATGGATCTTCTGAAGACTTATGCAAATGCAAATGTTACAAATCTCGTTGATTTAGATGATATTATTGAGGATTACCCTGAAATAAAAAATATAGCTAAAGAATTTAATAGTGACTTTGCAAAAATTTCAACATTACTGGACAAAAGTTTAAATTATTCATCCGAAGATAAGGAAATTATGAAAAAAGTCTTTTTAATTTTCACAAATATACTTATTGAATTAAATAGTTATAAATATATAAATAATGATTCATTGGAAGAAATTCAAAAACAACTTGAAATAGGAATTCAAAAAGATGAAATAATTGAAAAACTCAAAAATTATGCATTTAAAACTGAAGAGGGTAAAAAACTCGTTTCAGAAAGTCAGAAAGAACTACAGAAAAAAATGGAAATGATTGTTAAAAGAAAAAATCACAAAAAATTATCTCCTTATACAGAAAATACTCTGAAATCATCACTAATTAAAACAAGAGATTTAAAAAAGAGAATTTATTCTCATGCTGAACTCAAGAAAATGAATGAATTAAAAAACAAACAACTGAATGATGTTGAAGCAATTGCTGTCACAGAAATTCCTAAAAAAGGAAAAGAGATTTATGTACAGGACTCCTACAAAATTTTTATGTCTTGGAAGGTTCTTGGAAGGTTGTATGTCTTATTTTTTACGTTCACTTTTATGTTTATCTGTTACGTTCATTTTAGTACATTCATTTTTACGCTCATTTTTACATTCATTTACGATGTCCACTTTTACATTCATTTTTAATATGTTTATTTTAATACATTCATTTTAATACGTCCATTTTTACATTCATTTTCAATACGTTCATTTTAATAGTTCATTTTTACATTCATTTTTAGTAAGTTCATTTCAATATGTTCATTTTAGTACGTTCATTTTTAGGTCTACTTTTCCTTATTAAATTTCTTTATAAAAAGTATTCTACTTAAATAAGAAGAATGAATATCTCTAAGAAAATTATTTCAATTATTTGTAAAACAATACCACATGTTTCAACTATTAATACTTCAGCTATTGAAGCTGGAGAAATTCATTTAAATTCAAAAAAACCTATGAATTTGGGAAAATACAATATTGATGTAAAGAATGTAAAAATTTAATAATGGAAAAACATAATGATGAATCAAAATTAGTTGACAAAGTGTGTGAGTGTAGGAGGAAAATAAATATAAGAAGTTATAATACTCATCTAAAATTAAAACTTCATAAAAGAAGATTAGATATGGTAAAAGAAAACAAATTCATACTATACTCTGTTCCACATTAAGGAGGGATAGAAATATGACCTCGAGAACAAAACGCTCTGGGTAATTTTAATCTACCGTTCCGTTCTCAAGGTCATATTTCTATCCTTCCTTAATGTGAACAGAGTATAGTCTCATAAAACAGGCCTGACCAACCTACGGCCCGCGGGCCGCATTTCCAAACATGAAGAAATGAGAGGAGAAATGATGAAGAGGCAATGAAAAAATTTATACTTGAAAAGTGTTAGTGAAAAACTGAAAGTAATACATTATGTAAATTGTAAAATAAACCAAAATCTTAAATACAAAACAGTGCACTGAGCCTAAAAAGTAGATTGCGTTAATTATTCAATGTGACACCTGCCTTTGGATACTTTCTGCTATTTTGGTAATTTCCGGCGTAAGATTTGTAGTTTGGATGCGTGAAGGTGGTCATCCGTGAGACATGAACGTTCGGGTATCTTTGTATTCTTGAGTCGAGAAAAAGTGTGTTCACATAAAAAAGTAGAAACAAACATAGCAAATGTACGCAAAGCCAAATCAATAATATTTGAGTAGTGCGTGGGGAGTAGTCCTGTCCATAGAATTCAAGTAAAGGTTTATTGTAGAAAGCTGTACTTAAAAACGAGTCTGCTTTCAAGTCAATTACTTCCGCAGCTGGTACACCTCCGAAATTTTATTCTCATCAACTGCAAAGGGATTCTCAACCAATCGGAATAACGTTTCTAGCGTCCGTGTACCAGCAAACCGCTCCTGAAATTCTCTTTGTAAACGTACCAGTTGATCAACATAATTTTGAATAGGTGGTTTTGGTTTGCGCTCTTCTTAAAGTCGGAGCAAGTCTCAAAATGAGCGAAATTTCCCGACTTGATCTGCGTTGCAAACAGCTTCAGTTTGTTTTCAAATGCGGTGATATCATTGAGAAGATTGAAAATGAATTTATTTTGAGTCTGCAGCCTAAAATTGAGGTCATTGAGGTGTTTGCAAATATCGACTAGAAAAACAAAATCCCACATCCATTTTGTACACTGAAATTCCTTCACAGGTTTTTCTTTCTCGCTCATGAACTTTTCAATTTCCACTCGTAGTTCATAAAAACGTTGCAAGACCTTGCCCCGACTTAACTAACGCACATTGCTAAAGTAAATTACGTCAGTGTATTCGCTTTCAATTTCTTGTAAAAATAATTGGAATTGACGGTGGTTCAATGCCTGACCTCTAATAAAGTTGACAGTTTTAACAACAACTTTCATCACATGGTCCATTAACATGATTTTGCAACAAAGTGCTTGAACGTGGATGATACAATGAATTGTGGGAGGATGTTCCAAATTCATTGATTTCATGAACGCAGATAATCTACCAACCAGTCCATCTTTCTGACCAACCATGCTGCGAACACCATCTGTAGTAAGGCCGCAAAATTTTTCTCATGACAAATTCATCCTTGTCACAGAAGCAACAACTTTGTCAAAGACAACTTCCCCTGTTGTCCTCCCATGTAAGCTCTCCATTGAAGCAAGTTCTTCTAAAACCTCAAATTTCTTATTGATTCCACGAATAAAGATTAAAAGTTGAGCCGTATCTGAAACGCATCAGTGCTTTCATCTGCTGCTAAAGAGAAGTAAGTGAAATCACTTGCACGGATTTGCAATTGTTGAAAAAGATCTTTGCCAAGAAGTTCAATACGCCGCGTGATTGTAGGTCGGGACAAGCTCAATTTTTCAAAATGAGTCTTTTTTTCAGGTAGTAATTCCTTAATAGCTACCATTATACATTTCTTGACAAATTCACCTTCACCGAAGTTCTTATTTTCACGCCCAATAATGTGTGCTATTTGTAAACTTGCGCGTACTATATCACCTTCACCAGAACTCTGTTTCTGAAACATTTTCCCAACATCCTCTTCCAAAAAAGCCTTCTTCATTGACTCGAAAAGGGCTGTTCGGCTCGTTGTGGTGGGCAAACCGTACTTCTCTTGATGTTTTGTTTTGAAATGACGTTTTATATTTGACTCCTTGAAACAGGCAACATCTTCTCGACACACCAAACATAATGCTTTTCCACGACATTCAATGAAAAAATAATTCACACACCAATCACTTTTAAATTTTCGATTTTCAATGTCAACTTTTCGTTTTTTTAACGCAGGTGCCATCGTTTCAATAACAATTTTACTGAGAACCAACAGTTTCATAATAGGTAATTCATTCAATCATCACACAGAAACTCGACGAGTCTTGATAAAACACGCTCCTTCATGACACATTACCATCCACCGTTTTTAGATAAGGCGTTTGGCCCGCACAACTTCTGACAAGTTTCAATCTGGCCCGCAATATGAAAAAGGTTGGTCAAGCCTGTCATAAAAAATAATTTTGTTATAAAATTCTTTCCTATATAAATAAGTAGGTAGTGAAAAAACTTCTACACAAAAAATGTCTACTAGAAATCAGATTGTGATAAGTGTTATAAAAAATGAGACTGGAAGACAAGACTCACAGATGGGTCAATGGATTCAGTTTTTTAAAGTACCTACATAATTTCTATAAAATTCATCACCGGTGACGTCGCAATGCGATATTTGACAACGATATCACGCTAATTTCTACCAGTGAATTATCGATTCCCATAAGAATAGCATTGGTAACATTCGATCATACATCAGTATTCAATAATGAAGAATAAATAAGGAATGAAAAATTGCGTCTCAAGTACTGGATAGCTTCTGGATTACAAATATAAACTTTTTATTGCTTAATTATTCTTCATTTTGGAATACTGATGTATGATCGAATGTTACCTATGCTATTCTTATGGGAATCAATGTTTGCTGAAAGCTGCAGTACTGCATTTTTCTCTGTTATCAGTGGACGTGACGTCAGGGTGATGGACTTTATGCAAATAAAAACAAAGCAAATAGAAAACTATTTAAGAAAATATAGAATTTATATAGCTTTTAGAGGAAGAGAAGTAATTATATTGCATATTATTACAGAAATTAACTCAATCAAGATTAACTTGCATCAACCCAATAGATGGCAAATTACTTTTATATTGACAAAAGAGGAAATAAATGCTTGGTTAACTGGAACACCATTCACGTTCGATGAAGACATATTTAGGTCAATTAGGGAGAATGATTTTAAAATTAGACCAAGAGTTATAGATGAAAATTTTAGAAGCAGACATACCTACACAATTTGAAATTCAAAATGAATGGAGAATTCGAGACTTGGAAGAGTTTTTAGATGTTATGAAAAAACCTACTTTTGAACTTCTTAAAAATTGGATACATTTACACAAAATTGGATACATTTACACAAAATTGGATACATTTACACAATGGAATCAGAGCTAATTTTTGTGTAAGTGCAACCTATGAAAGACGAGGTCATACAGAAACCATTGAGACTGATACAATTGCATTTACAAACTACAAATTATATATTTCTTCGTGAATCTAACTTGGATGAGATGTATGATAATATCACTGATTATATAACAGGAAGACATGCAAATATACAGGATAATTTAGAGGGTACTCAATGGGTTTTAGTATCAATTAATAGTTTTAGAATTAACATGAATAGGTATGATCCACTTAGAGCTGGTTCTTTTATTGAACTTCCTAAAATCTTGGCAAGTAAAAAAGCTATAGTAAATGTGAAAAATGAACATGATAATAAATGTTATTTATGGTCTATCGTCTATTTTAGCTGGTTTATTTCCAGTTGATGAACATCCATAAAGAGTGACTAAGTATAAAAAATATGAATGTTTTTGATGAAGCTTTAAAAGGGATTGAATTTCCAATCAAAGTTCAAGATAACAATAAATTTGTGAATAGAGTTAATAATCTCAATTTAATTGAAGGAGGAATATCAATTGATATATACCATCATAATAATCAATATAAAATTCAACCTCTATCAGATATAACCGAGGATGAAAAGAAAAATCATATCAATTTACCATTTCTTAAAGATAATTCAGGAAATTCTCATTATTGTCTGATTAAAGATTTATGGAAATTAGTTGGGAGACAAATTACAAAAAATTGTAAAAAGAAATATCTTTGTAAAATGTGTCTAAGCAGTTTTCCATGTGAAAAAGTATTATCTGATCATAAAAATTATTGTGGACTAAATAAACCTACTAAAGTAATTTTACCGAATAAAGCTGATAATATTGTTGAATTTAAAAATTATAATCATTCAATGAAAGTTCCATTTGCTATGTATGCTGATTTTGAAAATCTTATAAAGAAGCTTAATAAAGCAAGAGCATTGAATGCAAAGATTGAAAACCTGAGTGAAAAATTAAATAAGACTAAAGAAGAAGTTGAGAAATACAAATTGTATACAACAAAGCTTCAGAGACATTTTCCAATGAGTTTTGTCTATTATATAATGGAGAAATTCAACAAAATCTATTTGAATATTTTGGATTAGATGCTCCAAAGAAATTATATGAAAAACTAAAAGAAGACGCAATTTTCATTGCTAAGGAATATTTAGATAAGGAAATGAAAGATTTATCTGAGACACAAAAAATTGAATTTAAAAATGCTAAAAAATGCTCCCATGATTGAGGAAGACATAGGAAGATTAAATAAAAAACTTGATATTATTTGTAGTATTTTATTAAAGATAGAAGATGAAGATAGGAAAAAAGAACTTGTGACCTGTGCTGAAGATAGGGGTCTTGTGTCCAAAAATAAAATTTTTCAGTTTTTTTGTGATTCTTATTCTCCTTTCAACGCTCTTTCTCGTGGTGAAATCCGAATTTGTCTAACATCAACCGTTTTAACGCTACATTGCTCAGAAGTGAGGTACCTCAAGTGCAAAATCATGTTTGTTGAACTAAAACATCATCACTTTCAAAAAATTTGTACACATTGAATTTGAATCGTACACGATTGAAATTATAACCAAACTAGCATCAGCAAAGCTGCAATTAACAGAAATTATCCGAAAAATGTACAAAAATAGTACACAATCTTTAAACGGCTCTCCTGAAAAATTTTGTTTTCGGACACAAGACCCCTATCTTCAGCACAGGTCACACTTTATGATAAACTAAAAACTTATAAAATTTGAGTAAAGTAATGAATGGGTAAATAAAACAAAAGTTCGGGATCATAATCATTTAACTGGTGAATATAGAGGGGTAGCTCATAGTAATTGCAATTTGAATTATAAAGTTTCTAGATTTATTCCTGTTTATTTTCATAATTTTTCTGGATATGATGTACATTTATTTGTTAGAGAATTTGGAGAGGATTATGATAACATCAAATTAATACCAAATGATGAAGAAAAATATATATCATTTTCTAAAATTATAAAATATAATTCAGGTTTTACAAATAAAAAAGATGAAATAATATACTTCAATATTGAGTTAAGATTTTTAGATTGATATAAATTTCTATCAAGTTCATTATCTGAATTAGCTAAAAATTTAAAAAGATATCACTTTAAAAATCTAAAGAGATGGTTTAATGAAAAAGTACCTAAAAACCTATCTGAAATGGAAAGAAAATATTTGTTTAAATTATTAAGTAAAAAATTAGGTAGCTTATCCATATGATTATATGAATTCACTAGAAAAGTATAAAGAAACAAAATTACCTTCAAAAGAAAACTTTTATAATCTATTAAATGATGAGCATGTTGATGCTGGAGAGCTCAAGAAATTTGGAAGTATTTTAATATTAAAAATATGAAAGAATTTACAATGTTATATAATACAATAGACGTACTCTTACTGACTGATATTATGGAAAATTTTAGGGAAACATCTCTTGAAATATATAAATAGGCCTATGATTCAGTTTGGTACTACACAACCCCTGGATTTGCTTGGGATTGTATGCTGAAAACTACTAAACAAAAGTTGGAATTATTGACAGATGTGGATATGCTATTAATGTTTGAAAGGGGTAAACAAGGAGGAATTCCTCAATGTTCAAATAGATATGCAAAGGCTAATAATAAATATATGGGAAAGAAATTTGATAAAACTAAGGATTCTGTATTCATCCAATATTTAGATGCAAATAATTTATATGGATGGGCTATGTCTAAACATCTACCATATGGTGGATTTGAATGGAGAAATCTAGCATATTTTGATAACAATAGAATTTAAAAATGAGAGATGATCAAAAAAATTGGATATCTTTTTGAAGTAGATTTAAAATACCCAAAGGAATTACATGACAAACATTCTGATCTACCCTATTGTCCAGAAAATGTAATTGATAATAATCAACTCCCAAAATTATTCACTACATTATATGACAAAAAGAAATATGTTCTTCATTATTTAAATCTCAAACAAGCTCTTAAAGCTGGATTAAAATTGGAGAAAATACATAGGGTTATAAAATTTGATCAATCTGATTGGATGAAAGTATATATTGAAAAAAATACTAAATTAAGACAAAAAGCTAAGAATGAATTTGAAAAAGATTTCTTTAAGTTGATGAATAATTCCGTTTTTTCGTTTAACAATTAGGTAATTGAATGAGAAAATCTAGTCACATTTTTTGACAAAATATAAAAGCGTTCAGCGTACTAAAAACTGATGTATAAAAGTAAAGAATTTTTAGGATTCTTAAAAGTGAAGAAAATTGAATAAAAAGTTCAGAAATCTATAACTGTCCTAGAATATGGAACTTAAGTAGTTTTGTGAATCGATTGAAAGTGCTAAAATATGAGTAGGTAAAAACATAAGACATTTGACAGCTTGCAGCTCATAAATAGGAACTTGAGGATTGATGAAAAGTGGAGAAAAAAATAGTAAAAAGTAGTTTAATTAATGATTTATCGGGATAATTTAAAAAAGATTATTTTGGAAAATATTTAAAAAACAGGCGAAAATGTAGTAAAAAAGCTGTTTTTATAACAAAAATAGAGAATGGTGTAAGAAAATATGTGTATGAAAAACAGTGAAAAATGTTGTAAAAAACAGGTAAAAAGGGATTTAATAGGTGATTTATAGGAATAATTTAAAAACAATTATTTTAGAAAATATTTAAAAAACAGGTGAAAATGTTGTAAAAAGGCTGTTTTTATGACAAAAATAGAGAATGGTGTAAGAAAATATGTGTATGAAAAACAGTGAAAAATGTTGTAAAAAAGGGGTAAAAAGTTGTCTGTCCTAAAGTGTCCCAGAACATACATGATATATCTACTGATGAGCAGAAAAGAGAATTTTCCGCTCCTGTATTTGCCGCAGAGAAGGCCACTTCTCACCTCAACAGGAACAGGCGTGGAAAGTACTACTTTCCGCATCAATAAACAAGCTCAGAAAGTAGCTTGCGGAAAGTAAAGCTACTTTCCGCGCCTGTTCACTCTCTCCTTTTCTCTTTCCTTTCCTTTGTACTCTTCTTCTTATCCATTATGTTCTGTGGCGGCAGTATGATTTGAACCATGGACTCTGTGATTTGAAAGCGCGCGTGCTGCCGCCAGGCTGTGAGAGTGGTACACTAATGTGGTTCTTAACTCCATATTTACAGAAGTGAATTGTCTGCGAGTCAATAATGAGAACACTAAGGTGGTACACACTACATGTGAGACATGTAAGGGTACACATTCCTCTTTCCGCTCATCTCCCATCAAAAGATATTCTGTTACTTTGTTTCACGTTTTTTGTTTAGCGCGCATTCCAGCTGGTCTCATACTACAAATTGAGTTCACCAAAAGTGACTGATTCTGTGGCTAGTGATGATTATTTCTTCTCCGCGAATGAGATGATTTGGGAAGTCTTAGGGAATGAGAATATTTTTAATTTGGGCTAGCTTGTTTGAATGGATTAGAGGTTAGACTAATAAGTGAACCAAGCATGAGTGATGTATTTTTTAATATGTTTGAAGTGCTCGCTGAAGGGTGATTGGTTGCCTATTTGGCTGCTTCGTCGATGTTTTTGTTCTTGGGACACTCTTGTGGCCAGGTACACAGATGAAGAATATTAAAATAGAGTTGGTATAGATGGTAGGGGTGAAGGCGTGAGGTTCGGATGCCGACCTACAACATTTCTTTCAAAGTCTCAACTCTTATCATCCGTCCATCTCTCAAGTCGGAGGTAATTACCTCAATTATCTAGACCTCTCGATCTCCTTGATTGAACACTTGAATATTCTCCGAGCAGACTTTGCCATTCATGGTAAGGACACTTTCACCGGCGTCTCAATTCATCCCACCTCACTTCATCCGATGATCCATGACCATAAAATGGCTACCATAAACTCCGCGATTCATAGACTCCTCTCACTTCCTCTTTCTAATCAAGCAGTTGCGTCGGAGGTCGTTAACATCGAACGCATTGCCAGGATCAATGACCTCAAGGTGGATATCCGTCTTCTCATTAGAAGGAAAAGACTTTCACGTCTACTGACCGGAACCGAACCTTCCCCCCTATCGATAGCGCACCAACGAGAGAAAAATGGGTTCGCCTTCCCTTCTTAGACGAGCTTTGTCAGTTTGATTATCATACGGGCTTCTACCCACTTCTTACAGTCTCCAACATCATCTCCCTGAAAGATCCCATTTGTGAAATGGATAGAGCTGGTGTCTATAGAGTCTCCTGTGATCTACGCTGGACAAACCGGACGGAAGCTTGGGCAGTGGTTAAACGAACACCGCACTACAAATACAGCAGTTTCAGCTCACTGCGCACAAGAAGGCCACAATTCTCAAAAACTCACCATTTCACTTAGGGATGCATTTATTGAACGCAAAAAAAAAATGATTCTGTA
Organism: Aspidiotus rigidus; assembly: GCA_035079385.1. NCBI lineage: Eukaryota > Metazoa > Arthropoda > Insecta > Hemiptera > Diaspididae > Aspidiotus > Aspidiotus rigidus. The sequence continues at coordinate 1,581,305 of JAVHKY010000009.1, read as the reverse complement.
CGCAATCAGAGGGTTACAAAAAAAAAAATTCATACGCAATCAAGATAAAGTTCGAACGCAAATATGAAAGCTACAAAACATAATATTACATTCGTACACAAAAAAATAACTTCTTGAGCGCCAAAAAAATTAAAAAAAACAATTTATCTAACCTTACTGAGCCCCCCCGACTCATTTTCAACGCGTGGCTGAAACGGAGTCACACTTTACAAGAACTGTTACCAGTTGGTCAATTTTTAAATGGTATAGAGACCATTTTGAGGAACTGCTCCCAACGTCGTGATCCAAAGTCCGCAAATTACAAAATTTTTTCTGAATCACTAACTTTCACAACCAAGATTTGAACTACAGCGTATCAGTGGGTATTAGCAAATTTTACAGTACTACAACAAGAACAACCTCTCAACGTTCCAGCCAGCAATCTATCCTTCCTTCCTTCTTCACAATTCAAACAATGCTTCACAGCAAAAGTTTTGAGCGAATATCAAAAGAAGGATAATGGTTGGAGACATTTCGATCGCTCCAAAGAAGACCGATACACTATATTATGGACTGTAATTGGGAACACGGAAAACCTCATGGAGTCGACTTGCTCGTGTCCCATTTTTCTGCAGAGTGCTGCATGCAAGCACAACCTTGGGATGCTCATACGGCTAAAGCTAATAGGTGTACCTCCTAAAGCTAAAACTGTGCCACTTGGTCAGTTAAGGAGGAAAGCCAGGTCTCGGAAGGCAAAAAAAACCCTTCTGACGTCACTTCTATATCGTATTATAATGTCATTTTCCATTTTTTTCATTCCGACTCGAGCATAGTATTACATCTAGGTATTTCATTTTGTTCAAAATTATGCATCAATTAGGTTCGTGCGTACGTCGTCTTCATTGTGCTCAACTTCTTTTTTTTAGCTCTCATCATTTTTGCGTCCAAACGTTCTTTCATTGCGTATGAATTTCTCTTTTTTTGTAGTTCCCAAATTTGCGTCGAAAACCCTTTCTTTTTGCGTACAAAATATTACCTCCCATTCACTAATACACCAATGTAAGAAAAGCGCTCTCATGAATCGCCTTGAGGAAGCTGAAGTAATCGCCGCCAAAGTTCAAGTAGGCAACCTTTTGCACAACGATTTGGAAGCTACCTTTATTAATCCACTCGTACTTTCATCAACCGCTTCGAGTCACCCGCCTGACTCACCTTACTCTCGTTTTCATTTTCGTTTCTTGTTAGTTTTAGTTTTATAGTATTCTTCAATATTATTAGTCCTGATGATGATCGGCTTAGTTCCGTTCAAAGCCGGTCGCGTTTAGAGTAGCATTTGCGTGGTACTACATCATATATCTACTCTATAATAAAAATTGTTACAGAAACAATGAAAGGCTTTACCCGCACATGTAAAACTTTATTTGTCAAAAACAATCTTTTAACGTGTCGACTACATCGTACACTTTTTTAAACGATACTGAAAAGGAAACAAGAGGAGTGAACGAGAGTGAAGTCGAGAAAAATTATAAACGTAAGAGATAAATCAAGTACCAGTTGTAGCTTGTACCGATTACTCATCTCCGCCGATTACAGTACAATATGTTCTTTCTAAACGTGGCGAATCCCCTTTAGAATTAACAATATTATTTTTCTCAGTTTTTATAATTTCTATCACTTCCCTGATCCTTCTCTTTTTATCATTATTTTCATATGCCAGAATTTTAGTATCATCAAACTTAAACTTGGTTTGGGTGTTTTATACATTATATTTACAAAAAATTTCATTTTCCTTTTTATTTTCTCTAATTTTAAATTAATTATATCCTTGTTCTTCCGTTCTGGAAGTTTTTCGTTTGTGCTTCTATATATTTTACGATTTGTGTTTTGACTTCAATTATATTCGTTTAAATCTTCCATACCACTCAAAGTTTTATTCATTACGTGTTTGTACCTACTTCCTCCTCAAAGAAATTGCAAGGTGAAATTCTGTATCCTTTTTTTGTAATTATTTCGAAGTAATGATACGTCCTCATGTCGACGCCTGACATGCAAACGCTAGGCAATACTATTGACAATTCGTTCAACTGCATTGACTACTAAACAAGTTGCTGCTCAAATAAATTCCTTATCTTCTCATACTTACATTTTATTAAAAATTGGTCAGCAAACGACAGCATGATTCATAGACAATGAATAAGTAGAGGGAAGGAGGTAATGAGACATACGTGTACATTTCAGTTCATCACTGACAGTATGAACGAAAGTGTTGCTCGATTATTTTGCTCTGAACTTGAAAGTATTTTCTTTGTAAAAGGAAGTGTTGTTTTATTATTTTCCTCTTATTGGTATAACAAAACTTCAAGAGTGTGGACCGAGGAGAAACAAGAAAAAGCTGTTGCAATTCTCAGCAATGATAGCAATGTTCCTTACAATTGAAATGATTACATAAAATTTTAAATTTGTGGAACTAGCAGGCATCCATTTGTGTAAAGTGAAAACAAGACCAGAGGCTTGTGGCCGTGAACACTAAAATGAATCAAATTGTTTGTAAGAAAAAATTGCTTCACTGGACGGTATTTTCTTAAACAAATTTTTATTGGTTTTAAAGCGGCACTGGCGTCCACAAATTAGAAACAAAAAAAGCGAACCTGACGTTTCGTAAGTAACTGCTTACATCATCGGAGGAACTTAAAAACTAACGAAAGAAAAAAAAAACTCGAAATACAGAACGCCGAAAATGAAAACGATGACAAATTAAAGCTCGAAGCAACCTGAAAGTTACAAATCGTGATGTGGCCTGCATAAAATAGAAGAGTAGGTACTACTAATTTTGTTGCAATCCGTTTTAAAATTAACTCTTCTTTTGTTCTTAGATACTTCGAAGGCCTCTCTTATTTTTCTTTTTGTAATATTCTTCTCGTAACAAATGATCGAATTATTATTAAAATCAAAATTGTGTCCCTCGGAAGAAACATGTTCGCAAAGGACAGTACTTTCTTTTTTAAGCTTAACATGTTTCTTCCGAGGGACACAATTTTGATTTTAATAATAATTCGATCATTTGTTACGAGAAGAATATTACAAAAAGAAAAATAAGAGAGGCCATCGATGTATCTAAGAACAATAAAAGTGTTATTTTTAAAACGGATTGACTCTTTTATTTTATGCAAGCTACGTCACGATTTGTAACTTTCAGGGTGCTTCGAGCTTTAATTTGTCATCGTTTTCATTTTCGGCGTTCTTTATTTCGAGTTTTTTCTCTTCTTTCGTTAGTTTATAAGTTCCTCTGATGATGTAAGCAGTTACTTACAAAACGTCAGGTTTGCTTTTTTTGTTTCTAATTTGTGGACGGCAGTGCCGCTTCAAAACCAAATTGTTTGTGACATACTGTAGCAATTGGACATAAAGGTGAAACAAAGAGTCATAAAAAAGTTCTCAAACATCCCCAAAGCTATAGTGAAGTAAGTATTAGCTGATTGTGTTGAATGTACTGAAAAATTTAAGAAAAAATGTGCAAAGGGTGTTGTAGTCCAACCTTCATTGGCATCTGCGCTCAATAATCGAGGTCACCTTGACTTGGTGGACTACCAAAGCCTACCGGATGGGCAATATCACTTTGTAATGCATTGCAGGGAACGTATAACTAAATTCTCGTTCTTTCAACCCCTCACATGCAAGATACCTAGTTTTCGAAGTTGCTAAAGAATTATTAGTTATTTTCACAACGTATGCTGTGCCTAGGCCTCGCCTTTTGCAATAAGATAATGGTCGTGAATTCATCGCAAATGTAATCAGAGAATTGGCAATGCTATGGCCACATTTAGTGCTAATCAATGGAAACCCCGTTCCTCACAAAGTCAGGGGTCTGTTGAGCGAGGGAACGCGACAATGAAAGATTCCTTACTTGCATGCGTGAGGGACAATACCACTTCGGAACGGAGTACCGGGCCTCACTTTATACTGTGTACCACGAAGCAATTAAAATGACACCCTATGAAGTGGTTTTTCGTCAAAAGGCGCGAGTTGAGCTGTCAACAAATATATCGAAAGCATTCCTCCAGACAATATGTCTAGGCATTTTTGAAGAGGACAATTATGCTCCCTTTGTAGTAACCGACTTCTGAGGTAAGTTTTTAGACCCCTGAGAATTTGTGGAGAGCCCCTCCCCCTCTCTTGGATTAGGAATACTTCTACGGGAAGATATGAAATGTAGTTTTCATTCACTTGGTTTTACAAGAACGTATTTCAAATGAAACGTCCTTCTGCAGGAACTTGAAGGTTGAGGAAGAAGATTTAGAGCTACCTAGGATACAGGGGTTGTCCCAGAATCCGACATTATTTATTTATTTATTTATTTATTTATTTCAGTTTATTTGGGAGGGTGCTGCAAACAGACGCGTAGTCCAATTACTTGCAACACCCCGTAAAAAATGACATAATAAGATAAAGAAAAAAAAAAAAAAAAAAAAAAAAAAAAAATAGAATGAGATAATAACAAAATAATAAACAAACCAATAAATAATAAAAATAAAAAAAAAATAAAAATAAATAAAAATAAATAAATAAAAAATAATAAAATAATAAAAATAAAAAATAAAACAAACGGAAAAAAAAGAAAAAATGTAATAATAATACCAATAGAACCAAAAAAAAAAAAAAAAAAAAAAAAAAAAAGTCATTGCCACCACCACCCAGGCCCTACCCCAGCATACTATGAAGCCTTCTCTTCAGTTCCTCTCGTTTTAAATCAAATATATCCAAGTCAGGATGCCTATCAGTCAATTTATTCCAAAAATTTACGGCCCTATTAAGCACACTGTATTCCAAGGCGTTTGTTCGCACGTTCATTGGGCGAAATACGAATCTCGAGCGACTATTAGCTCTGGGAACGCTCAGGGATATTTTCGATAGAAGATAGGGCTCATATATTCTGCCATGAAGAATATCATGGAGAAATAAAACTGATCCTATCATTCTTCTATTATTTAGTGAGACAACCTGAAATCCTTTCAGCAGTTCATGGTATCCTATGTCAGTTGGGTAGTATTCAAATGTCTTGTAGTAAAGGTATTTCAGGAATCTTTTCTGTATTGACTCTATTTTGTTTATATTATTACTCGAGTGGGGATTCCAAACTAATGCACCATATTCTAGATTCGATCTTACCAAAGCAAAGTAAAGTGTTTTTAGAATTTGCATATTTTTAAATAGACTTGCATTCCTGATTATAAACCCAACTGCCCGTTTTGCCTTAGTAACAGTATGCTTAATGTGCCTTCTGTAGTCCATTTGACTGTCCATTAACACTCCCAGGTCTTTGACATATTCAGTCTCTCTGAGTGCTACCCCACCAATTTTGTAGGTATACTTGTACACTGCAGTCGTTTTTCTTGTGTATGTTATTTTCTCACACTTTCCTATATTGAAGGGAAGATAGTTCCTTTCACTCCACTTTTCTAGTGCATTTATATCTCTTTGAAGCTGCTCACCCTCCTCTGCATTTTTTATGGGGCGGAAGATCTTGAGATCATCCGCACATAATAGCAAATGCGAGTTTTTTACATCATCAGGAATATCATTAATGAAGAGTGTGAATTGGAGGGGACCCAGGTTGGACCCTTGAGGAACTCCTGACGGACAATGGAAAAGCCGCGACTCCGCACCCTTGTACATGACATACTGTTTCCTATCATTCAAGTACGATTTAAAGAATTGCAAAGTATTCTGTGAGAAACCAAAACTTTTCATTTTCCTATTGAAGTTACTGGTGACGTTTTATACATCAACTTACCCTCCTCCCCACCCAAACATAAACTTGAATATGTACCTGACCCACTCAATTCGATTATATATGACAAAGAAGAAGAAGAAGAAGAAGAAGAAGAAGAAGAAGAAGAAGAAGAAGAAGAAGAAGAACGACATGAACTGGAACAAACGGTATGTGATGCAAAAAGTATGCTCAAATCAGAAGACAAAATTGATGATAATAAGTTGAAATAATTTAGTCGGAGTATAACAGTGAACAGTACACTTCACTTTGTGTATTACAGCGCCTCACAATAGCAGTTTGTTCAAGAAACCCAAACTAAAAGAAAGTGAGATCCATCCAGCAATAAGCTTTTGAGAAGTGGCTTCGACAAATTGACAAAAGCAAGCCGACAAAATGCGTCTTTCCCGATCAAGGACTATTTTCAAAAGTGAAGGTAACTAACAAAGTTTTGATCAGCATTCCCTCCTTTGATTGCGGTCAAGGTGATTCAACCAACTTGGTCTCAGTTGTTGTACAGGAGAAGGACCAGAAATTCCAGGTTGCTACCAAGGATGGTGTTCTGAACAGGTTTCTAAAATTCTCACGGCATCGAAAACAACTTCTTGACTATCTCTTATACTTACTCATGCACAAATTAATTCTTTTATTCTATATAATCACGATCATAAAGTATATACTTTACCCCCTACTTGGCAATTGTAAAGTTTGAGTTCAACTACCAATGAAATTATAGAATTGAACGCCCAAGTTATTTTGAAATTACTCACTGAACATTCTGTAATGGGAAATTTACTTTGATCCCGTTTGATCCTAACCATGGTGTAATCATAGTGCTCCTAGGCGGGTGACCGGCCCAAATTATCAAGCAGAAGGCTGAAAGTCTAACCAAAGCCAGATAATTTTTGGAAAATAAAATTATTTCATTCGGTGAAATTACATTAGCAAGCGACTGTTCTGTTGTTCTGTGATTATGACGACATCCCTGCCGTACAAAGTTTAATTGACATAATAGCCATATCAACAATCAGAAAGAAACATTTTTTTTTAATTGTTCAAAGGATACAGTTTGCCTGATTTTCAATTTTGTTATAGGTCAATTCTACTTTGTATAGAAGAGCAGGGCACGAACCTCTTCCAGCCTGTCGCTGGCTGCTTGTTTCTTGTTGATTAGTTGATTTTTTGAACATTTCTCAATTCTCTCTCAAATGAGATAATGCCTATTTTCTGAAATTATCAAATCAATTGTCTTTATACAACTGCATGATGTTGCAGATAGTTCAACGTTGTTAAAGAGAAATTTAGGGTTCATATGGATGAAAGGTTTTCGAGTGATTCACATGATGAATAGATCTCATCGATGTATTCGAGTCCTCTTAATTGTTATTTGTATGCGCGCATAGTATTCACAGGCTAGAAGAATTTTTAATGAACATTCGACCACACAGGACAGAAAAATTGTAACTTTTAAACTGACCGTTCAAAGTGAGTGATGAATGGATCTAAAACACAGCTACGTACATTTTGTTTACTACGAGTAGGTACATCTTTGAAATTTAAAGATGAAAAGTCGATAATGATTACGCTGCTGCGTGCGGATTTTTTTTTTGACTCTTCTTTTTTTCACCTGAAATGTCAATACAAATTGCATTTTTATTATATGGACAATATTTTACACTCATGTACTCCGGTTCTGCTTTATAGTAGCACGTTTCCTTTTCTGGAGTTTACAAGCAAACAAGTTAAGATCCAAACATGATTATATGCATATCTATATCATGGGTGCGGTATACGCAATATACCGAAGGGTACCCGTGTGGAAAGTAGCCCTGACTCTTAAAGCCATAGCCTTTAATTATACCGCTTGATGTACGCTATTTGCTTTCATACGTTCTTCTTGCGATCGGCTGCGGAATCGGTTCGTTCGTCAACCTCTCCTGATTCTTCATCAGCCTGAAATTTAACTATAAAAATATAGTTGATATTCAGTGCTCAAAAAATGTGCACTGGTCAACTTTGAATCGACTCGTAATAGGTTAATAATGCCAGAAGAAGATGAATTATTAGCGTCTATCTTACAAAAATTCAAAGAAGAAAATTTATGAAAGTACAAATTTTATGTATTCAAATTTCTAAGGAGTTGATACATTTTTATTAGGGTGCATGCAGGGAAGGTGCCATCCCGTAGCCGTCCCGGCAGGTCAGGTTGATTCACATTGAAGAAGAATCTGACAGAGGCGTACGCACCGACCAGCCCTCAAACACACACGGAAAGTACGGAGTACGTATACGATGTACGAGTATAAGGCTGGCGATGAATCAGAGCCAGCGGAGAAGGCCGCGACTGCTGTCCATCGTACACACTCCAACAATTTTCCAAGCATTCTCTCAAACACCCAGCAGAATTTTGTTACAGTATGACTTTTATTATTAGCAGAGAATCGGTAGCACTTGATGAAGAGACCAAGATTCTTCCAACTTGAATCGATTATGATCAAGAATTTAAAATAAATTTAAAATTGATTAGATCAGATCACAAAGCTGTTTGTAGGACGGATAAATGCTCATGTTTCCTATGTCCTGCAGACAAATTTCGAGTGAGATGGTTTTGATTAATTTAAGGAAGCTCAAAAGTAGTGATGTAAAACTTTCTGTCTCTTCTCTGAATTAGTTTGAAGTACTCAATCTGATGGCTTTGGAGAAAATTTAAATTTCAAATGAACAGAAATAAACCGGCTCGGCGGTGTGGAACATCTAAAATTGTCGAATAAAAATACTGTATTCTGTACAATAAAAATGAAAGAGGGAAGAAAATTTCAGCGAAAATATGTACTGGATGTAATTACTCGTTTGTAGTGCCTATTATTAAAAAACTGAAATAAAAGGACCGGCGAAAAACACACTCGCAGTTTGACAGGAAACAAGTAGCATTTTCGGGAAGTTGATTTTCACAATTCATACTTATTCTTCCTGATGTTAGGTTGCGGCGAGCAAGTTTTTCGCGACTCTCTCCAAAAGTCTAATTCCGGAGTAATTGCAAAAATGAAGAGGGAATCAGAGAATAAATTGAACGGACTTCACGACGAACCGCTTTTGAGTTCTTTGTAATTTTCGTATAGAACTTCAATTTTCAGACCGTAGCTATGAACGATTAAGTTTCGTTGATACTCGATATTGCAATCAAATTTATAATTTCCAAGAAGATCGACGAAGTAGAAACGAAAATTGTAGTACCTGATGACTTGCGCCGCTCGTGCGCATAAACCTGCAAAAATTTCGATAATATGGTTTGTAGTAAGCACTTAACTCATAAAAACGATTACAAATAAGAGTGACCAAAATAAAAAAACACTCACGCAGTCGCGTGAGTAGTACACGACTTTTCTTCCCACAATGCAAGAAACATTGAGAGAGTCACTCCCTCTCTTTAAATTAAATACCAATGACCTGTCAATCATGTCAAACATTTGTAGAATAAACAATAAAACTCAGTTTATAAATTCTATCACTACGATGTCACATCAACAGATAACAGAGTAAAGATACCTATAATCCAATAAGCAAACCTAAATTTTGTTATAATTTAGGCTAAGAGTCATCTAAAACCTACAAAACGTCTCCAGAAAAACCACTCCCCCTCCCCCTGTCCAAACTGCTACGAGGCTATAACAGTTGTTTCTAATAAAAAAGAGCTCTACAATCATTTTTTCCCATACCTTATTCTTAGCATATTATTAGTCTAGTATACTGTATATTAGGATGAGTGGTTCAATTCTTTATCACTTCCGATTTCTGGCATCTCTTAAAGCTATCTCGAGCTGCTATTCCTCTCGTGCACTCATAAATTGCCTTCACGCTATCATATCACAATTTTCTATGCACACTCCACCCCAAAATTCTTCATCTGGGAATCCAGCTACAACGAGATCCCGGAAAACTAAAAAAATCGATGTCGAAACGAAAGAAGCAACCAATCACCCAATAGTCAACCCCTCATTCCTTCCCTCACGCTTCAACCATTCCAAACGTATTAACAAAATACCTCACTTTTCTAGCTAGAAAATTCGGTAAAAATATATAGCACCCAAGCCCGGTTTACTCGTTAGTCTAATCTCAAATCTCACTCAAAAAAGCCAGTCCAAATTGAAAATAATCTTTCCATCTCTTTTGACACCTCAAATCAACTATGAACCACTATTAATTATGTACCCATACATGAAAAAATGACAAATAAATCAATTATTAATTAAGAGTGAAATCACCCAGGTATAGTCTCGCATCAGCACACTTGATGAAGATTAAAAAATTGTACTTAATCATTCAAACTCAAGGTTTTCACTAAAATCAGTCGAATAACAAATTAAGAAAAATAAAACGTGAACCCACATTTTGGTCCTCATCCCAACGAAATTCAAGGCAAGAGGAGGTCATTTTAGCTCGGCTGCGAATAGGCCACACTCGTCTTACTCATACTTATCTTCTCACTAATCTCGCTCCTCCATCATGCCCTCACTGTCTCCAAGAAAATTTATCAGTTGATCATTTTATTTTCTCATGCCCCGTCCTGCAACCCACTCGAACCTCCCTAAATATATCTTCCAATATCAATGCAGCACTAAACAACAACTCCGAAACCATCGACTCAACCCTAACTTATTTACGCACCACTCAATTCTACAACTTCATATAATTCACCAACAAATTCCGTTCGATCGCCACTCAATTCCACCAATACGTACCTAATTTAACCTAATTCAAGTAATGTTCTAAAATAAGATTGTAACGCCGAGCAAATAACCCTCGTGCAGTTTATAATGCTCGTAAAATAATAATAAAAAAAAAAAAAAAAAAAAACTATCGAGTATGACTAATAATAATGAAAAATAGCTAGAAAAATGAACAACTCGCCATTGCCACTATCCGTTCAAAAATAAATTTAACAAAACAAATAAAATTTGACAAAACCAAATTCAACGCTCTAGGGGCTGTGGGAAGCGAGATACAAGTGTACTAAATTTGAACGAAAAGGTTTCATCAGAAATAAAATCCAATGAACCCTTGGTAAAGAACGAACGAAGAATGAACCTGTCGAATGATGAAAGGTTCTTCACAATACACGTACTGATAACGAAAGTGGTAAACGTATAGGAAAATCCGCTTCTCCTAACGTAAGCAGCTACTCGCAGCTATTCGTAAGAAGCTACTCGTAATAGTGAAAAATTTTCAACAAAAGTAAAAATTTCTCGAGAACTACTCATCCGATCCTCAAAAAAAATGCAGGTGCACATCTTCAAATATAATACTACAATATGGCCGAGTTACAAAAAAATCCATCGGGTAGTTTCGGAGGAGTTCCGCGGACAAAAAGGTACTCGAAATACTGCAAAATTTCTCAACAAATTGAAAATTTCTCGAGAACTACTCATCCGATTTTCAAAAAAATTGCAGGTGCACATCTTCAGATATACTACTACAATATGGCCAAGTTACAAAAAAATCCATCGGGTAGTTTCGGAGGAGTTCCGCGGACAAAAAAATCTTATATATATATATATATATATATATATATATATATATATATAAGGAAACCTGAAATTTTTTTTTTATGCTAGTTGTGATCTAGGACCCCTAAAACGTCGAGAAAGTTCATTACCCACTCCCCCTGTTGACCTTGCTACGGGTGTAATACCTCACTTTTCTAGTTAGAAAAGTCGGTAAAACTCCCTATTAATTTCATCGACGAGGTCATCATTTTCTTTCTGGTCAATGGGATGAGATTTAACAGAATTTATAGGGTATTCACTTAGTTACACACTTACCAGTGATAAATACATCTTCTAAGAGCAGAAAGGACGTTATCAACGACTTCTCGTAGAGCAATTTGGCAGTCTCCGCCTCAGACAAATAATCCGGGTACCTTTCATATGGATGATGAAGAAGAAGAAAGAAACATAGACAGAGGAAGTAGAAAAAAAAGAAAGAACAAATATAAAGGGAGGGGACTTGGGAGAAGATGGTTCACCTTTTTAGTAAGGGATGCTAGATGATGGGAAATTCTGGGCTAGGGGAGAAGTTTCTGGAGTCTTTCAAGGGGGCGAAAGCTCTGACGGGACTTGGAATTATTTCCAGAGGTAGGCCATACAGTTATCTGAAAACGTGAACAAAGAATATGAGGACATTGACTAGAAAAAGAATGGGGGTCGAATTTCGAGCTGAGGAGGGTATTTCTAAGCTAGGTAAGAGCACCGTCTGGGCTAAGCAAGGGGTGTCAAGAAATTTCACGGAGAGCGAACGGCCGAACGCGCTCACCAATTTTAGAGACAAAAGAAAAATTTCGAAAGGTTGGCAGAAGATGGAGAAATAGAATGACTATAGAATTCAGAACCTCTTCCTGAAACTGGAACCGATAGAACCGCCGAAATTTCCTTGGAACTAGAACCGAATTGGAACCGCTTCAGTCGAAAGGATCCAATTGAGGTGCCTGAGAAGAGCATTTAAATTCGCATAAAAGAGTAGTCCTGCTTGTTTTAATTCACGCAGTTGATGAAATCTACCTTCGAGCAACAATGAGCTATAAGTTTTTCATTTATATAATATTCAGACACAATTCGTTTTGATAATCGTGTAAAGAATTAAAATTACGAGTTACATTTATCGGCACAGCAAAAAATTCAAAAATGAAGACAAAATTTTACGATTCGATGGTATTTTGGTACATGACACGCCGAAATATTCGGAAATGAAATAAAGGATTCAATCATTTTGAAAAGACGTCTCAGACGTACCCCGCCCTTGGTGGTAGAGAAATAACATTGTTTGAAACTTTGTCAATGCGGTGTGCACGGAATATTGATCTGTCTATTAAAATTTATAAGTTGTACTCCCGTGAGGTGAACTTGGATGAATAATTTACTTTAGGTATCTTGCTTGTTATTTGTACTGGTGGAAACTAACAAGATACTTATTTTGGCTTTGTCATACGTCCAAAAGTATAGCATGTCGAAACCTACGTAAATTATGTAGTAATAATATAATGAATAACCGTCAACAAAAATAACATTTATTTTGACTTTACGCGTAAAAACAAGAGATAAACATCAATTACGTAGTAAATAACCTTATTACAATTGTTACGATAGTAGATTCCTTTTTGGTGTTGTACATTATTACATTCATTCGCATGACATTCAGATAGGTATGATTCATACAGGTGGTGAAATCCCCTTGAAAAGCGGGGAAAACATACAAAAAAAAAAAACCTAAATTGTAAATTGTTAAGAAAACGACCAACAAAATGTCTTTCTGCCCCGTCCCCCCAAAGTGTACAGCTAAGATGATGATAGTTGAAAAAAAAGGAAATGTTATAGGTACGTTGAACTGAAGAAAGACAAGGTAAGTTTATACTTGTATGAAATTAGCCTACGTTGAAGGCAAATTAAAGATACTCATCCTGTAAACTACAGCACTTTTGGGTCATTCCACTCGAATTATCTCATTTACGACAACGTCAAAACAGTTTGAAGCTTGAAAGGACGCCAGTTGCGCGGTACGTCAAAAAATAATTTTTGTAAAATCGTCAAATAGGTTGAAATAATAAAGAAATAAAAAAATAATTAATCAATTTAAAAAGATTGAAATCCGGGTTGTACAAAAACAGAACAGAATAATACAGAACAATGAGTCGAGTAGAAGTACCTCGATGTTCTTGACGTTCAGTATAAATTGATGAAGATCTTTCATGAAATGTTACTATACAAGTCCTCTTCGTCACTTTCGACCGATCACGCGCGACCTCAATAGAACTGCTCCGGATGTACCTCGTAATCGACTTCGTTCTTGACTGTTTCCTCCAACTTTGTAACCAAATGAGGTTGCAAAGTCTGCAAATTTGATTGCGATACATTGCAATCTGTCAGTGGCGTTGACGGCGTGTTTGGATTTGGATGCGCGAGAGGAAGATTTGAATGTATCAGTGGTGCACTTGGAAGTAATAGGGACGTAGTCAAATGAGTTGAAGGAGCAGTTCCGTGCGGAAAAGGCATACTTTGATATAACATAATCTCCGGATGTAGCGCTCTCAAATGTTCTTTCAGTTGATCAGAACGATAGAATTCTTTAATGCATAAATGACATTTAAACTGTTTCTCGTCCCCAGGCGTATGTATGGTTGACTCGTGTCGTCTTAGTTTGTCTTTATGAACAAACGTTTTAGAACAAATTTTACATTGGAATTGTTTATCTTTACCGCATTCGTAAACTAGATGTCTTCGAAGACCGCGCAGATATCGGTATTTCCTACCACACTTGTTTGGGCAAACGAAGGTACTTTCGATGCTAATATTTGGTAAAGCTCTTGTAGGAGCCATGTAATCCACAGAGTAAAGATCGACTGCGAACAAGATGAAAGAAAAACATGTTAGCTATAGCAAGCAGCAGTCTTCCATCACCGTCATCATTATTAAGTGCGTTAATCATGCATTTATTATACGAATGTGATACTCAAAGCGATAATTGTAATCGAGTTTACTTTAAAATGTTAATACATCAATTTTTCTTTCGACCAATGTTAGTTTAAAATATTATTCTGACACCTCTAGGTATAGGTATAATGTGTACTCTGAATATTGTTTTTTTTTTTTTTTTTTTTTTTACGTTAAATTTATTTTTAAGCGTTCAATTTTGTTCTTTCTTTCACCATTAACGTTAAATTTAATTTCTAAAGACGGATAAAAATAAATATAAGCATGTGTATGTGAAACTATACACAATTTGAGAGTGAAAAAGGTACGAATGAGATGACAATTCGTTCAGATCGATTGTACAATGGATGTAGATGCTTGTGGAATTTGATAAAAAATAATCAAATATTTCCATATTCGGCGCCTCGGGAGCTGTTAATTTCTTCCGCGTAGAAAAACAATATCCTTGTCAATTGTTCAGGTTTTCAATTTTTCCTCTTCTAGAAATTGAAAGGAGAAGAGTATAAAACGATGATTACTCTTCAAAATCATTTGTCTCTATAATGAATTTATTTTTCACCAATATGTTACACAAAACAGTCGCTAAATAAAATAAAAATGGAAAAACAAAGAAAGAAAAAAAAAAAAGGAGATTCTCAATAAAATAAATTTTTTATCTTTAGAAAAATGTGTGAAATGTAAATCAAGAATATTTGCACGAGAATATGTCGTACATTTTGGAGATCATGTAATATTTTAATTAAGTAGCTAATATCGAACGGACTCGAGCCTCTTAATTTTATAATGTATGATAAAACTTTGTATTATTGATAAAATTTAATGGTATAGCATCAGTAGTGTGGAGTGATACTTTCATTGCAACTTTATACATGTACGATATAGTTATAATTGAAAATTACGTTACATTATTGAGAATGACGTTCAACGTTTAGTTTTGTTTTTGAAAAAAATTGTTAAAAATATTGAATATAGGCGATTTCTTTCTTTTTTTGTGACTCCAAAGTTCGCTCGTGCACGTACAACAGATGCGTCTTCAAATGGTCGCGTCGAGAGAAAGCTCGCGAGCATACGACGCAGATAAACTGTTTCTCAACTCCGCACTCGTATTGCATGTGCCGTTGTAAGCCTTTTCTATATTTATATTTATGCCCACAACCATTTGGGCATTCGAATAACAGATGACTTTGATTTTGCGCAGGCAAAAATTGCATACCAATTGAAAGTGGTTTCCAAGATGTCCGCCCATCGATAGTATACATTGGCCTTAACCAACCTGAGAAGTACATTAAACATGGACATCAGAAAATCATTAGAACTATGTATAACATACACTTATATTCGAGCTTGTCAGCTTGGACAAGAGTTTATGATAAAATGTAAAAGACTTATAACGGGAGCAACCTTTCAAACATTTTAATTTTCTACATCGATGAGAAGGGAAAGTTTTCTCACAAGAAAACTCTAAGTAGACACTGAAAATAATTTCACAACAAAACAGATTGCAGGATTAAAATTTGATAAGTTATTCGAATATTACACTTTGAAAAAGATACGCACCATTAAGTAGGAAGGTAATTTCAGAATTTCATTTGTAAAACAAATGTACATTGGACCATCCAAGAATGATCGTTTTTGCATAAATTGTATTAGTCAACTCGACAAACTAAAAATTTTACATTTTGTAGAAGAGACTGGATATTTGATTTCCATTTACGCTAAGAACTTCATTTATTTTAATGAAAGATGATTGGAAAACTGCGCTTGCCACGCCTGATTTTTGAATGGAAGGTGTTGTATTCCTGTACTATTGCGTTAAGCGCAGGGAATGAATAGCGTACATTTACTTTCCGCACCTGTCTCATAGCTTTCCGCGTCCCACAAACACAAAACCAAAGTATCGAATGAATTGAGTTGTGTATTACTTGAGAAAAACATGAAAAAAAAAAATAACATCATATCACAAAACGATTTGAATGGAAAAATTACCACGTTACGAAATAACTCCGCAAAATAATTGAAGTACGAGTAGCAAAACATGCGATGCTACTGCTATCGCGAAATGAATGAGAGATAATTTGAACGAAAGAAAAAGAAAACTAGCATCATATCACGAAATCGTTTGAATGAAAAAATTATCACGTACGCAAAATAGATAGGTATTTGAAGTAAATACTTAAAGAATAAAGTAAGAAATTATGTCGAATTAATAATGTTTCAGAATAACCTTTCTCATCTCATAACTCAAAATTGGTTGAATTGGTTGGTTTTCCGATCATCTTTCATCGAAATAGTAACTATTCCCTAGCCGTAAAGCCAAAATTTACAGCAACTGTACGGCGTAACATCAGGACTGCAAAGGTACAATTATGTTATTATTCATTTTTTCCCCAAAAATTAAAATCTACTTAATTTATGTTCTGAATGTTCTAATAACGAGCCTCAAAACATTCAGAACATAAAAATTAAAAAGTAAGTAGACCGAGTATCGACCATAATACGAGTAAGTTTATGCTAACCATTGACGCGAGAACATGATAAAAGAAATGAGGATTTAAATCTTATGAGAGGCGCGGTTGAACACATGGATGTGGACAACCTATAGCGTCTCCCCTCTCCGCAGTTTATTGCGCTGCCCTAAGAAATTGAATTGTAAACGAGGTCCAACTATCCTATGAGTATGAATAGTAATGGAAGGACAAATACAGTAGTATTTTGCAAGGAATGACAGATTGCGCGTAAACTCAATGTTGCGATCATTTGTACAATTGAAGCAGCGAATTTATAAGTGCGACAACGGAAACTTGAAAAACTAGCATTTCTGTGCCTCCATTACTATTCACACTCGAAACGATTGCCCGGGTACCTATCATTTGGGCGCTGGAGAACAGGGCGCGAATCAGCTGGGCGCTAAAAAAAACAAAAGAGGAAAAACGGAAAATACGAGAAATAATTTTGCTCTAATTTATAAATTGTGAGTTATGGCTCTTCCGCTTCTGTTGTCGTAATCGTCGACTATCCTGCGAAGGCGTTCATCAACTTACAAATATTTCTTTCGCTTCGTGGGACCTCGACTCAGCATACGCAACGATTTTCCCTGGATTTTGGATTTGGATTGTGGACATGGCGATTAATTCTTTTCACAATAACACCATCCTTCTCGTGTCTTTCACATCGCCAGAAGCGCGTACTCTCTTTTTATTGAAAATAAGAAAATAATACACAAAACATACCTTTTGATCCACTATACACATACAAATTTCATCATTTTTATGTGTACTTACCCCATCAGAACCATTCTTGTCAAATATGTACACAAATCCTCGATCTGTAAACTTTTTCACCCCCGTACACTAATGTTTTCCATTTTTCAAAATTCGCGACTCTTGACTTCAAAAACTGCACGTTGCATTGTATCCTGCTTTCTCACAAACTTGAAATGACAAATCTTTCTTGCAAGAACTACCGTACTATATATCATTCAATCAATTACTCATACCGAGGACACATTCGAACGAAACCTGTATAAAGTGAGGAAATTCCATTTTCGTGTTTAAAAAATTGCGGCACTTCTCTCTTGCAGGCACACGAAATATACGGTATATAAAAAAAAAAAAAACATTCTTTTGTCAAATGAATTGATAAATATGCTCAATTCATACCGGCGCACCCGACCGTTCGCGCCCTATTCACCTGCGCCCAGTCGTTCGCGCCCCATTGATCGGTCCCCCAATTATTCTTATTTTTTTCATCACGTATTCGCATCATTGTCTATACCGCTTATGCTTGTGGTCTAACGAACTGAAACAAACATAACCCGGAGTGAGCGAGGCGAGGTTGTTGAAATAGCAAATGGAACAAATTCAAGAGGTACAGATTCCTGTTTGAGGACCCATATTGGAATCGTAGTTTTTTGAGACGCCAAAATAATTTAAGAATTACTATAAAGAATAGCGGCCTCATACGGCCTAATCAATTGATTTTGAAAGAAGAGTAGTATACTTTATTATTATTATACAATAGATAATTTTTATTTCGTATCGCAATAATACATGATAAAATGCTTGTGAATCTCAATCGAGAAACTCTTTGTGAATATTAAACACGTGTCTTCTTAAACTGTGCTTATAATTAAATTCTCTTCGGCAAACACCGCATTTGAATTGTTTTTCTTGTCCACATTCGAATCTCAAATGTGTTTTTAAGCTACTTTTATTTTTGTACGAGCGATCGCACATGATACAAGCAAACAATTTCTCGGAATCGATTATTGCTGCACAATTACTAGCATTCGCGTTCAAAACAACCAAATTCATACCAGAGCTGTTAGCGAAATGCGATCCTGAGGAAACAAAACGTCAGTAAGCTACAGGAAAGAAGAACCGGAATCAATCATTGGGAGCATGCTCGCTACCCACGCAAAAAATTACGACCATCTATAGGCGCACCATTAGCTGTATCTTTTATTCAAATAAATACGAACATTAACAGCTATAGGTGCCTACCTACCTGCGAGTAGCGAATTATTTACACGGTATCCCATATCAGAGATTCATCACGTACGTGTACACGTGACATCAGCAAACGGATCTAAAATAATATAATACGAATCTTCCCTACGAGTACACAGGAATCGTCTCGTACTCGTTCAACATTAGCTGATCCGTGGCGTGTGTTGATCTATTGGATGAGCTCGTCTTTTTGCGCCCAATTCTTCGAAGAACTGTTCTAAGTAGGTACTATCAATACGTCGGAATTCTCAAAACGCTCGTGTATGCAATCGGTTCGTGATATTTATAGTCAATACAATCATGGTTAAAGTGCGTACTATTACACGTCTGTCAAATATGCACTCTGGAGAAATATTGTTTTTGCATAAGAAAATAAACAACTCGGTCGTTTTTTTTCTTTCGCTTCCTTCTCTCATATTCTCCTCATTCATGTCTTTCTTCGCACTTTTTATCCTGCCGTCACTTCATTTGTACCCACGCCCAATGATGCGTTGCCGAGTCGACGCAAAACCGTGATTTCTGCGAAAACTTCACGAGTGACCGTTATACAAATTATATTATTAATCACTAATCATCTTAAGAACCTAGAGGCATTTTCATCACATCGTTAAGTAAACAGAGCCTCTTCCCCACTTCACTGTGAACTGTGAACCACCTCACCATTTACACCCTGAACACGTACACCAACGATGATACAAGTGAATCAACTTAAATATTATTAAGATTGCAGACGCGTTCGCCGTTCACAGCGATTTGAACTAGAGAAGAGGGGCAGATAATGAAACAACGAAAAATGCACGAATTTTCGCTTTTTTCACCTCGACAAAGAGGGATCAATTTTGGCGACTGCCTTGTTTACGAGAGGTCCAACAAAAATCTCTACGTGTTTTGTTGTTTTATAATCGTCTTTCTTTTTGAGTAACGTTGATGCCCGAGAGAATACTCTCTCATTATGTTTCATATGCTAAAAAAGAACCTTACTTATCAAAATATACTGAGAGAATGTAGAAGAAGAAATGAATTTGGACCCATCATTTCGATAACCCAATTGTTTCCAGAACCTCTCGTTTAGTAAGGCATATTCGAGAAACACAAGCCGAAACTCCACAATAAAAGAAAATAGAGTATTTTATTCGAATTTTTTCATTATCAAAAAAGAATCTGATCGGATAATGTTGGAATAGTAAACAAAATAAGTGTAAGTTTATCCCCTCTCTAGTCTCTGTTCTCTACTATCATTAGTAAAGATATCTGTTCGTTCTTCTTATGTCATTAAGCCTTCTAAATTATTCTAATTATTCATTCTAAATAATTCTACAGTTGATGAGAAATTTGCTGACAATTCATCAGATATTTCAAAAAGAGATACACTTCTTGACCGGTATCTTTCACCATTTTGACCAGCGATTTATTCGGATGATTTGTGAATCAACAACAAATGTCTTCGTAAGTTGGACGGCCGACGAAATGTTTTTTGACAAATCTGGCATTTAAATTGAGGCTGGACTGCGATTTTGCATTCGTATTTCAAATGGAACCGTAAATGATGCTGATGCTTGTACGTTTTCACGCAAAAAGCATTCGGGCAAATGAAATTCTTACAATCTGAAAAAAGAAAAGACAAAAAACAAAAAGCAAAAAAACAAAAAGAAAGAAAAAAAAAAGAAATAAAGAAAAAAGAAGTCAAGGCTCGCAATAAGGGAATTTCAAAATGGAGTATAAGTGTAGGGATATAGCATTCAGAAATATCTCATCTCGTGTGCAATTTCAATGTGGTTCTGTACAAGATTAACACTGTACAAGCGGAAGAAATCTTTTGAGTGAGTAAACCATTTCACTTCGACCAAGCGTCTAAAAGCTCACGATATCCTTTAAGGTAGATTATACAGACGGTACCATGTTTTGTACCTAGGTACAGTGAAGTAAATTAATAAAATATGCCTATATACAGTGAAAGTTTTACAGGCGAGTTTTTATATAAGAAGGAGTACGAGTAATATGTGTTAGTGGAATGGGCTAATGTATGTACGAGTTATAAGAATCACCTACAAAATGTGTACTGTAAAAGGCCTAAACACAGGCATACATTGTATTATGTATAAGTAAATTTTTGCGCGTTAGCACATCATATAAAAATATTACCGTGCGGTTAAAAACC
Organism: Aspidiotus rigidus; assembly: GCA_035079385.1. Taxonomy (NCBI): domain Eukaryota; kingdom Metazoa; phylum Arthropoda; class Insecta; order Hemiptera; family Diaspididae; genus Aspidiotus; species Aspidiotus rigidus. The sequence goes on along the minus strand of JAVHKY010000009.1, from coordinate 1,560,413 downwards.
CAAACCGTTGCGTTAATACTATTGTGAGTTTTTACAAAATTCGGTTTCGCCCTGCATGCCGCTGAAAAGCGTCACCTATGTCACATAAATTCCATTTTGCGAAAACGTACTCTTAAAATATGTACGCAGTATACTGTATTACACAACTAATGCGAAGAAAGTGAAAAATGATTTTTGAGTACAATTTTTGTGGAATGCTGAATTGCACGAATTCATTTTTTACTTGTTCGCAAAAGTTTTGTACAATGCTTTTCACAACAAATAACAAATGCGTGAAAAGTACTGCAAAATATGGTGAAAAGAGTGTTGTGAGAAATAAATAAATTTTTTCCTCTTATTTTCGCTGACAGATGAAAGGGGGTTGCGCCGTTTCGATAATATTTGATCGAACTGCACATGACTGCGTAAATAACAACGACATTTATCAAGAAACGGATGATACTTTTCAAAAGAAACTCCAATTTATCTCATGGTTCAATGTAATGATGGCAACCTACCAGTTTGACTCTCAGAAGTGAGTAAGTTTGTTTGCCATTCGTACAAGCTATTAACATCTATCAACTCGATATAGGAGTCTTCCAAAAGGGGAACGCAAATATATAGCAAAGGCGAGAGAGAGAGAAAAAAAAAGTTGATAATAAATTTTAATAAATTGAGAAAATTCAATCAATCATTTCATGGCACATTAGGTGTACTACTAACAAAGGAATAAATTGTCTAATTTTGCACAATCGTGCGGTTCTGCAATGAATTCCTTCTTCAATAGTATACAATTCAATAGGCTTTTCACTCTTTGGGTTCCTTTACATTTTGCTAAGGAAAAAACCAAAACCTCAAACCGAGAAGCCTCAAAATGATTTTTACACTTTTCATTCAGATCCTTTTCTTATTAAAATTATTTTACATCGAAAGACACAATACTTACGTGCGGGGGTAATACCGCACGTAAGTATTGTGTCTTTCGTTGTGTTCCTTGGTCAGGTAGTTCTGTTGAGGTCTGATGCAAGCTGTGCTTGCTCCCTCTAATATACACTCGGTGAGTGTTCGTCGTCGTTGCGGGTAGTGACGTACAAGTTCTCGTCGTTGGTATTTGTAATTGGAAAAATTCGTGGAAGATTTGATCGCCCTCGTAGCTCAGTGGTTAGAGCAGTCGCCCGGCAAGCGAAAGGTCTCGGGTTCGGATCCCGACGAGGTGATCAAATTTTTCGCTTGAGTTTTTCATTTACCAACAACCCCCCTCCTTTATTATTTTACATGTCTTTTGATCTGAAATAAAAAGTGGGCGAAAAAATTTTTCTCATCATTCTTTGCACCTTTGATTCTTCAGTTTTTCCCCCTCAACAAATTAAGAAAACTGTAAACAAATTCCGACTTCGGAAAGCTCGAAACGCAATAGATCTAATTATTCATGAATAAGATTAATATCGACAATATAAAGCGCTAAATACAACTCGAGTGTTGACAGTAACGTTCATATCAGTTTTTTTCAACGGACATGAAACGTTAATTTTCGATACTACTGCACGAAAAGTTACCTAACCTGGAAAAATGTGTGCTCAAATAAGAATTTGTTGTTCACATAGAAATATACATAAGTAGAGTAAGGATTCCTCGGTATTTATGCATAACTTTTCTTCTAAAACGAGGTACAGAAGTGTCGATAAAAAATGAGAGAACGAATTAAGTTACTAGAAATCCAATGAACGAAGTTAATTTTGCCAAAAATAGCCGAAATGGCGTATAAATGCCGAAAAATTGCCAACATAACTAGGAAAAAGAAGAAAACCTATTTTTTTTTACGTTCAAATTCGATATTTTTGTAGATTTACAGTTTTTTTTTTAATTTCTCTTGAAGAATATGAAAAAATTTTTCATACCATACTTCGTTTTTAAATGCCAAAAAATTTCCAAAATTGCCAAATATGGACTTCTTAATGCCGCGAATAGGTAATAATTTTCTTCGCCGAAAAATCCTTGCTCTATAAACAAGGAATATTGGATGACAACCCCACAAGTAATCATCTAAAAATCTATGAATTGGTCTTTGATTTCAATTTTAAAGAACTAATAGTATACATTAAGGTACGTAGGTAGTACATAAAAATTCAAAAAAACCAACAAAATAAGTATTTAAAAAAAGAGAAAAAGAAAGGAAGTGTATTACAGTTTGAAATTAAACGCAATATTCAACAATGAAATAAGTAGATAATAACAAAAATTCATCAACTACCTATCTATTATGGAATGTTGTAACATCAAATGCTTCCGTAAAGTGAACCTGTAACGAAATTTTTTGTAGCATACAGTACAGCCAAATTGTGGCTCATGATTACATTCGTAATTTAAGTGTTGTTGTAATCCACTTTTACGTTTGTATCGACGATTGCAATTATCATTTGGACAGACGAATTTCCTTCCAGTACTCATATAAGAACTCGAATGCAAAAAACTCCATCCTGAAAACACCGCACAATAATATGTTATTATTTGTATAGGTACCACGCTTTCAATCGCAGAAAATGTTCATATGTGTCTCGTTACTAATCAAAAACTAATCAAGAATTTGGTTAATCAGACTGAAACGTGTACATCAGAAAATGAATAGTAATAAGTATCACGACTCGGCGGACAAGACAGAACAGATATCTCTGAAAATAGTAGAACGAGACCAGTAGAAAAAAAAAAACGAATGGAATAAAAGAACTCTCTCGTGAACTATAGGCTGCTCAGCTCTTGAATAATTAAAAAGTATAGTACAGTATTAGCTTATTTTTATTACTCTTAATTTTCGTTTTTCCATAACATTTTTTAAAAATATTTCTTACTATTAAGCATTTTTTTTTTAAATATCGAACACAAAATATGTAGTAACGAACTTTCTAGATTAGTAACTTACTCGCGGGTGATAGCCCGAGTGGTAGGTGAAAACATATCAATGTAGGCCTATTCTTTGAGATAGTGTAGCCTTGCCATCTCTTTTGTGAGAGTATTTCGATCTAAGTTATGATGAGTATTGATGCACGCTTATTTGGAAGTTCAATAAGAATTTAAAATAGAGAAGGCGATATTGTCTAAATACCACTAGCAATCACCACGACTCGGACGTGTGTCACACCTCTTTTGGTGTACAAACTTTTAGAACTTTTAGTTTGTTCCAATGTCTCTGTACTTAATTTCGATCTTCATCTCCGCTCAGTGAGGTCTACAAAATGGCAGATTATACGTTTTTTTTTTATTTCAGGAAGAATATTCAACGATTTTCAATACAAAAAAAAAAAAAAGCAAAAAAATGAGTCAAAAGAAGAATTTTCTTCTCGTTTAGGTAAGTCGATCAAAAAATATTAATAAGGAAACGTTGAGTTAACAGACTAATGTAGCCCATTAACTTACAAAATTGAGTTTGCTTACGCGGTAACTTATCATCTTAAACTTAAAATTAATTTGAACGCGCGCCATACGTAAAACGATGAATAGGTAGCTATACATATATGACATTAAAATAAAATACCTAGAATAAATTAATTACTGGGAGAAAAGTAAACTTATTGATAAATTACTGTACCTAGTACTTTGATAACGGAGTACCCAGTTTACATACTCATACACTTACATACACAAAAAAATATTACATACGTACACATAATATTGATAAATAAGTTTAAACAAAGAATACTGAAAAAAATGAAACGGGCAAGAGTTCGCGGGAACATCAGGATTAGAATTCGGAAAATATAAAAATATAAGGCATGGTTCTCAACAAGAAAAGAAAGGTACTCAGATGAGACATTATATAACACACTCACACACATACCCATAATAATTAGATACGTACACAAATGTAAGTTAAACGGTACATTTTAGTTCCGTCGAAACAAGTATGTTTATAGGTACTCATGAGACTGAAATATTTTGTTCAAAGTGAATTGGAAAAGGAAAAAAGAAAATCAAAATCTTAATACGTAGCAGTCTTTATTATAAGTTACCTCGGACAAAGGCAATTAAGAAGCACGCAGAGACGCAAACGAGGTAATTTAAGGATTTCTCGTTCACACGTATACGTGTTATTGCTCCGGCTCCACCAACGCAATATCGATTGATGGAAAATCATGAGTAAAAAATAGAGATAGGTCAGCACCACGATGAGATGAAGAACTGAGCGGTTAGTTCACAAAAATTTACCACAAAATTTTTCTCAATGCACAGAAAAATGGAATTTGTTATCTATCGACATAATTATTACCTATACTCTTCTCTTCTTGAACGTCGTGATAAAAGGAATAAAACCCAAACAATTTTTAAAGGAATGAAAAGCCGGAAGTCATCCGATCACGATTTGTAGGATACATATAATTCGAAAAGAACAAATGATCGGAATCACTGAGAAAATATTTTAGCAAAAACTACTCATAAAATGTGATGTTTTTAGCGTTATTTTTGAATTAGAACTACAGTGGTTTTCGATGAAATTTAGCAGAAAGTATTAACGCTAAAACGTCCATTCGTCACTTTTTGACTATTTCAAGAGAAATTTTCGCTAAAATTTTTTCTCAGTGATCGTTCTAAGAAATGAGAGCTATAGAAAAAGGAGAGAGTACCTCGCGAAAACCTGGAACCAATTCACACAATGCAACGAGATACCTAATACAAATATTTTTAACAATTTTCTCAAACTCAAATAAACGGACGAAAAGTCACTATCTACTGATTTCCACGTCTTATCAAAGTCTATTTCAGAAAACCACCCGTTTAATATCGCAACATTCGATTATTTTATTATGTAACAAATAAGCGTGTTTCTTAACCGTACTTTTATGAGTAAAACGTTTATTACAAAATTCGCATTCAAATTGTTTCTCTTTGCCGCATTCGTTTTTCAAATGTTGCGATAAATTACCCTTATATTTGTATTTACGACCACAACCGTTCGGACAGTGGTAGGTACCGGTATTCAATGAATTATCAAGAAAACATTCGTCTTGACGATAGGGTTCGATAGTCAATACCTTCGACATTACTGGCATCTGCAAGTCGCTCCACATTTTACCAAAATTCTGTAGCTGCAAGTGTCGACTCAAATCGTCAGCTAAAATGAGATAGAAAAAAGAAAACAAGTTATTCGAAGCACGTATCTACGACTTCTACATTATGTAAGCATAGACGGAAGCTTAAATAAGTGCAAAGATTTCACAAGTTACAAAGTTCCTCTACCAGAAAATGCATGTCTTATTTTTGGCCCACGATGAATAGTAAATGGCCTAAGTAATCAAGTAGTTACCGATTGAGGCACGAAATCATAAATTACAAGCCGACAGGGCGGAAAATTCTTTGCTTGCCTACAGAACGTGTATAGTGGTCATCGAGAGGATTCGTTTCTGGATTGTTATCCGAAAGAATTTTCAATGATGATTGAAAAGTCTTTCAAAAATAAATTTGAATGAAAGATGAAGGGAAAACGATGCTTGCCACGCCTGATTTTTACGTGGAAGGTAGTGTGTATACCTGTGCTCACGTTTTACGCGCCAGTAATGAATAGCGTACTTACTTTGCGCACCTCTAATGAAACACGGGAAGCCATCACTTTCCCCGTCCCGAGGGCCGAGAATACAAAACTGGAGCATTGATTTAATTGAGTTGTATATTCAAGAAAGTATATAGAAACACTTGAACGATAGAAGGAACTTGATGTTTCATCCATTAATATGATGACAAGAGAAATAAGCATCATATCACGAAATCATTAGAAAGAAAAAATTATCGTTACGATACAACATCGCTCGATCCTAACGAAAACCTATTTTAAAATAAGTTGTATTAGCAATCAAAAATTCGGTGCAAAATTTTGAAAAAAAAAAATGAAAAAAAAGTTATAAGCACAAGAGAAGAAAAAGAGTGGAAAAAAAACTACGTGATGAGGTGCCCGATCCCGGCATTTTCAAATCTGGGCGCCATGTCTTTCACTATTCGACCATGGCAGCTCATCCTAAACTTTGTGTTCGCGAGTGCTTTGTGATGCGTTTCGCTCCCCTCCACCGCGGTCGCGTACGTACACACGATGCGCACCTGTTCGTTCGATGTTAAATTTTATGTAAATCAATAATGCTTCTTGAAAAGTTGTTGCTGAATAATCCTCTCTATCTAAATAACTGAAAATTGGTTGGATTGGTTTGTTTTCCGACCATCTTTCATTAAAATAGTGTACTGGGCAAGAATCGAAAGGTAAGCAATTAACTCGTACGAATTACATAACGGTCTCATTACGTTGTGTAAACACGCACTCGGTGATCGCTTACTTCCCTCTTCTGTTCAGTAATATACATTAAAAAATCTAGATTCTGTCTACAACCGACTTATTTGAGCAAAAAATAGAGGCGTGCAGATCGATGAGTGGGAAAGTAAAAATAATTTGGTAGTAATGATATTTGTGACAACGCTTTAAAAATGCTTCTTTTTATTTCAGATTTCTATATACATACAAGGTTCACATGAAACCAGTGCAGTATCATTAACGGATACTGGAATAGAACAACCTGAAAACACAGCACTACCACGAATCCAACAAAAGAAAAGGATTCATAATTCAAAATAAAATTCAATTTAAAGGTTTGAAAATTTAATTTAATCGAACCATAGAGGTATACTGTCTTTTAAACGATGATATGTCATCCACAAGCACTAATCAGATAATACCGATAACGGAAATTCTTTTTACGATGGTAAAAGATACAATCAAAAGTAAAATGCGACTGCGCAGCTTAAAATGATAAAAACTAAAAGTACACGTAAATAGAAAAAAAAAAAAAAACGAGTGAATTTCAAAACTGACGAGTTGAACTATACCTAGGTATAAGGTGTTATGTTATAAAAAACTGTAGAATAAAAACTGAAATAACGAAACCAAAACGAAATTAACCGAACGAAACCTAACAGGATGATTTCTTTTAAGCTGTGATATTATACACGGTACAAGAATGAAGAATAAAAATTGAAATTGACGAAACCAAAACATAACTAATTAATAATATGTATGTAACTCAAATTTGGGTAGGGCGACTGTCAACGCCGACCTTGTTCTCTCACAAACAACAAATTTTTGTACATATTTCACCAACATTGAAACGCATTTCGGTTCTGTCTAAATACCCGTTTTTATTTACCTCATACATACTTTATAACTCTTGCACTCTCATACTGCCAGCATTAACTTTCAAAATTTCTATTTAACATCCCATTTCTTGAATTTTGGTATAGTCAACAATAAAAAAGTAATACAATGACCGGGAAAATATTTTAAACAAAGAGTAATCAATAAAACAATAACATAATAATCGAATCAACCAAATCCTTGATAAAATAGTTGAGAAAATAGCTAAAAATGCTTCTTTTTTCGTGAAGATTATGTCTCCTCTTTCTTCACCAATCACTAAATCCCTCACTTGCAATTCCTTCTAGGCTATATACACAGTCACTCTATAATGTACATAATATTAAACTTACCCGCATAATTAATTCTCTCATACTATGCCACTACCTAGTGTCCTTACTATTCGCATTAGAGCACAAAAATTTTATCCATCGACTGTTCCTTCACCGTCCAACTAATCAACCTGAACTGTTACTTTATTTACTCGTATTCCCAGAGTGATATCTCGTTTTGAGAAACCCTCCCTATCAGTCCATCAATGTTTTCTTTATCCTCTATTTAAACCGGTCTTTACTCTCTTCAATAAAAGTCTGCAATAAAAATTATCACAACACTCCTTCCCCACTTGTCATAGAAAATAAATCATAATTCAAAAATTAAACATTCATTTTTTCGAATTTTCTAATCAACAAATTTATTAATTTTAATCTCAATTCATATAAAAATCGAGAACACCCACTTCACACTCTCATACTCGCACACATCTTGCGCCCTACTACCCACATTGCAACATAGAACTCGAACTATAGACCAATCGTAACCTCTCCATTTATTCATAATCGCCATTGCTCAACTTGCCCTCCTCTTCGGATATAACTACAATTTTACGGGAACCCCGTATCAGCCCAACAATATTAGGTGTGTTTCAATCACCCAGTTTACACTTTCCCATTTACCTGAATCTTTCCCCTTTCACAATCCAATATGCAACATCAACATTTTTATAAAAATTTGCTTTTGTTTCCACCAGACAAAACGCTTTATTATTGTGCCTCGATGAAGATCCGCTACAAATCGAAAAGTTGGGCTAATAATAAAAAGTTTTGTCTATAGTGGAAAGAAAAGCCAATTTCATTCTACCAGTTTGTATCTAGTGTTTTCCACAAATGAGAATTATTTTCAAAAATTTTATAACTGATTATCTTTTACGCCGTGCTTTTCATAATATAATATTGAACCACAAATCATACACGTAAATATTCTTCAACTCCGTCAATGTGTCAGTTTTTCAAGTAATTTTTGTGTTTCAGACTATCGATATGTGCAGGCAATTGAATCATTTTTAAATCTTTGGTAAATTACATACAACGATCGAATCAATCAACTATAATCCTTGATGAATTGGTTAAGCAGGCGCAGCTGAGGCTGCTGGCTATATCAAAGAATTTTTGCCTCCTTCTCATACCTACCTATCTCTAATTTTGAAAAAATTTAAGGCAAAATATTGGTCTGATTGACATCAAAAACGGAATAACGTACATGAACTCAGACTACTTCTCCAAACTCATTCTTTTCTAAAATTCTCACCCCATACATGTTTTACACAATAAATACATTTTCCCTACATAGTTGTGACGACAAAGCTCGGGAAAGAATTTTCTCGACGGCAGTCAAGTATCTTGCTCAGACTATCGACGAGAACTCACAAAGAAAAAACTGACGGAATTTAAGTTCATCGCTCTTTCATGGTCATAAAATTCAGATTCGGGACAGACGCGGGCGGACTATGATGATCAGGTATATTTTGATGAGCCCGCTGAATCCACAATCGATAACTTAGTAACATTGAACACAAAATTTGATCCTAAAGTAGATTTCAAAGCTGAATATGGTTCCGTTCGCTATTCTTCACTAACACGTCTCAGTTTGTCTCAATTTTGAGTTTCAAGTATTTCCCGAATATATAAAATTCATTATTTTCGTTATAAAATGAATATATATGTAAGTTTTTACTGAATAAGGTGTGCAAAAACGAAATTAATAGATGCTTTATTGATAAAAAATCTAAAATTATGTCGTTTTCACACGATAAAACGAGAACAATGAATTGCGCAAACAGCGAAAATTAACTCAGTGTATAAACCTACAGGGCTATAAACATTTTGCGCAAATGCAGACGAAAAACTTGCGGAAAGTGAGAAGCATTTTGCGCAAATGTAAGAAACAGTTTACACTGACAGTTTGCGCAAACGAAGTCAACAATAGCGGGCGGGGTGAATCAGGATGATGTAATAATTTTGTGAAACCATCTTCGTACTTCGAAGATGACTAAAAAGAATTCTGAAGTTGGTAAATGGCTGAAATGTTGCTTTGCTTACCCTACCTTCGACCAAATGACGTTCCAACCAAAAAGGGTTCGCCGCCCTCATGAATATTGCTCCAGCACCCAACATTTCTAAAGATTTCACCGATTACGTCTACCGAAATTAAGTCAGTACAAACGCCAGATTCCCACCGTCTATGTGCGCATCTCCACCAAGTTTTGCTCCACAAACCAATTATGCCGCCGAATGTTATCATCGTCATTACAATGCTTCATTCTACTCGCCTCATCCAAATATGCACACGGTGGTATCACTTTTATTAGAAATACAGACCGAGACCGACCCGAAGCTCGCGTCAATATTCAGTTATCAGTGGAAGAGCGTCTACAGTGATAAAGTCGACTTCCTCATACAGACTTACACTCGCTTCACCAGAAATGAAATTGACCTGCTAAAATACTTACGCACTATTGGTTACAGATACCACACAAAGCGTCGCCTCGTATAATTTTCGGTCAGTCATTGGTTTATATGCAATGCATAGCCATACTCTTTTAATCACGCATACACTTTTCGGTCTGTAAATTGACTACAGCCCTATACATTTTTAATCACGCATGTGATTGCAGACAGTCCTAAGCCTGTTCAAAGTGAGAAGGGAAAAGTGTGGCCAGTGTGTGCGCAAACTGTATGTCTTTTCTTGCGCAATATGTTCTTGCGCAAAATGTCGGTCTATTTTTGCGGAAAATGTACTCGTTTTCGGTCCCATTTGCGCAAAGTGAATTTACCCACCTACAGTAACAAGATACGAATGAAGAACTGAATAAGCTAACTGTTCACATTCGAAATGTGTGTCGATAGTGCGGCACAAGATAACATGTCGTGTTAAACAGCCGAGAGGAAAGAGATACAGTTTTGTACCGTAAGAGACGGTAGAGAAACTTAAATATATTTTATTTAAAATAGAAAAAAGATAAAATTTATTTTTTTGAGTTCAAAAAAGTGGAATAAACAATAAACTAAAATGAATTGACATAAGCACAGATTGACGTGCTGAGGTTAAAAAAACGATCGCGTTTTTAAGTTACTTGCTCAAAAAGCGTTACATTTGTGACCACTTTTCAGTGCAAAAAGCATAATATTCTAATCGACAATTGAATGCGCAAATTTAAATCTATTTACACCGTTTACGGCCGTCATTTTCTCACTAGGGAAAAAATTGATTTTTTTAGCACACTTTTTAAGAGGACTATTTAAACATAAACGAGAAATACTCGTATGACGTCAGTGCCACGGAAATCGTTGAACTTGTAACCTAAAAAATATAGTTTATAACTTTTGCAAGAAGTTCGAGATTTGCATGTGCGATTTTTTCGTCACTCTTTTCACTTGTGCCGCAAAATCTCGCACTTCTTGCGCACTAGTTTCAAAATATACATAATATTCTTTGCTACCACTGACTCAATTGAAATGAAATTTCATTTCACCATTCGAGAAAGTTTACAATTTTGATTAGTATAAATTGATTCAATGATTTTTCATCAGAATGCAGCCAATTAATTACATAGTTGAAGTTAAAATAAAGAGTTGTACTTTACCGAGATGCAAAAATTGTGATCGCTGATGATGTAGCTGCCAGTGGCTAGGCTACGAAACCGGTTTCTTTAAATAAATTTTTGCATCTCGGTAAAGTACAACTTTTTATTTTATTGTGTCATGAGTTGCAACGTCGAGAACGCACTCCATCTAATAGTTGAAGTTGTTGATTTTACAACATTTTTGAACATTCCAAAAGAAATTACAGAGAAGAAACAGCAAAATGATATCGTTTTCAAGGTCGAAAATAATGTAAAAATTAATTGGAACCGTTCATGTAACTATGAAAAATCTTCTTTTGTTAGACAATGTTAGATGGCTTCAGGTATAATAGTAGAGGATGTTTCATATAACGAATGTGAAAGGAATTTTGCTTGAAACTTAGTGCACCACAATCGCGTACAAGATTGGGATAACGATTGAATCAGCTTTATTTTGCGATTTCTTTTTGCAGCACAAAAGCACGTCCGGTGTGCACAAATTATGAAAAAAAGCTCCCGCACCAGCTTAAGCATCACCGACTTTTCAATAATTTGCTATAAAATCATTCACACATGCCCCCCCCCCCGTACACTGAGAAAAATTTTGGTGGTACTTTTAACTAAAAAACATAGTAAAGCCGGTCCAGTCGAAGATTATGGTTTTAACGACTGAAAAATATAGTTATACTTACGAGAAAAAGTAGTGAATAAAACTAAATATTACTGAAATTGCTCAGTTGTTTTTACTAAAAAATGGTGACTGGACCGGCTTTACTATGTTCTTAGTCAAATTTACTATAGTTTTTTCTCCGTGTATTTAAACTTCATTGTTTCTCAGTTAGAAGCTGATTGTGATAATAATAATTCAAGGTATTCCATTTACTCTTCTATTGTTCAATTCATTTTTAATCTTTTTAATAGGTACTTTTATAATTTTCAAATACATACATGTATTCATGGGAAATAACTCAAAAAGGAGTCAGTTGATAGCTTTCTCTCCCTATAGGTATAGATTAAACTGTAAATAGAAGAACGGAACAAGGCTCTATTAAAATTAAAATTTTGGCGATTTAGAAGAATCTCAAAGTATTAATCTGACTGTCCATTTCCAAAAATACAGTGAGGTATATGAAAGTCGATGTGATGACGAAAATCAAACCATAGATGAGGAAAATTGAAATGGCCAATGAAACTTCCACTTTGTCTTTACCGAAATTGCATTACTCCCCAGTGTTCAGGCCACGAGTCTATTGCGATAACGTGGAAAAAAAAAAAAAAAATGCTATGCATACCTACATAACGCAGTAATTATAAAACGACGCGACGGCTTCCTTAACGAAATAAAACGAGGAACGCAGGAAACCTGCTTTATGAGTCAGATGAGATTTGGTATTGAGAATTCAAGGAAGCCTAGACCTAGACAAGGGTAGTATAAAGAAGGCCTAGACCTACTATAAGCCTAGTATAATATGGTTTAAGAGTCTTAATTGTTCTCGAATCTCGAGTTATATACATAAGAGGGGGACTTGAAAAAATTCCTATCATATATGGCTCGAGAGTCAAAATCTCTTCAAGTCTCCCTCCTATCATATATGGCTTGAGAGTCGAAATTTTTTCCGAGAACCCTTCCTATCATATACAGCTCGATAGTTAAAATTTTCCAAGTCCCCCTCCTATCATAAATAGCTCGAGAGTTGAAATTTTTTCCAAGTCCCTTTCCTATCATATATGGCTGGACAGTAGAAATTTTTCCAAGTTTTTTGCTGGACGGCGCACGGCGGACGGCACACGGCACATTTCTCAAAAAGCCCCCCATAAAAACAGGTTCTCTGTTAAAATTTTGACTCTCGAGCCATATATGATAGGAGAGGGACTTGGAAAAAATTTCGACTCTCGAGCTATCATATATAGCTCGAGATTCGAGGAAAATTTAGACTCTCAAACTATATTATACTAGGCTTATAGCAGGTCTAGGCCTTCTTTATACTAGCTTTATCTAGGTCTAGGCTTCCTTGAATTTTCAATATCAAATCCCATTTGGCTCATAAAATAGGTTCCCTGCGTTCCTCGTTTTATTTCGTTAAGGAAGCCCGAAATTTTTCCAAGTTTTTTGCTGGACGGCGCACGGCGGACGGCACACGGCACATTTCTCAAAAAGCCCCCCATAAAAACAGGTTCTCTGTTAAAATTTTGACTCTCGAGCCATATATGATATGAGGGGGACTTCAAAAAATTTCAACTCTCGAGCTATCATATATAGCTCGAGATTCGAGGAAAATTTAGACTCTCAAACTATATTATACTAGGCTTATAGCAGGTCTAGGCCTTCTTTATACTAGCTTTATCTAGGTCTAGGCTTCCTTGAATTTTCAATATCAAATCCCATTTGGCTCATAAAATAGGTTCCCTGCGTTCCTCGTTTTATTTCGTTAAGGAAGCCCGAAATTTTTCCAAGTTTTTTGCTGGACGGCGCACGGCAAATTCCTCAAAAAGCCCCCCATAAAACAAATACACGGCTAATTATTCAATCCATCGATTAAGCGCAACGTTTGTTTAACGTACCCAATAAACTTAAGAATTAATTATTTGTCTGGACGGATTATATAAATAGAGAGTCGAATATGTCCGGCACTGCCGTCCAAAATATGAAAAATTCAAAAAAATAAACAAATAAATGACTATTTATTTATCTATTAATTAAAAACCCGACGTTTCGACAGTAACGACTGTCATTCTCAAAGGTTAAAACGTGAATAAATGTCGAATTTTTTCAATCACGTATGACGGGTAATGAGAAGTTTTTGCAGCCAATAGGTGTACGATGCATCAGAGGTACCATCGGGCGAAAGGACTCAAATAAAATAAACAAGCGTGATTCAGCTCTTACCGGCTCTATACGTGGACTACTTATATTTTGAGATTTACTCAAAAACCACTTGTTCAATCGATACAAAAATTACAGAGTAATAAGATTGAATCCATTATGACGTAATGCAATGATATGAAGATAATAAGATTGATATTCTTTGAGAAACAACACTAAGAAATTCGAGGAAAATTGAGGATTACTCAATTTCTCATCCAATCTCAGAAAAAAATGCACATGCCGAACTTCAGATATGCCACTACAACTTGACTAAGCTTTACGAGAATTCAAACGGTAGTGTTGGAGGAGTTGCGTGGACAAAAAAAATCTTAAAGGATACCTGAAATTTTTTTATTAGTCTCAGGGGTGATCTAGGACCTCTGAAACGTCGAGAAAATTCTATCCCGGGCTTCGCCGTCACTATTGTGTCGGAAGTAATACCCAACTTTTCGCTCGAAAAGTCGGTAAAATAAGAACAGAAAATATTTAAATTTTATAAAAAGTACAAAATTATGCGCATGGGTTGCAAAAACAAGAAAATAAATACGGTACAAGATATTGACTTATAATTACCATAACAGTATACTATAAGTTGGACTAACTAGCTGACCACTCACTCCCCCAGCAGTATTTGATAACCTTATATAAACCTAGTATACTGTACGGTGATAAATGGTCTATTCTAAAAGTAGATCAAGGTTAAACCTTGTGACGTCACCAGTGGATTGAAAACTTAGCCTAGCATATAAATGTTCTCTCTCTCTCTCTCTCTCTCTCTCTCTCTCTCTCTCTCTCTCTCTCTCTCTCTCTCTCTCTCTCTCTCTCTCTCTCTCTCTCTCTCTCTCTCTCTCTCTCTCACATATATACACATAAGTAAAGTATCCTAGGTACGTCATGGAAATTCGTTTTGTAAAACGTAAACGAGTACTTACAATGTACGCGTGTTGAAATTGGTCTGGATTATTTTTCTTTCACTTTCCTATTTTTTCTCTCACGCTAATCCAGGTGTGGGTAAAATTCAACTTTGACAGCACCTATACTCCTAGATGTCGTCAGAATGCCGTTTCAACATCATGTATATGAGAAAAATCCTTATTGTACTTTGTCATTACTACAAAAGTCATGTATGACTGAAAAATAGCGTACGCCACACGAGAACAAAGTAAGTGACAAAATCGGGCTGCATGGCGGCCCCGCAAAACGCTCGTATCCCGGTAAAAATTGTTCCCACTTGAAGCCCTCTAATGTAAAGAGCTCAGAGCGGTAGTTTTTCCCATTTTTTCCAGAGCTTGAGAAAGGAAACAAAAAGTTTACTGGGATAGAAATTACTTCCTTCGTCCCTCATAGCGTAATATTCTACTTCGAGCAACGCATATTTTTATGTCTACAAATCGTTGAATGTAGTTTTGAGGACAGTTAAAAATCTCTTTGTAGCTCCGAAAGCCTCGATACACAATTAATGATTCCAATCATCACTACTGAACAGCTATCGAGTCAACTGCTCAACTTGAGTTGATTCTAAAAGTATTTCCAACGCAGAATTCAAATCCGTTTTCCGTTTTTCGCAATCACTCACGTTTTTGAGTAATAACTTTGAGTAATCACGTAAAATATGCGAAATTGTCATATTTTCAGAACATATCATATCACATTGAAAACAAATAACAATTTGATAATTTTGAACATGAAAATTTAGCTTGAATCTTCCTTTATCACAAATCAAAAGTTGAAAAAGATACAGTATTCTTTGGTTGAATTATTTGAGATGATACTATAATCACGATCATTGTGCCAGAAAATTGGGAATTACCAATTCAAAGGATATTGAATCTTTTTATAATCTTTTGACTTGTGATAAAGGAAGATTCAAGCTCGATTTTCATGTACAAGTTTTTCAAATTATCATTTGTGACTTGCGATGATAAAAGTATGCTCATTGCCCTTTGACAGAAACACCATTTCTCTCTGATTAGACGTCCAATCAGGGAGAAACGATGTTCTTGCGCCAATGGGCAATGAGCATCCTTTTCTCATCGCAGGTCACATTTGTTTTCAATGAGTAAATTATGATGTTCTGAAAATATGACAATTTCTCATATTTTACGTGATTATTCGAAAACGTAACGTGATGCGAAAAACGGAAAACGGATTTGGATTCAGCATGGAAAATACTAACTTTTAGAATCAACTGAAGGTAAACAGTAGACTCGATAGCTGTTCAGTAGTGTACACATAATATTATTACAACCAAGCGCGCTACAAAATTCTGAAATACACATCTTGCTGTAAACAACCACCAGTTAAAATACGATCGTTTATGATTCATTAATCATTACGAATAAGGTATGTAAGTATCTAGATACAAATAATTTTATATTAAATTCGCTAATTAAGGAAGTCGGGATAGTTATGACATTGATTATCCAATCATGAAGGGTATACACCAACTATCATTCTCTGAATAAACTTTTGTGGATGGCCAATAAATGAGTTTTGAGATGAGTTTTCTGCGCAAAACTCTTGGAACATAAAGGACAATCAAATATCTTCAGTTTTCCACAATTTAACCTCAAATGATGATGCAGATTTCTCTTGTACTTGTATCTACGACCGCAATTATTTGGACAAAGGTAAACAGCTGAAACAAAAAAGTTTCTATATAGAAATAATTATTAATTCAAATAAGTTCTTGTTCCATGGATACTGTATTTAACATAGGTAATGATTTTAAGCGTGCCACTGTGTAATTACCATTGCTGAATATAGACACATGTTGGTTAAAGCTGATTGGACGCTTCTCTCATCAACATTATTAATTTGTAGAAGAGTGAGGCACATATTGTAATCCCGTGCTGTATGGTCGCAATTTGAGTGGTGAAAAAATTATTTTTGTGTTTCATAGTGCTCATATTACAACAGTAAAAGTGGCTGAAATTCATTTTCTTTATAAATGGAAGTCACAATTAACTTAATTAGTACGTGTAATGGAAAATTCTCTTTTCCACAACACGACTGAACTTCAAAACTTTGTGTCCTGAGCCCAGAGTAGTTCTCAATATGCGTTATGAGAAATTTTTATTTGCGCATGAAGAATTGTAGGAAGTAAAATTGTTCACAATCCATATTACAGATCATGATTGTGCAAAGATGCAATGGCAGCAATAGAATTTTTGAAGTTAAAGGATGCATATATGGAGAAAAACCCGTTCTTACAGGGTGTAAAACCGAGGTAAAGCAGGGTTTTGTCAGGTGTAACTGCAAAAAAAATTGTACAACTAAAAAATGTGCTCATGCTTCAAAAATTATGTCCTATCCAAGTCAAATTGCCACAACTCTAAGGCACTTCATTATTGTTTTTCATCAACGTTTATAAAAATTATAAAAACTTTTAGTAATTGTCAATACTCTATTTTATTGTAATAAAAACATGATCAGTAATATGGGTTGTGAGCAATTTTGCCGTCTACAACGCACTATGCGCAAATACAAATTCCTCTTGACGCGTACTGAGTACTGCTTTGAACTCACGACACAAAATTTTCAAGTTCGATCATGTTCTGAAAAAGAAAATTTTTCACTACGAGTCTGTGAATTTCATTTCGGTCACTACGCAAACAAAAAAATTCTCATTTAAGCAAATTCTGATTTCCACTACGCGTTGTGAGCACTTTTTTTGATCAGTTACCAAATTTGGTGATCGAGCGTAATAAATGTACAGCTCAAAATTTGGAATTTCTCCCTCGAGCTATATATGATAGAAGAGGGAATTGGAAAAATTACGACTTTCAAGTTATTTAGGGAAACTTTTGACTCATTTGATAAAGCTTTAAGAGATAATCATTTAAACTCAAGGTTTTCACTATCGAGTATGACTAATAATAATAAAAAAAAATGAACAACCCGCCGTTGCCACTATCCGTTCAAAAACAAATTTAACAGAACAAAAATTTAACAAGACAAAACTCAAGGCTCTAGGTACTGTGAGAAGCGAGATACAAGGGTACTAAATTTGAGTAAAATATCATCGAAAATAAAATAAAACAAACATGAGGTAAGCAGGTAATCTTTAGTTAACATAATAAAGGAATTACCTCCCCCTATCTTATATAGGTCGACATTTTTTCAAGTCCCGCTTCTATCATATATAGCTCGAAAGTTGAAATTATTCCAAGTCCCCCTCCTATCATATATAGCCCGAGAGTCGAAATTTTTCAAAAGAATGACGGACAGGAGAGGTAGGCAAGTAAATAGTATAGAGAATAAGGGGGGCGGTCATAAAAAAATAGTAATTAAAATGGTATTGGCAGGTAGCCGGAAAAGCGGGAAGAAAAAGAAGAAAAACAGATTTATTTATGGGGACTGCAGAAAATACTCAGAACAAAAAAAAGATGATATTATTTTCCAATCTGTAGTTGTGAAGAGGTTGATAACAACCCCTTCTGTAGATTGCATATTTGTAAGCTGTAGTCGCAGAGTTGTCGATAACAACCTCTTTGGTGAGAGAAGCTAAATAAATACAATACGATTAGGCAAAAAAATAAATGCATTATGAATAGTATGAAGCGATTTCTAGAATCACAGAGAGGGCCGCTATGCAGCGCGAGTTCATCGCTTTCCTCCGTTCACGGGTGGTGCATTATATTTTTCGGTTCATATGAATAGTCATGTCCTGCGTACAACGATATTTTTCACCTAAATATGCAATGCGCGTGCGCGTCATCCCTTCCTAACAAACATGACGCAGAAATAGTGGTGATTCGGGCGATAAGAAAGGCTGAAAAGAAAGAAATTCAGAACAGGGAGATGTTGAATAGGGGCATTGATTGGTTAACTAACCCAAAGAAAGAAGATTAGAGAGAGAAGATGGCTGCTATATTACCAATGAAAGGGTATCTGTTGCATTCAAATTTAGAGAAAGGTCAAGCGATTCTGTGAATTGCAAGATATTGGATCTACAAATCACAGGGCTATCCGCGAAGGGTGTGCCAACGGCTAGTGATACAGTATCCCTTACTTAAAATTTTGATAAATTTTTAGATTAATTCACAGACTGCTTATCAGTTTTGATGGACAATGCTCCGATTACATTGATGTCACTATAGGAATGAATCCAAAAAGATTTTGCAATTTCCATTTTTTCCCTCTTTTTGAACTGAAGACTAATTTTTTTTTTAATTCTCTCTTCTTTAGTGTTTTGTAGTGATGGCGCCGCGAGTTTGAGGATCAATTAATTATCACTGTGAGGATGTAGGAAAATTTCGAGATTAGAAAATTAAGGGAAAGACGTTATATGAGATAGTAATCAGGCGCTAGCCAAAAGTATGAATTCTCATTGTTGTTACACTTCACGACTGGACGTGAAATTATAAAATACCGCTATTCGAGCCGCTACCTAATAGGTTATCCTTAGAAAAAAAAAAAAAATGCCGTGCGTTGCAGACGGTCGCGTATCACGCGTTTTCATTCGTTTTCGATGCTGATTTTATTTAGAAGCATCTTAGTGGAAAAGAAATCTTTTTAATTAGAAAAGTAGTTACATATTTTGAATGAAATATATAACAATAGTAGAAATTATGAAAATTGGTCACAATGGTGCTTGATGACATTTAAATTGGTGGTTATTAATTGAGTATTAACACTGTGAAGTTATCGTGAATGATTGTAAGAATTGGTGCTTCATCTCGTATGCAGTGGATGGCCGGGAGCTGAAACCTACAACCGCGGTGCTATTGTTTAATACAAATAAATTTGAATGCTGGTACTTACACCTTTTGAATATTGTTTTATTTAACATTATAGCTAGACTGATCAGCCGTATAGTAAAGAGTAAGTTTTCTATTCAGCTAATATTATGGGATGAATTCACTTTCACGATAACTTGTAGATATAAAAAAAAAATGGAGTAAACTATTAAGGTTGAAGGGAGTGGTGGTGACTATGACGATGAGAATGACTTAGACTTGAGAATGAGGTGAGAATGTATAAGTTATATTGCTTGACTTCGGAGTAACTCATAGTGTTTATTGATAGATACGAGACGTTGTTGCTATAAAGAAAAGAACGTTCTCGTGTGGACAGCGTATGCCACCTGTATCCCTTTCTTCGGAAAGAGGATATGAGAATATAAGCATACGCTCCAGAAATTCTATGTGATGACCTTACATCATCACATCACTGTCCAACAGTGTTTTGTGAACATTGAAAACAAAAGTTGATTCTAAAGTAGATTTTCGTGCTGAAAACGATTCCGTTGCCCATTTTTTGCTAGCACGTTCCATTTGTCCTCAATTTTGAGTTAAAGTAGTGAAAAATGCCAAAATTGACCAACTTCAATGGGAAAAATAAGAGCTCAGATTCAAAATTAGAACCATTCCTTCAACGAAGTGACGTGCTCCATACCTAGGAGATTGTATCAGAAAAAAATTGAGTCAACCCAAACAGTAGGGTGGGTTTCATTCAAGTTTTTGAAAATCAATTCTTCAAATTTTCAATTCTCGTTTCTAATTATTCCCCTAACATTCAAAGTTCATTGTTTCTGCTACTTGAAGCACACGTCTATAAGATGGAAAAATGATTAGAATAAAAATAAGAATGAAGATTTATTTCATTATTTAGTAAATATGATCAAAAGTTACTGTTCCAAGAGAACAACAATATCATTATTTTTCGCTCGCTTTATTGCCACACTGATTTATGATCAATATGTTAGCTGGTTTTCTTGCAGAACATCTTTTTATAAAATTGTAATTTCTCTATAAGCACTCATCCGATTAAATTAAGCTTTTTTATTTTCATTGAAGAGGGTTTAAACTTTTCATTAGTGGATAAGTACTTCAATAATTTTTCTTTAGAACGCAGCAAAATAATTGATCGAAATTGTCAATTTTACAACATTTTCGAACACTTCAACAGGTATTACAGAAAAACTAAACGTGTTGAAGAAAAACGATTCACGGCATCGTGTTCAGCGCAAAAAATACTTTGAGAATCAACTCGACTTCAACATGTTACTGCAAAAATTTTTTTTCTTGTTGGACAGTATTACCGGCGATCTTTATTAGGTACCTTTACTAATAATATATACAGATGAAGCCATTCGATTGTAAGTGAAAATATGAAAAATGACAAACAAACAATAGCAAAAATGAAAAACGTAACAAAATAAAAAGTAAATAAATAATAATAACAAAAAAGAAATAATTTTAATATTAATAATGAAAACAAAGAATGAATTTGCGTAACATCACGTCCAGGTTCACACTTCTGTAAATATCAAATAACTGTACAAGCATGTACCAACACTGACTAACACAGCAGTTAGAAGCTTTAATTGCAGCTCAATCTGATATTTACGTATACGGGTGTTTTCAATATATTATCAATTCCTCGATCGATTACACCCTTTATAATCGCGATACGCCGCGCCGCATCATGGTTAATTCAAGAAACAAACTCGCAAATTCATTCGCCAGAGTGGAAACCTACAACGAACAGTTTGTCGGGCCAGAGGCGGATTAAGCTCTTTGCCGCCCCGAAGCTAATCACTAATCCGCGCCCCTAACCCCCACCAAAGAATTCGAGAGTGTTTTTCAGATTATTTTGAACCTTTTTTTTGAAAATTTTGCCGCCCTAAAAATTTTGCCGCCCGAAGCTTCAGCTTCGTTAGCTTCATGGGAGATACGGCACTGTGTCGGGCCCATATGATCATACAAATTAAATTCCAATCCACAGTGCAGTGGGTACTTGACAAAATGAAAAATAACGGCGATGACAATAAAATCAATGAACAATCATGTACGAAAGTTACAAGCAAAGCATACGATGAACCGTTATAATATGATTTTTCAGATGTTTCTTATGGCGAAATTCTCTTTGACAAAATTGACATTTGAAATGTCTCTTCTGACCACATTCCCACTTCAAGTGTTGATTTAAACTACCTCTATGCTTGTACTGACGTCCACAACTGTTAGGACAGAGGAACATTTTCGTTGATATCCACGGCACACCTAAAAAGAAAGAACGAAGGAAAATTTTAGGATTAAGGCGAATTATTATTGATGCAGAGGATATAGATAAATTTGATGCGTACCTACTACGTGGCATGAGAGCATGAAAAGGTAACTGTATTGAAGACATTGGGCGTGATTTTTGTACAAGTTTATTTGTATACATATAGAGCGTGGGTAGGTCATGAAGAAACGTTTTGCATGCGCGCCAAAAAAAACAGATCATATTTTATGTCACGCGAGGTTTTTGGTCACAGTTTTGACGGGCGGATGAAAGAAACTCACAGCGCGCGGTTCCCGAAATTTTCAACCTCAATAAAAAATTTGAAGAAAATTTTCAATCTCCTCAAAGTAGGTCAAGGTCATTTGGTATCAAAAAGTGTATAGGTACTACTTCGAGTGTTATACAGTATATACGACATCCATTTATTGGCCGCACAAAGAAAGAAATAGAAACCACTCAACGTTATATTATAGCTTTCATCCCAGGAAAACAAAAATGTAAACAAAATAAAAAATAATGGAAACAAATGTAAGAATCGAACTTCGTCTTTCTCGGTAACAGGTCTCTATTGATCCGAAGACCTTCGTCTTTCCTGCTACCGAGTCTCTATTGAACGATCTTAACTACACGTATGAAACGTGAATTAACTGACACTCGCTATCTCTATTCTAATCTCTTATAACAACTACGACTACCTATTTTGTCTGCGAGTGCCAGCGTGCAAGAAAGAATATGCAGCAGCATATTCTTACATCTCCCCCTCTTAGGAGGCTCCACCACCAGAGAAGAATGTCGAGGTGATCGTTTACCTGGGTGATCGTTTACCGGTTTTCTGGATTATCTTTCTTTCCGGCATTCCGTTTGCCCGGCATTCCGTTTTACTCGAACACCCAACTCTGAATCGGCGTGTTGGTCAGTTAATTTGTAAGAATCGAACTTCGTCTTTCTCGGTAACAGGTCTCTATTGATCCGAAGACCTTCGTCTTTCCTGCTACCGAGTCTCTATTGAACGATCTTAACTACACGTATGAAACGTGAATTAACTGACACTCGCTATCTCTATTCTAATCTCTTATAACAACTACGACTACCTATTTTGTCTGCGAGTGCCAGCGTGCAAGAAAGAATATGCAGCAGCATATTCTTACACAAATGAATACGCGTCGGTATTAGCAAAATTATCACGGTAAAAAAAATTTCAACGAAATTGGGGAAAAAAATTCCTGACGGAAGAGACCGCACTTCCTCGGGAATTTGAACAATTTTTTCTCGCAGGAGAATGCCAACGTTTACGTACACTGTTTATAAATTGAAGACAGGTCCTAGAGCCTTTTGAAGCACAAAAATCCACAGTCATTAACCACAATCCATAGTTGTGAATATTGAAGTTGTCAAATGATGGCCACTTGCCACGCACGCATGTAATTATAGGAACTTTTGCAGGACTTTGGGATTGATTTCTGTTTTCAATTACTGAATCGTAAAAGCCATAACCGGAAGGTTTCTTCAAACTCGATAACATGTACATACCTAGTTATGAAAAAGAAAGAAGTTATGGATGAATAATTTTGCTAGTTTAAGAACAGAGAATTTATGAATTACGGTAAAGTACGATTTTATCCGAGGTTAACGATTTTTACTATTATGTTTCAGGAAGATCTTCTTGATACATGGGTGAAGTGGGAATTTACTACTTGGTTGGTAAAATTCGTATTCTTTTGGCAGATTGTCATTTCAATTCCCTCGTAGGTTGACACTTTGTTCTAGAAAGGTACGGCCTAAACGAAGAATAAAAAAACTCGAACTTTACTCTTATACGGTATACAGCTCACGTTACGCCACAGTGCGAAAATTGATTCAAAATGTAGAAGACATGAATTTCCAAAAATGGAAAAGTTTTCGAAACATCAGAAAGGATATCAGCGTGCCAAATTTTCTTGGTAATCTATCGTATATCAAAGAATTGTGAGAGGATTGAGGCCAGTTTTAGGCAGAGTAAACTATAGAAAAATGAATTGATATTGGAATATCTTCAGTTCTAATCAAGGTTATACAGAAATGATTAATCGCACAAAATATTTCGTGAAAATTTTTAATGAGGTGTACTTTTCAACATCAATTTTCGTCTACTTGGAGAGACGCTAGACGTTAACAACACGGCAATTTCTTCAATTTCGATCGAAAATGTACCCACAATAGTTTGAAATAGGACGGACACCATTCTTGAAGTCAGGTAGAACATCCTTCTGTACCATGGTTTTTATAAATTTTTTTCATTTTTTTTTTGTTTCTTAAAGGAGAGAAGCTAGATCTAGGGCGGGGGTACAAAACATATTCTATT
The DNA here is from genome assembly GCA_035079385.1 of Aspidiotus rigidus. Lineage (NCBI taxonomy): Eukaryota > Metazoa > Arthropoda > Insecta > Hemiptera > Diaspididae > Aspidiotus > Aspidiotus rigidus. The sequence continues at coordinate 1,536,151 of JAVHKY010000009.1, read as the reverse complement.
TTTGATGCCCTGGTTTATTTGTTTTTTCCTTTCTTTTTCTTTAGGAAAATAAGAATTTCATCTGTTTTTGGATAACCCTGATTTCCCATATGCTGGATAAGGTTTTAGCAAATGGATATTGATTTCTAAATATCACGAAAAAAACCTTTCAAAAACTGTTCTCTGTGACGGGCGCCGTAGGCGGCCGGCTACGGCGCACTAGTCATTATAATATTATAAGATAACATGAACGGCTTATACAAGAAAAAATACGATGGTATAGGTAAGACAAAACAAGAAAACGTACATGTACTGTCTACTTAATTAGAAATATTCGCAAGAAATATAAAAAAGGAAACAAAAAATTAATAATGAATGAAGCAAGAAAAAAAAATTTTAGAAAGATAATCAAAAAGGAATTATACGATGTACAGTTACTGTATGCTTTTTGAGATGCGATTTGTGATGAAATTCTTTTTCGCAATATTCGCACCTGAACTGTTTTTCTTTTCCACATTCCAATTTAAGATGTACCGTCAGATTACCTTTGTACTTATATTGCCGTCCGCAACCATTCGGGCATGGAAATGTTAACAATGTAGAAGACGTCGGCGGAGTTGACGCGGGTGATGAAGTAGGAAATATAAACCTTGAAGTATCTGCGCACATTGAAACAGAACGCAAACCACACATTATTAAATAAAATCATCTTGTACTCCACAATTGAGCTTTTTTTTCATAACAAATTGGCTCTAACGAACGATACAACCTGAATGGATAATCAATCGATTCCGTCAGAACCATTTTAAACAGATACCAGAAGAAGTGAAACTAACTACTGATGTACGAGTATGCTGTATATACACGTGGAAGATGGACTTTTCAAAATCCAAACGCAACGGCAATTATGATGGTGAAACAGATGACCGTGGTAAAGACGGTGGTCAGAAATTAAATACGTACCGTAATAATTACTCATAAACGGTGGTACGGGTTATGTTTTAGACTTTCTTTTCTGTACGTACAATTTCGAAATTGAAGATTATTAACAATTCATAATTGAACGATTTTTTTCACCGCGAGATTCTCAAGCCCAGACTACGGAGATTCGAGAAACTTGTTTATTTATTTATTTTTTTGGGATCTTCTCCTTCTTATTCTTCACATAATTTCGTGAAGTATAGTTCTAAGAAAGCTAGAAACAACTTACTCTTTGCTTAAGGCAATAAAATTCCTAATGGATAGTGTAGTTCCCTACTATCATATGAAGCTTGGTGCCTGAAGTTTTTCCAAGTCCATATATAGCTCGAGAGTCAAAATTGTTCTAAGCCCCCCCCCCTCTCTGTAACGTCATCAACCTCAGGCCGCTCGCGGACGCGCTCGCACTTCATGGACAAAAATTTCTGTAAAGTATACCCCAATCGAAAAAGATAGCGGGTTCCCCGCTAAAAAAAAATTGGAGCCGCTAGGATTCGAACCCCGAAGTAAAATTTTTAAAATTAGCGTAGCGTGAAGATGAGAAAACAATTTTTTCAAACTTGCCCTTGTTTGTGGCCAGGATATTTACGGCCGAAAAAAATTCGCTTGTAACACAGTGAACGCGTGGAAGCACAAATGTACTGATTACAGAAATGTACCGCAGCATTATGCATAAATAAATTTTATCCGGGGTAATTTTTACGAAAAAATGTTTCAATCAATGCAGAAAATGAGCATATTGTAGGTGTTTATCTAAATTTGCGCATTTTAATTTTAGAAATTTCGGAGACAAAAGGGTGAGCAGTTTTTGAGAAATCCAAGAATATTTTCACTCGCTCATATAGCTCTTGAAGTATTTTATGTAGTTATTTGATGAGAACAGAAGACGTAGATGTTAGTCTGAATTGTTTGATTATGTAATTACGAGTATATTGAAAATTAAATGAATAGTTGTTATTTTTCCCTCAAGACTGAATTAGGATTTGCTCCAATAAAGTGGAAGACGTATTCAACGAGAAGTGTTTTTTAGTTTATATGTATTTATGTATATTTGTCTACTATGCATTTCCTTGACAAGTATTGAACTTTGCAATTTTATTTCGTACTCGGTACGTGTAGTAACAAATCTTTGATTTGTAAAATTTATCGCTAGGAGGATATGATAGAATATGGAAGCAACTTCCGAACAGGATAGTACATGGTTGGTACTGCTGATGCAACTGCATATAAGCTTTTCTTTCTTTGTTCCTTTCTTTCTTTCTTTCTTTCTTTCTTTCTTTCTTTCCTCCTCTCAAACGCGTATGCATGCTTACTTTTGGAGTCCTGAAAACGAAGTTTTTATCATGTAGGGTCTTTGAGTAATCTGCGTTTATTGAAAAAAGACTATTGTAAATTTTAGCAAGGAGAAAGTAATTCTGATTCAATCATAGTTTTTTTGGTCAAAATAACAAGTCTTTCACAGTAATATTTACTATAATATCGTTTTATTTATAATTATTGTACTATAGTTTTTGAATCATTATGATTATATTCTTCGATTGGGCCGATTTTTTTTTACTATATTTACCCCCAAAGTTTTTGTTTTACTAAAATTCAAAATTATGTGACAGTAAGATCTCAGTTTTCATTGAACCGATTGCCTCGTTTCTTTCTTTCTTTTTTTTAGTTTTCAAATACACGTACGCGTGCAGTCCCTTATTTGAATGCTGCCAGGAAGATTCGAACTTACAGGAGGAGAGCTTTCACTGGCTTGTGAGAAGATCCATCATTTTCTACAAAATCTAAAAGAAAGAGATAAAGTTGGAGTAAGGTGCGCGGAGGAAAATATAAACGTTTACTTTATTTCTTCAACAGAGTTCAACAGCTTGGAAAAAAAAAAGTAAATTTGATTTTAGTAAGTACCATGATATGAGGACGTATCATATAAGACAGCAGTTATAGTTGACGCGTTTTACCACAATTCATTCAGAAAAGCGAATCAGGTATGTCAATCAAGAAGGCACGTATAACACAATTTTTTACAAATTCATATACCTTCTATATTTTTATCAGTTCTGTCATTCATAAAATGACCATTCCCTGTTCTTAAAAATAGATGAAAACAGTGAATTATTATTATTGTGTTAGTTATTGAATAAAGGCGTTTATTGAATTGAATTATAAAAAATTGTGCTCATGCGAAGACACTTCACAATTCATCAATAATATTATGAACTATAGAACGATGAATTTTCAGACTGAATTTACGACTAAATAGTTTGGAGCAAATATTGCATTTGAATTGTTTATCAACGCCACACTCGTATCTTAAGTGTTGAAAAACCGACTTATAATTTTTATAGCTTTTTCCACAAAATCTTGGACACAAGTATCCACTGCGCGTCAGCATGATGGTGGATCCATAGGTTTGTCTTAAAGTCTCACCTGTTGATAAAATCATTTTCTTATTAATATAATAAGACAAATAGGAACTCTACACACGATGTACTTACAACAGCCGGACTTCTTCAATTGTATTCACATATTCACATCAGATATAATAAATAATTTGTACGTTTTAAGCACGAAGTACGCTGAAAAAGCTTCGGCTTAATGCGAAATAGTAAATCAATATTATTTCCATCCTTTGTTCTACCTGATGAAGGTTGAATTTTATATTGATTATTATGATGATATAAGTTAATTGATAACCCTCCTTCAATTAAATTGAGATTATCAACTCTATTCGCAAATTTATCATTATTTTGAACATTCATTAGAAATTCCATCCCTTCTAAAGCTTTATCAAACAGATTCTCATATTTTTTACATTTAGCTACTCTTTGTGGATCTTTATCTACTGGAAGTAGACCACCTAAAATGGACCAAAAATATAACATATTATATAATATTGTCATTGTCATTGTCATTTTTAATATTTATGATAACTTTCTTATTTGCAAGAATTTGGAGGAGTTCAACGTAAAAACCAGCCCTAAGCGTATCATACCTATTTATATTAATTCTAAAACATTTATTTACTATCCGTTGATAAATAGAATGTTTTCTTCCTGACTACGAGCCATTATTAGTAATTAAATAAATGAAGAATTACACGCACCTAACAGTTTCTTCGCTAATATTACTCACCTATTTGCCATCATTGTTTCAACTCAATTCTTTCACCCTCTCTAATGTTCTTATTTTACACTCATTTAGTATTTGTACCCGATGTGATGATGGACGCTCTACTGCGCCCAAAACCGCTCGTCGTAATTGTTATCGAACATTTAAACAAAATTTCTACCTATTGACTTATAATTTGTTTTGATTAAAATCTATTCATTTTAATTTTCTACCTCTCGACTTATATTCCGATTTGCTTTGATTTGATTATTTTATTTTACCTCCATTTACTTTTCAAAAACTTTTTCAAAAATTTGTTTTTAAAAAAAGTTGTGATTAGAATTTGTGTTCAATTAGCGAAGAAACTGTTACGTGCGTGTAATTCTTCATTTATTTAATTACTATCAATTGATACTAAAACCCAAATAGTACCTTGTAAATTATTCTGTATATTTTCAAGTCTTTTTTTTTACACCTATAATCTGTAATATTATTATACATCTCATCCAAGATAGATTCACAAGGAAATATATAATTTGTAGTTTGCAAATCCATTTGATCACTCTCAATAACTTCTGAATGACCTCTTCTTTCATAAATTGCTGTAACCCGAGAATTAGCTCAAATTGCATCATGTAAATTTATCCATTTTTTAAGAAGACTAAAAGTAGGTTTTCTCATTATAACTAGAAACTCATCAAAGTCCATTCATTTTGAATTTCAAATTGTGTATGTCTAATTTCAAAATATTCAGCTACAAATTGAGGTTTAATTTTTAAATCCTTCTCCTTAGTAGATCTAGATACAGTAAAACCTCCCTTAGCGGACACCTCCAAATTTCGGACTCGTCTAAGTAACGGACATTTTTTTGGGAACGGAAATATTTTGACTGTTTATGTCGAAATACCGGATACTTTATCCGGATTTTTGGGGCACTTTTTCTGTTTTCATGCTCAATTTTTCGATTCAAATGAATAAATTAGGTAGGTAGCACGCAGTTATTGAAAAATAATGATAAAAAATGCTATTGTTTTATTTTTCTACATTTTTTAATTTTCTTTTTAATAATATTTTTGAGTTTTATTTGAGTGATGGAAAATCCAAATCAAACTTCATTGATTAACAAAATATCCTACCACGAGGAAATTCTTTTTATTTTTTCACTTCATTTAATACTGTGATTTTGGTAAAATTATCTGTATAGAACATCATCATGAATACCTTTTTTTTTTTTTTTTTTCTTTCTTGTCTCCTGTGAATACCGGACACCTCTAAATAACGGACAAATTTCAGGTGACCGCGAGTGTCCGCTGGTCACAGGTTTTACTGTATATCATCATCAAACTTGAATGGAGTTCCAGTAAGCCTTGTATTCATTTCTTTTATCAACTTTTTGTAAAAAAAACGAGTACTACACCCGTCACAATTGTGGCAGAAAGAGGAGGAAATGAATTTTCTAGACATTTTAGAAGTCACAGATCATCGCTACGTCATGAAAAAAATTTCAGGTTTCCTTATATAGGGATATGAGGATATAAATAAATCAAAATTTGTCCGGACTTCTCCAAGATTACTGGATAGATTTTCTTGAAACTTGGCCAAGTTGTAGTATTATATCTGAAGTTGTGCACCTGCATTTTTTTTGACGATTGGATCAGTAGTTCTCCAGATTTATCCAATTTTTTAAAAAATTTCCTACTCCCATAACTCTGATATGGTTTACTAGATTTTTTCGAATGTTGATGTATTGTAATTTACAAGACTAAAAATATGAATGTTTACACTTGGTCTTGATACAATGTCTAGTTAGTGAGAAATCTCAAATTGAAGCGTGAACTAATTTGAGGAAATTTGCAAATACTCAAGCTACCAATATTTTTGTAGTATTAAACTTCAGGTAGTCGCTTTTGTCATGAAAAGCAAGTGAAGGGTAACCTTTGATTACTGATTACATAGATTGTCAGTGTAGTTGTAGCTGTAAATTGTCAGTATAGTTGTAGCGTAGTAGTTTTATTCATTTTTTGGGTTACCTGTAGATGAGATAAGTGATGAAATGGGTGTGTGTGTGAGTCTACAATAACCAACATTAAAAGATGCTAGAGAATCGGGCATGATCAAGAATGAATTAGAGAGGCAAGAGATGGTGAGGATGTGTGTATGTGTCTTATTGAGAAAATGATTCATCGAATAAATTGTAGTACTAGTTAATGTTTAAGCAAAAAACTTGATTGTAGGTAGAGGTGAAAAGTCGTGCGTTGCTTACGCGACTGCGCGTAAGCATCTTTTTTGTTAATGTAAAAGTAATTTGCCATATTTTTGGTTGAAGTTATCTTGATTGAGTTAATTTTTGTAACAATATGAAACATAATTCATTCAACTTTTCTACTACTTCTCTTCATCCAAAAACTATATAAACTCTATAGTTTCTTGAGTAGATTTTTATTTGTTGTGTAGTTTTATTTGCGTAGAAGTTATGTACTTTGAAAAACTGAATCCATTGAGCAATAGTTGTATCTCTTTTTCCACTATCCTTTTTTATGACACTTATTGAAATTTAATTTTTAGAATTTGTTTTCAATTCTACTTGTAATCCATAAGGAAAAATTTTTTATAAGGATCTTTTTTTTTTTCAATAAGAATATTATAGCAATATTTTGGTTTCAAATGTATTTTGTAAGATACAGAATATATAACTGCACCACGAGTAAACCTTATCAGCTGTTTTCTTTTTTCATAATCATTTTTCAAATTTTCTTTTATTTTTATTGTACCTAGTATTCTTGAAATGATGTATTCTTACATTTTTTACACCAGTTTTGATTTCTATTAAATTCTTGTATAGGTGTTTTTCTCTTTTTTACATTTAGTACAATATTTACCATTTCCAAACAACTTTATTGTAAACATTAGTCTTCTTAAGAATTCATCAACATCATATTCTTCAAAAGTTGATCCTTTTTCTATCATTAAAGATTATTATTCTCTGAATCTATTTTATCCAAGAAAGTTTATTCATTGTTACAAGTATCATATAAAGCATGATCAGTAACTAAAGTGTGTGTATCAGAAAGTTTCATTTTGATCTCTAACCAATACTTGCTTGCAAGATGGGCATAGAGTCGCTAGTAGGTACAAAAAATGTATTTGTAGAGAAATGAAAACAAAACAAAATTTAAGGCTCCAAGTGCTGAGGGAAGCAAGATACAAGGGTACTAAATCTTCAGGTAGGGAAATGAATAAAATATCATTGAAAAAAAAAATTCAATGAACTCTTCCTCAAGAATAAACCAAGAATGAACCTTTTAAATAAAAAGCTTTCCATCACAATACACGTACTGATAACAGGATAGGGAAATCATTTTCTCGTACTGATAACAAAAAGAATAGGGAAATCCTTTCCTCGTAATGTATGTAATACAGAGAAATCTTTCAAAAAATGAAAATTTCTCTAGAACTACTCATCCGATCCTCAAATATCGCTCGCTGCATTCGCGTTACAACTCATTTATTTCATCGTGGAAAATCTCACTCATAAAAAGACACCTACTAGTTCTAGAGAGCCGACTTCAATTGTGATATCTATGGTGTTTCAAATAAATTACCAATATTGAATCGATTAACGTAAAAAGCATAATATGCATTCAGTTTCTCTTACATAAATACCTAATCATAGTGATAATGTCTATGGCTAATTATAAATTAACGAATACCTATGGTTATAAACAGTTATACCGTACAGATGGGAGAAAAGAATGTGGGCTAAAGTACAATTTTCCGAATCGACAAATAGGAAAGTATAAACTTCGATAAGCAAAGATTGTCATTTTCTTATCAATTTCTCAAGACTTTTTTCACTAGTGTGGAACTATAGGTTCATTTCTGAACTATGAAATCAGTTTCAATTCCGATAGCATACTCAACTCCTACTCAGTCAAGATAGCGATGTACAATCATGCGTATCCACTCGGCTTCGTCTTGTTTTGCTTATGTTGCACTCGGTTTGTATATCGCTATATCTCTTCCAACTATAGTTTAGTAATACGTTCAGCCTATACTATTGGCGCATGGTATATGTGACGATCGTACAGGGACCGTAGAAGATCGTTTGAGAATTGTACAAGAATGGATTAACGATCAATTTTAGAATAATGAAAATTTGAATTGTTTTAACTTCTTATTATTTCATCAAACAGTTTACACGAAAAGTTATAAGTACAAACAAGACTAAGTTCATCAACTTGAGCGGATTAAAAAAAAACAATGCAACAAATTAATTTCTCTTCTACTGGAAAACAATTTCTGATCTACAAGTTTCATTTCTCTCTTGAAGTTGATTTACCGCGAGGGCTGGTCTAAGTTATCGTTTGGAGAAAATGTACGTTGTTAGGAGTTTAATTTAGGAGTTGTAAATTGTTCTTAAGAGAGGGTAAAATACATCTTATAATTGTTTTCGTGGATCATGACGTCATCTACATTATAATACGCACTTCGCGAATTCATGGAATTAAGCATATACGACGACGATACGATCTGACGCTATTTTTTCTGTACATATTAAATATGTCTTCGAACAATATTTACACCGTGAATTTCGTTAACGAGAAATATGGGTAATTTCTTTAATTTTGAGAATTATGGTGCCATATAGAATAAAGCCAGAAGTGGCGTCACAATATCTTTAGAAAATTACTAGATGAAGTACTGCTAACCGTACAAAATATGGAAATCAAATTTCTAATAGAGCTATTGGATGCAACCTATTTTTTTCCTGGAATTTTTTGAAGGGAGATATTTATATGAAATACTAGATATAGGGACGTTGAAGATACATTTGACCATCTCGTCAGGATTTGAGGTCAGATTTTTCATTTACCAACAACCCCCCTCCCCTCCTCTAATATTACCCCCGCACGAAAGTATTGTGTCTTTTATACATATATACCATAACAGTCAGCCAGCAACGAGGTCAGCACCCCTCTACAGATGCTCGCAACGTTGCTTGTTGCTGGCGTTTTATTTTGTTATCCTGAACCAACTTCATCCACTCTCATTCTTTGGCCAATAGTAGAAAAATTAAGTCCATTTTTTTACAAATTTCTCAAAAATGTCTTGACTTCACACTGCGATTACTTTAACCTCATCAAACGAAATTGTTATCATAATACATAAATAAAAGAAAAATTACAACAAATTTAGAGATCATTTTATTGCCTAGGTTTCATACTTTGATACAAACTCAAGTGATCCAAATTAAATTTCAAGTAATTCAAAATTAAAGCCAAGACTTCCTATGATCTTGATTGTCTCAAGTTTTTCTAAAGACGTTTCGATTGAAATTGAGGTCGGATCTAACGGGACGTAACAAATTCATCTAGGTAATTAAGCTACACAAAGTTGCTTTCAAATTGATTTCGAACGAAATTTACTTCTAAAGGACACACTCATACGACAAACCTCGATTCAGCACTAGAACAGCGTTGATCCAGAAATATATATGTTACAGTGAAAGTTGATAATCAGTTAATGTTGATAATGACTAGTAATTAGCGACAATCCTGTTAGTGACTGTTGATGATTTATAAATTTTTGTCAAAATTTACTAGGTATTGTCAACATTTTCTAGTGATTTCTGGCAATCGCTGGCAGCTTGCAGCGAATGTTGATAATTAGAGCTACAATTACTTGGTTTTTGTCAAAAAAAATTTATTTGACCGAAAAGAAGAACACCGAAAAATCCTAGCTCTAATGGTAATGAACTACAAACATATGCAATGTATTAACAGTTTGCTGTAGGAAAACATACCTACAGCGAAGATAGAATAATTACCTTTGGAGCTAGACACTGTGTACTATGACTAGTACCAATACCAAAATTGAACGGTAAGGAATTTAATATTTGTACAGCACGCCTGTACATGATATTTTTTCTACTGTCTTATCTGAAATTACTTCCTCTATGATTCAGCTGTCTTCAGTCCTCGACCGTGTTATACTTAGTTATGATCAGCCACAAGCGAAGCGAATGAAACATCAGTCGGGCAAAAATATTCCCCCCATCAAAAATTAGAGATACAGTTGGCAGGCGCACTGTTGGAAGACTAATGCGCGGAATGTACTGGTCTGCGTGTTGGACATCACAGAAGACAATTTTTTCAAGTAGGGTACTCAAAACGGTATTCAAAAACAACTGTACGCACGTTCCCAATTTTTGTTATCACACAGAAACATCACTCCGCTCAGTAGCTAGTACAGACTGTCAGCAATGGACGATGTTTTGTGCAATGTTTGTGACACCAAGCAATGCCTCTGCTTGAAACATGGTGTGCTGTGTAACTCCAAGTGCCACAGAAGTACTTTATGCTACAATAAATGGTAAACGTTATGTAGTTTTTTTAACCACCGCATAATTCATTATCAGAAAATTGAATTCTCATTACCTCTTTGATTACTAATCGGTAATATTAGAAACACGTTTTTCAACATTCACTACGCGCTGCTAACGATTGTCAATAATCACTAGTTAATGTCATCAATACCTAGTTAATGTTAATGAAAAAATTTTATTATAAACTTTACCTAAAACAGTACGTCAATGTCAAGAATCACTAGCCATTATCAACATTAACTGATTGAATTATCAACTTTGACTGTAACATACATTATATTATAGCTTAGTAAACGTTCAAGTAAGTTATAGATCTCCTGAGCGAGATCTCGTTAAAGGTTTTTTGGTTATGCGCTCGTATTTCATGACAACTGCGCGAGTGATGAGAAAATAAAAACGAGAAAATGACAAATAATAATCATCATACTCTATATCATAGTACGTATTACAATAATATTTCATGAACGACTCCAAGATGCGTTTTCAATGTCGTTTTTCGTAAAAAACATTTACCACAAACGTGGCATTTAAAATTTTTTGCTCGTCCGCATTCGTAACGAACGTGAAATCTCAAACTTCCTGCGCTCGAGTAACTCTTACCACATTTTCCAGGACATTGAAATTTTCTCTCTGGATGTACATCTAGAAATGAGATGAAGAAAGAAAAAATTACATTAGCACGTAGCTTCTAGCATTATAAGTATATAGTACAGAGACAGGGATAGATAAGCGCGCAAACTCTCCATTTGTCATAATTATGTCTGCAGCTGAAGTGAACACCGTCACATTTATTCCATAGCGAGTGAAGTGGCAAAAAGTTCAATTATAGCTAGAAAGCCAATTAATCATAAATTTTTACTCACTCCTTCATCATCTTCAGAAGATTTTTTGCGGCTCCTCCCCTCCCCCTTTCACCTAATCGTCTACGATTTTCCTGAAATTGATTTGTCTTTTATGTACATACAAATACCATTTCCGACGGACTTCACTTTGATCACAATTTGTCTCGTTACAGTATAGGTGTTATAGAAGTACCTTCCACCCTGTACTATTCTCTACAGCTAGTGAACACCGAATATATTGATTCTACGCTAGAATAAATTTCACAAATATTTTAAAGTAGAGATTCAGCAATAGTGTACCAGCAAAAAAAGTAATAAAAATAATACTTGATCAAAATGATGGGAGGGATGGATTATGAAACGACAGAACACAAATTTTTGCTCATTTCCAATGGGGTGAGACATTAACCCTTGGTTACCAAGGTAGAAAGTATTGTATTAAAAGGCATAAGCACCTAACTAATAGAAATTTATTCAAACTGAGTTCGGCATCCTTCGAAAAGACTCCTTTACCGCCACTTCGATCCATAATAGATCACTCCGTCTAACGATTCACAAGATGGGCTGCAAATTTTCATATTCATTTCTTCCTCACTCTCACTCTCCCTCTTTCAAGTTCAGCTCAGGGGGTCGAGAACAAAAACATCGAAAGTATTGCCAAAATCAATGAGCTCAACATAAACATCCGACTCCTCATACGTAGAAAAAGACCTCGTCTCCTCTTATTTCGAGCAGCTACCTCTCTCTCTCTCTCAGCCGGGCTAGGAAGGGGAAAAATGGCTCAACCTTTTTTCTTTTTGGGCAAATTTTCATAAGCCTTAGCTGTCGAGCTACGAGTACGTCGCCTCGACTACAAAGTAGGATTTTACCCCTTCTTCACCGTCTCTAATCTAATATCACTCAATGATGAGATTCCTAATTTGGATGCTCCTAGAGTTTACCGCATCTCTTGTGGAGATTGTCCGGCTTTTTACATCGGCCAAACTGGACGAAATCAACGCCAGCGTCTGAGTGAACATCGTTCGAAAAATATAGCTGTCTTCAATCACTGTCAGCAGAACGATTAAGACCTAAAAAAGCTTTCAATATCGCTACTCCACCACTGTAGAAAAAATAATTTTATGAGTCGTTTTGAGGAAATTGAAGTCATCGCTGCAAAAATAAAAGCCGGTCCACACTTGTTGAACAACCTCGACGCTACTTTTGTCAACCCCTTCATTTGATTTTATTATAACTTTATCGGTGACTAATTTCCTTATTTTAGCTACGTGTGCTTGACTAATTTCCTTATTTTAGCTCCGTGTGCTCCTGCATTTCCTTCTACTCGAATCTCTCTCACTATCTAACAATGACTAACAAAACGTGATTGAACCAAGTCGTGTGTGTATACGTTACGCCGAATCTGTCAAATTGCCGATTTTATCAAATCGGCAGAAATTTTTACCGAATTCATAAAATCGGCAACTGCTTGCTGAGTTGATAAAGTCGGCCGAATTTTTTGCCAATTTTATAAAATCGGTAATATTTCTACTCGATCTGAAGTACCTGGAAGATGCACATCGAGAATATTTTCAAATAAATGTATATGAACCCCTCAAAAGCCAATTAACATCAAATAATGACGACAATACAGTAGAAATGGTATGGTCTGTACAGAATGGTGAACAGTATCCAAAAATAAAATGAATTTGTAGAGCAAATAATCATGATTAATATTTTACAATCGGAAGAAGTCAATCATTGTTGGTTTCAAATGGATAAAAAAAAATCAGAAAAAGTTAATCTTCGTTATTATCTAAGTCTGGCAAAAAATAATAAAAAATCAGAAAAAGTCAATTGTCGTTATTATGAAAGTACAGTAAAGCAGAAAATATTTAAAAATCAGTCTTTGTGAATATGAAATGTACGTCCTGGATACCAGGCCGAATTTCTCCCCAATCCCTGTTTGATACAGGCACATCTCTTTGAGACGCCATTTGTACGGCACGAGCACTTGCGGTATTCCTTCCCAGTGCTCACTTCACGTGTATGAACTAGTTTCATTCTTCACTCGAAGAAGGTATCGACTGTGATGAGGAAAAAAATATACGATTGAAAAAAAAGAAGAAAAATATTACGTAGGTCCACAATTTACTACGATAATTCAGTTGCTCGTCTCATAAAATCGTGAAAAAGAAGAGAAGAAAAAGTTGGCAGATAAGATAAAGAATAAATTAATATTATTATTTTCAACCTAAATATTTCAGTTGCTTATTTTATAAAATCGGCAGACAGTTGCCGATTTCATGAATTCGGCAAAATTTCTGCCGATTTCATAAAATCGGCAATTTGACGGATTCGGCATAACTTATATTTTTATAACTCCTGCTACAAAAGTGCGTTTTTTGTTGGTCGATTTTAGGTGCGAAAGTAGCTGTTTGAGAACTCATCTACTTTGCAGGTCGTCTATTTACTTTTCTATCGTCTTCTCTCATATTACCGCCCGCTTGCTACATTACCACCCTGAATTCACACTTTTCTGCCCGCTCCATTCTCGACGGTCATTTTCTCTTTATTATTTTTTTTGTGTCTCCGCGATCGGGGCTCGAACCACGCACTCCTGACTTCGCAAGCCGTTGCACTACCAGCTGCGCCGCATTGCTACATATCGATAGTGGGTGATAATGCTCTATGTTAGCAGCAGGAGAAATTGCGTGCAACGGCGACCGGGTGACGCTGACGAGTTGACGACAAAACAAAAAACGCACACTCGTAGCCGTCGTTATAAAAAAAAATCTTCCAAGACAAGGAGCGAAGCGACTCGAGCCAATCGTTCGGCTTGCTCCGCTCGTCTTCGACTCGCGTCGCAACTACACCAAACTCGTCACTCAAAACGTCGCTTTCGCACCTTGTCATGAAATATACTATTGTTCGTTTTGAAATAACCTCTTGTTTCTTGCTTGCGTTATTTTCTTCGAATAAATTTCTATTAGTTATGTGCTTGTGCCTTTTACTACATTATTTCATACTATCGCACGTAGTTTACAAGAGTCCATCGACTTTTTTTTCCCCCAAGATAGCTTGGCGGTTGCCGAATAGAAAAGGGGGTTTGCCTAGGAGAATCTTCCAACACTAAAGTTATTCCCGAAAGATTCGGTTCAGGTCTTAGAGGAAACAAAATTAAAGAATAGGCAACACTTCACCATGGAGGATGGGCGGCACTGCGCATGCAACAAAGCAAATCTCACGCCTGGATTGGTCAAACTCTAGGATTCACGATCTCTTATCGAAATTAATCTACTCGAGCGAATAATGAATCACCGACTCGAAATTTTGAATAAACACAGCTGAACAGATTTATTTCTATACCTATTCAATTTCGCGAAGAGTCCCTTCAATAATGAAAAATAATAGATCGTATACATCAATATTGAAAGAGATTTATTACGGAAAAGACATTGAAATTCAAATCTTAAGACATAATGACGTAATGTTGCATTCCCATATGAGTTTTTAAGCTTTCTTTCTGAGTAAACTCTTTATGACAAATTGAACATTTAAACTGTTTCGGTACCCCACATCTCAGGATCAAATGTCGTCGCACGTTCCATTTGTGTCTGTATTTATGACCGCAGCCGTTAGGACAATACCACCATAATTCTTCTTCACCGCATGAAGAAGTTTTAAGTTTTGATTGGAGCGCGTAAACGACTGCAAAATAGATGCAAGGAAAATCTATTATTATTCTACAACTACAATTGAATTGTAGCCAGCGAAGAAAGAAAGGAAAACGGAAAGAAAAAAACACTCACGCAGTCGCGTGAGTAGTACACGACTTTTCTTCTCACAATGCAAAAATCATTGAGAGAGTCACTCCCTCTCTTTAAATTAATACCAATGTACTAAATTTGAATGAAATATCATCGAAAATAAAATTCAATGGACCCTTGGTTAAGAATGAACCAAGAATGAAGCTGTTGAATGATAAAAGGTTCTTCATCACAATACACGTACTGATAACATAAGTGGTAAAAGGATAGGAAAATCCGCAGCTTCTCGTAACGTAAGCAGCTACTCGTAATGGTGACAAATTTTTCGAAAAAAATGGAAATTTCTCGAGAACTACTCATCCCATTCTCGAAAAAATTGCAAGTGCACATCTTCAGATATATTACTACAATATGGCCAAGTTACAAAAAAATCCATCGGGTAGTTTCGGAGGAGTTCCACGAAAAAAAAATCTTATATATATATATACTAGCGGTTTGCGGCGCGCCTCCGGCGCGCCTGACCGCTAGCTGTGTGTTGAGTAGATATCTGTGTTTTATAGGTATCTGTATCTTGTAGGTATGTATGTTTTGTAGGTATCTTGGCGGAATTCGGATGAATTTTTTGCTACGTTTTTCAAAAATTTAATACTGTTAAGCCTACTTCATTTTCACCGAGAATGATAACATACATAGAGTAAAGAAAAAGAGAAGGTTGAAAAAATTGAAAAATGCGCGTACGATGTAAGATGAACCATTTCCCTCACATTTTCATTTTCCAGACTTGGGACTGGCAGAATTCAACATACACAAACTGTATTCTGGTATGTTTATAAATGGTTAGCATGCAAAGCGCGAAAAAGAGGTTAAAAGTTTCCCATAACCAAGAGATAATAAATTACAGTATTAAGAATGGATCGGAGTCGCGCAAAAATTAAAATTACCGAATTACATTATTTTTTTTTTTTCTGTTCAAAAATAAGAAAATAGACACCAAAAACTGCGACTGTACTTATAAAATATCAAAGTTCTGAGTCGCACAAAAATAAAATCACCAAATTGAATTTTTTACACACCAATTCACTTGAGAGCTGACTTAACGCGTGAAGCCTGTATCGCAGCAGAATACAGACAAATCCATTGACATTTTGCCAGTCCCTAAGAAAACACACGGACAACACGTAAAAAAAAGGGTGATTTCCGCTAGCCCATACGCAGTGCACACCGTGTCTAGACATTGGTTCTTGTATGAGATATCGGATGTAAAATCCTTTATGTAGGTGTTTTTAAAACTGTGAATAAAATAACTTACTTAGTATGGAAGTACAGCGAATACTGTAGTCACAAAATTTCCTCCTAAAAATCTGGAACCGGACTCATTCGAAAGGAAATTACAGGGGCTACAATTTTTGTTCTCTTCAATTTTTCATAAAAATGAGTTATACTCGAGTTATCACAATAATTCAATTTTCGAAACTGCGCCACTCAACGCGCCTAGATCTAACGTACAGCGCAAAGCAGTTTCAGTACTCGATAATGCCCGTTTTTCCTAATTTTGTCGCCCCCTACTCCACCTTCAGGGAGTCAAAACATCGAAATGTATTTAAGAACCTGACCCAGAAAAAACGAAATTTTTCAAAAAAAATTCCAGGTCGATAGGTGAAGGCGTTCGAAAGTTATGGACGAACATACAGACAGACAGACAGACAGACAAACGTTTTATTTTATATATCAGATATATAAGGAAACCTGAATTTTTTTTATGCTAGTTGTGATCTAGGACCTCTACAACGTCGAGAAAGTTCATTGCACCTTTCCCCCTGTTGACCTTGCTGCGGGTGTAATACCTCACTTTTCTAGTTAGAAAAGTCGGTAAAAACACACTGCAAACTGTACGCCTTGTTTTACGCTATACAGACTAAAAAAGATTTTATTAGAATATAAATGAATGTACTTACAAAGGAAAGTAACAACAATAATTGAATAGTATATTACGCTATAAGGGATGGAGGAGAGCGATTTCTATACAAGCGCTTTGGCGACCCGAGTCGCGGCGAGGGCCGGCATGCAGCGCGAGTATATCGCTTTCCTCCGTTCACGTGTGGCGTACGCTATTTTTCGGTTCACATGAATAAAAACGCAAACGCGAGATGATGTAGAATTAAAATTTTCACTTTTTTATTGAGCATCATAACATTGTTGATGGAAAATGAAATTGTAATTTTCTTACAATTGATGAACACAAGGAAAAATTCGAGTATTGTATTTAAAATTACTCGTATTAAAAGATCATTTTCGTCCGCGACCGCCAAAATGTTCGGCGCATACAGAATACGCGCATGCGCGCAACTTAACTCTTTGAGCTCCAAAGTAAAAAAACGCGTCTTCGCGTCCTACAACAAAGCACCGAAGGAACGCGTATTTATTCATGTGAACCGAAAATTGAAAATATAAGACTTTGGTGATTTCGAAGAATCTCAAAGTATTAACCTGACTGTCCATTTCCAGAAACACTGTGACACATGTGAAGTCGATAATTACGAAAATCAAAACAAAGATGAGGAAAATTGAAATAGCCAATGAAACTTCCACTTCTTTGTCTTTATCTAAATTTCATTGCTCCCCAGTTGTCGAAAAATGTACCATTATCATTCGACCATGGTCCTAATTTTCGACTTCGACCTCATATCGAGATCGAAGTATCGAAACGTCACAACAAAGGCGCCAGAACTTCTATATTCAAATTTGCTTCTGGCCACTTATCTAATATACTAAAAAGCTAAATGACCCTTTGCCTCTCATTCCTGATTTGCCCGATACAATTTAGCTAAAAAATAGCTAACGCGTGTATTCTATTACTATATATATGAATTGCCTAGCAAATTATAAGAAAAAATATTCGTGAAATTCTAATGACGTCACAGCGATAATGTTTGAATTAGATGAAACTGAAGGTTAACAGGCAAAATGGAAAATAAAAAATTAATTATTGGTTATTTAAGTGCAACGATTCATTATCACAAACGTGCTTATCACAAACGTGCGTCAGTAAAAGTTCTCCATTTTCCTGTTATCGCATCCGACGTTAATTATCATACTGTGACAAGATTATAATTATTTATCGTTAAAGTTCTATTCTACTTGATAGTTCTGGAGTTATTGACACTACCAGAATACCTTGACACACTGATTCTCAAATAAATTTTGAATAAAAAGAAGAAAAGTGATCAACGGAGTATCCAAAGGGTACTGGATTTATTTTACACGTTCCTGACACACTGATCCTCAGATAAATTTTGAACGTCATTTACCATTATTGGAAGAGTATATAATATATAATCACGAAAAAGTAGGAGCATACTTATTTAAAGTTCAATTCTACTTGATAGTTCTCGAGTTAATTGATAGTTTTTTTTTTTTTTTTTTTTTTTTCTCTTTATCAAGGTATACACTACTTGAATACACGTTCTTGACACACTGATCCTCAAATAAATTTCGAATAAAAATAAGAAAAGTGATCAACGGAGCATACAAAGGGTATTGGAGAATAAGAATAACTGGAGTGGAGTGAGAAACAAACGAAAAGAACGTGAGGATAGGGAAGATGATTCGAAGAAGAGGTAGCAATCGAGTCAGATGGTGGTACTCAAATTTTAAGGCAGGAGAAAGAAAATTGATATGTATAAGTTGGAGTAATTGAGTACCATAGGTAGTTGCGGGAGTTGGAAACCGTGTTGGGAATGATTACACGGGACAGAGGATGAGACTGAGATTATATTGTGGGAAGTACGTTGATTTTGGAGAGTTGGACAGGAAAAAAGATGATAGATCGTCAGATTATCTGCATAATAAGATTTATACGAAGGTAGAGCATGGAAACCCAGGAGGAGATGAGAATGTTCAAGTTGGGAGTGACCAATTCTATATCGAGTGAAAATAACCTCTTTATGGTGGGAATTTCTGTTCGATGAAGACTGAGGATAGGTTAACTTTTAATGATTCAAGTTTGTTGCAGGGTTGTTTTTTTATGTGAGTGATACAAGAATTAAGCTAGGATTAAGAAATAATGAAAGTTTTTATGGTCGTAAGTACGTAGTTACAAGGTGAGGTCCTTAATTTTGGGTGAAAGGGTGCAGTTTTTATAGGCGCGCAATCAGTTTGATCATATTGAGGGCAACCGATGTGAACTGAGAATCAAATAAAAGATACGTTTTGTACAGATGAGCGTAGAAAAGTGTGAGCTTAAACCTAATCAGAATTCCAACTATAGACACATCATGTGAGAAATTGAGAGGGATGTATTCAGGAAAAGTAGGGGTACGATTCTAAGAAAAGGGCACAACGAAAGTTGAAAAAGAATATTACCATAAATAATATCAACAAGTATAAAGAGTTTCGGAAAACCCTGAAGAATGGAATAAAAGTAGCGCATAAAACATACCTCAGTTCCCTAGAGGAAGGCTTCAGATGAAATCCATCACATACCTAATTTACCCGATACAATTAAGCTAAAAAATAGCTAAAGCCTAATATTATAACGGTAACGACCTTCTCTTTGCACTTCATACCTCATTTTATCCGATACAATTTAGCACTTTGCAAATTGAAGGATAATTAATTTGGCAAAAAGTTCTAATGACGTCAAAATGTCCACATAATGATGGAAAGTATCTAATGAAGGAGAGCTAATAGGCAAAATAGAAAGTAGTAGTCACCAAAATATGATGATCCCTTATCAATATCAACTTTTTGAATCAAAAATCACTTCCATTGTTAGAAGTAGAAGAAGAAAAGCAACTGAAATATTTGGAAAATGGAACTGACTAACACAGGTAGTTGCGAGAGTTGGAAACTGTGTTGGAAATGATTACACAGGTCAGAGGATAATTGAGAAAATACTTTGTAGGAAGTATGTTGATTTTGAAGAGTAGAACAAGAAGAAAGGTGATAGATTCTCAGATTATCTGTATATAAGATAGTAAGGATTGTAATGAAGCTTCCAATCAGATTTCTAGGATTCAACCAAAAGAAGTTCAATTGAAGGCTGTAATAGAAAACAATCACATGTTTAATAAAGTTGAATAAGGAATTCCCACATCCTCTTCTATGGGACGGATTGGTTTTGACATTGAGAATTGAATTCAAAATTGGAGGGGTTCCAAAAAGAGGAATTAGATTTGATAAAATTTTGAAAATTAAGCCAACTATAGCAGGAGGGACTCGGAAAAATTGAGACATTTGAGCTCTATTATGATAGATAAGGGATAGGAAAAATTTTCAATATCAAAGGAGTCAGATTTGAAAAGATTTTTAATATTGGGAATGGAGCTATGTATGACAGGAGAGGAACTTGGAAAAAATTGAACCATCAGAGGAGTTGAAATTGAAAACGCATTTTGTACATCGACCTATGCAATTATGACAAGTTGATAACATTAAAAACTTTCAACTCTAAGCTATATTTTTTAAGAGAGGAACATGGAAGAATTTCAACTTCCAAGATATATATATATATATGACAGGAAAAGGACTTGGAAAAATATCAATCATCGTTCTAGGTAAATGATGGCGAGACACCAAAATTTTCAAAAATCCCTCCCCCAATGGAATGGGTTTCCTATTGAACCTTGATTTAGGTTAGGTAGTTGACATCATAAAAAACTGGAGATGCGCTTAACATCATCAGGATTTAACAGAAGAATCCCTAGAGAATAGTGAATTACAAAAATCAGGACTCGATGTCAAGAATAACTGTTAGTTGGAGGTGGGTGGACTCGAAGGAATAAATTTAGGGCCTTGAGAAATTTTTTTCTAATTAAGGTAAATGAAGGAAGGGATTTTCAAAGTCTCAACTAAATCAACTCGAAAATAGGAGGAGTTACATTATTTGCATGTAAAAAAGTGAGGTCAAAGAAATAATCATCGCTGAAAATTGGAACGACTGTAGTAACAAATTATACTGTCAACATATAATACACACAAGATTTCAAAAAAAATCTTATGTAGAAAAAAAGTGAAAGAGAAAAAGGGAAATGAATGAACTAATCTTAGAATCGAAACGTTTTTCTTCCATTAATTTGTAGATTAGAGGATGACACGTAGAATCAATTATCACCATATGGATAATTGGAGGAGATGGACGCAGAGAACTGAAAAAGAAGAATAGGAAGAGAGGGAAAACTGGAAGAGTGTGATACTGAGGCAGAGAACAATTTGGAAGACTCAGGAAACGATAAAGAAAGAAAAAAAAAAAAAAAGGTTGTATGGAAGAATCCTGTTTATATAGCGCTCTCGAATAAGATAAAAATGAAAAAACAAAAAACTAAGAGGCGCGCCGTAGGCGCGCCGGACTTGCTAGTTAAATCCTAAATTTAATATTCTAAATTATAGGCCCTTTTTTTTTACCACATTTCACTTTACGTCCGAATTTGTACTTCCGTATTTTCCGATTTTCTACTTTCGCGTTTCTCGTGAATTCGATTGTATTTATTTCTGTATCATTCGCTTTATTCTGTGAACTTAAACATGGCTAACATGGAGGTCGACGTAGACATCGACATTAATTCCGATTTGGTTAGTGATGAGACTATTCAATTTATTAAATTTACGTTTAGAATCGAAATGAGCTCAGATCTCCAATTTCCTCATTCCTTTCTTGCTGGCTTGGTAGTGATCAAATCGAAGCTTCGTACATACTAAATTGAACTAGAGTTCACGAATTAATTATATTATTAAATCTATAATAATTCTAATTCTAAATTACTAACATTCATACGATACTGACGGTAGAATTTTCTTTCTGCCGTTAGGTAACGTCAAGACGACGAAGCCAGCAACCGCCGATAAATAACTTCTTATTCCGACGATCGAGACGTTCTCCTCTATAATATTCGTAACATTATTAGTTCCATTTACTATCCTGTAATAATTATCTATTTTCTTGTTGTTCGTATTTCCGTATTATACGATTACTTAACCTGTATTGTGCTTATTATTTTGGTAACACTGTGAAGTATCATCGAAAGGGTCGAATTTCTCGACGTTACACGCTTTCACATCGAACTCTCAACGCTTTTCGAGATTTTCGACACCAGTATTCAGGCTACGAGCCATTGCGATAACGTAGAGAAAAAAAAATGCTATGCATACCTACATAAATCAGTACATAATTATAAAATACACGGCAAATTATTTAATCCATCGGCTAAGCGCAACGATTGTTTAACGTATCCAATAAACGTCGAATTTTTTCAATCATGACGGGTAATGAGAAGTTTTTACAGCCAATAGGTGTACGATGCATCAGAGGTACCATCGGGCGAAATGACTCAAATAAAATAAACAAGCGTGATTCAGCTCTTACCGGCTCTATACGTGGACTACTTATATTTTGAGATTTACTCAAGAACCTCTTTTTGAATCGATACAAAAATTACAGAGCAATAAGATTGAATACAGTATGACGTAATGCAATGATATGAAGATAATAAGATTGATATTCTTTGAGAAACAACACTAAGAAATTCGAGGAAAATTGAGGATTACTCAACTACTCATCCAATCTCAGAAAAAAAATGCACATGCTCAACTTCAGATAATCCACTACAACTTGACCAAACTTTACGAAAATATAGCCGGTAGTTTTTGAGGAGTTGCGCGGACAAAAAAAACCTTATAAATATATATATATGGATACCTGAAATTTTCTAGGACCTCTAAAACGTCGAGAAAATCCTTTCCCGGGCTTCGCCGTCACAATTGTGTCAGGAGTAATACCTGACTTTTCGTTCGAAAAGTGGGTAAAAAAAAGACAACGTTGATACAATAGACGCTTCGGTATGCGCGTGGGAATTAGGTGTTAGAGTACTGCACTTTGTCCTTCAGGCTATTTGACTTTTAATTTTAATACTATCACAACTCGTTTTTTTGTAGGACTCATTGTATTGATAAAATAAATGATTTTTCAAATTTTCTATGTTTTGGTGACTTCAGCGACCCTAATCTCGGCTAGGGCCGCCATGCAGCGCAAGTTAATTGCTTATTTTCTTCTTGTGTAGAGTACGCTAGTCTTTGGTACACATGAATTCGTAATGTGTACAACAATATTCTTCCTCACGCAATGCGCATGAGCTTTCTATATCCATGGCCACCTTGAAGGAAGGCCGGAACAAGCACAGAACAATAACGGCTAACTTTTTCAAAGATTCTATAAGAATGCGTGTGAAAATAGGCCACTTTGAAAAATAGGTAAATAAAAAATCGGAAATTTCTATATATTATCTTCAATCGTGGCCCAAATTTTAGCTATCACTCTTATGCGTCCGGCTCACAATGATTTCAGATTTTCATTTATTAAATTTTGTAATCTCCTTTTCTCATAAGAATACACGCTAAACGCTGTTACACTAAAAAAAAATCTCTGCAGTTTGAATGACTATGGTGGTACTATAAAAAATACTAAAATCATTAGATTTTATCAAGTTTTACAACTTTTCATTGTATTCGTTAAGTTGGATTATTTTTTCAGTAAATTATATCATGTCTTACAGAGCATACCTGAATACATAATTCGATACCGTTCCATCAAAATTGTGAATAATGTCTTCTAAACGAGACAGAGAGCATCGCAAAGAAAACTTTGTTACCTTCCCCCCCGAGACCCCGACCCGACGCTCCGCACTTACACGCTTAGTGGAAACATTACGGGGAAGTATTCATATCAGACGGGCGTACGCAACGTGTAAAGAAATCCAACAATTTTTGCGAGTTCGAGCAGGTAATTCATAAAAATAATTCCTCGTACCTTCGATGCCTCTTCTTCTTTGGCTATCCGCTGTTCCTCTTTATTTCAAAATTCGTCGCTCATGTTGCGATTGGCCACGAGGAAGACGTCCTTATATGAACCGGGCAGCCTTAGCGTTGCGCTGCAGCGGGGATAAATCGTGAGAGATGACAAAACTGTAGCCGTAAACCAGAGGAAAATGAAAAAAATTGAAGTAACAGAATGAAACAGATTTGATTTTTTTAAATATGTCCACAAACACATATTTTATAGATTGGATGAGATGACAACATTTTCAAGTCCGCTTCATTCTAGAGTTATTACTAATTTTTCATTCTTCTCCCATATACTGTCATAGTTTAGATACCTCTTCTGTATTTGGCAAAAGTCTCATTACTGTTGAATAAAACACGCGCGTTGTTAGCAATACTGGCGGATGCCCGGTTCGAATATTTCAACACTTAATTATGCTAACTGAATGTGATGTTGAAACTGAGGACTGAGCACAAAATCCACAATATTCTGAAACTTTGAAGAAATTCTTCAAAATAATTCTGGAGATGCATACTTCTCAAAACCATACTGTAAACATGGTTTCAACTTTGCTTTGAAGATATTACCGTCTTACCGATCATTTTGGCTACTCCTCATTGAGTCATCTCTCAATAATTGATTTGAATCAGGATACAAAGAGTACGTTCCTATAGCGGAACTTTTTTGCTGCTGGATAAAAATAATAATCAGTAGGTACGAAAATGCCATAGTATGTAGCACGACGTATATGGCTTTTCCATGTCGGCGCATTGCATACGTATTCTCCTACGCGTTATCAAAATGGTAGCATTTCTAACATTGCTCTTATGGCAAACTACTCCACAATGAAAATGAGTATGCAATCCAGCAACATCCATAAGAGCAATGTTAGAAATACTACCATTTCGATAACACGTAGGAGAATACGTATGCAATACGCCGACATGGAAAAGCCCTATAGACTTGTTATTCAAGCTTTTATACAAACAATATGTATTACAACTGTTGCAAGTACAGTAGATAAAAAACAAGTAGATGATACACGTATACGGCGTGCTGCTGCCTGCATCTACCTACATGAGTAACACCAACGTAATATTTGATGACGACTCTAAAAGTCAGCTTGCGAGCCAAGAAGAGACTATCCAATTCAATCAAGTCCATCACAAAGGAACTAATCAAGGATATTCAATCATCAATACGGAAAGCCAATTCCATACCAAGAGGTCGCTTTCGATTCAAGGAGATATATTATTGATACATACAATCAATACCACTAAAGGCCTAAAAGTAGAGTCCTATAAATATGACTGAGGACATTTAATCGTTACATCATCATTCATTTTCAGACTTTCTTATTCCAATGACTGAAAACAGTTTATCACAATTTGAAAATAGTAAAGAAAACAATTAGACTGAATGCCAGAACAAAATACAGAACTCAGCGCTACCAGGGGTGCGCGCAACCGATCGATCGTCCGTCTTGGTTACTCTTTCTTAATCTATTGCTAGACTGGAATGAGAAACAACTCACTGATCACAGTTGGTTACGCGTTTCTGAACGCACCCCTAAGATATGCAAAATAACTCTACTAATTGCACCTGAATAGAGAACTGTATGAATGATGACGTAACGACTAAAGATGGCGGCCAATATCCTCACTTGTTTCTTTCAAAAGTGGCCGCTGACTCAGATTCACAATACAGTCGACTCTCAATTTAACGAACGTTGATTTAAGGAACGTAGATTTAACGAAAAACGCGATTTAACGAAATAAAACTCTGTTCCCTTGCGAAGAACTCATTATAACGAAAAATTTGTACTCGATTTAACGAAATTTAATGTGCAAGCAATTTTGACTAATTTCGACAAAAATCTAACAAAATTTGAAGAAAATTCGATCAATTTTGACAAAATTGCGATCAAGTTTAAGAAAAATTCAACCATTTTTTCTTGAAAGCCAAGTATTAAAAGTACAAAACTTCAACCATGACAAATTTGACAAAAATCCGAATCAATGGAAAGAAAATTGAACCAATTTTGACGAAAATAAAACGAGTATATTTTGAAGAAATTTCAACTAAATTCGTAAAAAATTGCGTTTGAAGTACAAAACATCAACTTTGACGAATTAGGAAATTCCATTTAACGCAATTTAACGAATTTTCTTTTCTCTTCTCGAATTAACGAATTTTGTTTTAACGAAAACTCGATTTAAGGAATTTTTTCCTTGCTCCCTTGGCCTTCGTTAAATCGAGAGTAGACTGTAGTTGAAAGCCAACTTGATTCTAATAATCGAAATCGCGAGTAGATACATTGATTTTTTTTAACCAGTAGAACATTTCGGACTACTCGTTCTTATTTTAATTTGTAACAATAATAACTCTCAATATTTCTCCTTCAAAGTATGGGCTATTTCCTCTTTCAATGTGAATTAAATTCAAAACAAAGCAATCTCAAATAATAATTAGATAAATAATGGAACTACCAATTTACACACATTCGATAGTCTTTTTGTTTCATTTTTATTGAATATTTTCAACCTTTGAAGGAAAAAAAGGAAAAAATTTACCATATCATCAACTACCTATTTTTATTTTGCACGGAACGTGCATTAAAGAATACCCACTACCCCAAAATGCGCTGTGAACTATCATGCCTGAGGTCATGTGACGCGTGAGCGACTAAAGTAAGACGAAGAAAAATTTGATGGCTTTCGAGATGCAGCCGACCCTAGAGAGAACTTCTGATAGTCGAACCGGGACAAAAACATGTAATGATTATTTTATGCTACACAAGCCGCCCTGCCCTCTAGCTTTGTCTTCAAGCAATCTGCTAAAAAATTATTACATTCAAATTCTAACGCGCGCTTCAATTTCTTGCGTCAGTTTAATACTCGGAGCCAGTCTCACTCCACGCGTGCCTTAACAAGTACTACAATTCTGCTCCACGTGCTTCACGCGGTACCTCCCTCGCACATTCAATTGCAAAAGGAAAATGCGCGTGCATACACAAGCCCCTGTCATGCAAAGATTGATGAAGAGACGAGTACATAGTATTCACATTAAGATTTCTCACGTAATCTACATCTTCACAGATTTTTTTTTTCCGCAATTGATTTCCCAGAAAATCTACTCTTTTGAAGTATTTTCAAAGAAGTTGCCTGCGATAAATTATGGGTGTGATTTTTCGGACCGACAAAAAATGCGGAAGAAACGACAAAATGACATCCGTTTGCGCCATTTTGAAATGTGGCACGCCAAAACAAACGCTGACCGGGAAATAGAAGTGAAACCTGAGAAATATGATGATGGAACGACATTTATAACATGGTTGTGTATGTTTTAAAAACAAAAGAAAGAAACGGCGAACGCCAAAATGAGAAATTCATCCTCACTTACATTTAACCACATATTTAAGGTGAGATAAGTAGGGATAGAATAAGTAGAGGTTACGATATAAAGTGCACAACTTAAATATATGGTTAAATATAAGTGGGGATTAAGTAGGGGTAGAATAAGTGTGGGTAAGATATGTGTGTATTGGTGTACATGAATATTATGCTCTTTATTTTACGTCCTAATAAAACGTCAACGTACATTTGAATACTTGTTACAATGGTGACGTCATGAGCATGAATAAATAAAATATCATTTATCGTATGTGTACGTACGTAAGACAAATATAGGTACGTGACGCGATCTAGTGTTTCAACTAGTTTCAATCTGAGTTTGTAGGTAGTTCTCATATTCGATGGAAAGCTAATAGAAGAAAATGTTTAGGTGGTGAATACCTAACCATCAAAATTATATTATTTGGTTGCAGTGTATTATCTAGTTTCTAATCTGGGTTTGCCTGTCTGAGTTATGTACCAAATTAGGGAATTACATTGCAAAATTAGCCAACTATCATTTACTATTTTTGTTGTAAAGGAATTCATTTATTTTGTTTAAAACCTATCTCATCAAAGGGTAGAAGAGGAAATAAAAGATTTGAGTTTCTCATATTACAGGATATGTTTTCAAGTACAAGTAATTATTATTTTCATAATTATTCAACTATTGAGACTGATATTTAAGAATTAATGCATTTAATTATTTATTGTGGGACGTTCATTTTTTTCATGTGAGAACTAGTGATAGGCCTAATTGCAAATTGTACTTATAAGTTGTACCTAATCTATTTTTTCTGTAGAGATAACATAGGCCGACTCTCTTATCACCTCGTGCAACGCACAGGATACTTGTTTTTACCGACTTTTCTAGCTAGAAAAGTGAGGTATTACACCCGTAGCAAGGTCAACAGGGGGAGGGGGCAACCAACTTTCTCGACGTTTTAGAGGTCCTAGATCATAACTAGCAAAAGAAAAAATTTCAGGTTTCCTTATATATATATACATATAAGATTTTTTTGTCCGTGGAACTCTTTCGAAACTACCCGATGGATTTTTTTGAAACTCAGCCACATTATAGTATTCTATCTGAAGATGTGCACCTGCAATTTTTTTGAGGATCGGATGAGTAGTTCTCGAAAAATTTTCACTTTTTTTGAAAAATTTCTCTCTATTACGAGTGGCTTCTTACAAATAGCTGCGAGTAGCTGCTTACATTACGAGAAGGTTTGTTATCAGTACGTGTATTGTGATGAAGAAGTTTTATCATTCAAGTGGTTCATTCTTCTTTCATTCTTAACTAAGGGTTCATTGAATTTTTTATTTTTTCGATGATATTTTACTCAAATTTAGTACACTTATATCTCGCTTCCCACAACCCCTAAAGCCTTGAATTTTGTTTTGTCAAATGTTATTTGTTTTGTTAAATTTGTTTTTGAACGGATAGGGGCAATGGCGGGTTGTTCATTTTATTTTCATTATTATTATTCATACTCGATAGTGAAAACCTTGAATTTGAATGATTAAGTACAATTCTTTAATTTTTATCAAGTGGGCCGATGCGAGACTACCTTGGTGACTTCATTCTTAATTAATTATTGATTTATACGTCATTTTTTCATGTACCTATACATAATTGATAGTGGTTAAAGTTGATTCGAGGTGTTTCGGGAGATGGAAATACCATTTTACCGACTTTTCTAACTAGAAAAGTGAGGTATTTCGTTAATACGTTTGAAATTGTTGAAGCGCGAGGGAAAGAATCAGGGGTTGACTGGTGGGTGATAGGTTGCTTCTTTGGCTTCGACATTGATTTTTTTAGTTTTTAGGGATTTCCTTGTAGCTGGATTTCCAGATGAAGAATCTTGGGATGGAGTTTGCATAGAAAATGGTGATGATAGCGTGAATACAATTTATAAGTGCACGAGAGGAATATCAGCTGGAGATAGCATTAAGAGATGCCAGGAATCGGAGGTGATAAAGAATTGAGAAACTCAACATAATATACAGTATACTAAACTAATACTGGCTATGAATAATGTATCGGAAAAAGTGACTGTAAAGCTTGTTTTATTTTACCGACTTTTTTTTATTTTATTTTCGACGATATTTTATTCAAATTTAGTACCCTTTATCTCGCTTCCCACAGTCCCTAGAGCCTTGAATTTTGCTTTGTTGAATTTTTGTTTTGTAAATTTGTTTTTGAACGGGTAGTGGCAATGGCGGTTTGTTCATTTTTTATCATTATCATTAGTCATACGCGATAGTGAAAACCTTGAGTTTGAATGATTGAGTACACTTTTTTATAGTCTTCATCAAGTATGCTGCTAGACTACGTCGGTGACTTCATTCTTAATTAATTATTGATTTATAGTCATTTTTTCATGTGTATGTACATAATTGATAGTGTGGTTCATAGTTGATTTGAGATGTCTCAGGAAATGGAAAGATTATTTTCAATTAAACAACTGTTATAGCCTCGTAGCAGTTTGGGCAGGGGGAGGAGGAGTCGTTTTTCTGGAGACGTTTCGTAGGTTTTAGATGACTTTTAGCCTAAATTAAAACAAAATTCAGGTTTCCTCATTGGATTATAGGTATTTTCACTCTGTTATCAGTTGATGTGACGTCATAGTGATAAAATTTATAAACTGAGTTTTATCGTTCATTCTACAAATATTTGGTATGATTGACAGGTTATACTGATTATGAAGCCGAGTGCCTCAACTCCTAATTTCCCCCTGGCATCACTTGAAGATCCGCTCTTCTTTTTGTCCTCTCATAAATTGTATTCATGCTCTCATCAGCTACTTGATAATACTGAGAAATTTTTCAAGAAATTGAACATTTCTCGAGAACTGTTTATCCGATTCTCAAAAAAATTGCAGGTGCACATCTTCAAATATAATAATACTACAATATGACCAAGTTACAAAAAAATAAATACGAGTGAACCAGGCTCGGGTGCTATATATTTTTTTACCGACTTTTCTAGCTAGAAAAGTGAAATATTATTGTTAATACGTTTGGAAATGTTGAAGTGTGAGGGAAGGAATGAGGGGTTGACTGGTGGGTGATTTGTTGCTTCTTTGGCCTCGACATCGATTTTTTTATCTCATTGTAGCTGGATTTCCAGGGATGGAGTTTGCATAGAAAATGGTGATGATAGCGTGAATACAATAATTTATAAGTGCAAGAGAGGAATATTATTTGGAGATAGCATGATGAGATGCCAGGAATCGGAAGTGATAAAGAATAGAACCACTCAGCCTAATATACAGTATACTACACTAATACTAGGCTAAGAATAACGTATGCGAAAAGGTGATTGTAGAGCTCTTTTTTTACCTACTTTTTAGCTCGAAAAGTGCGGCATTACATCTGTAGCAAGATTGACAGGGAGAAGAAGCAGTCAACTTTCTCGACGCTCTTTCAGGATGAAAAAAAAATCCGGTTTCTTTATATAGGCCTATATTTACGCTTAAAGAAATTTTTTTGTCCGCGGATCTCCTCCAAAACTACTGGATGGATTTTTTCGAGATTTAGATAAGTTATAGTCTCAATCTGAAGATGGGTACCAACAATTTTTTCGACGATTAATTGATAGTAATTCCTCAGTGCGTTTCCAATTGAGTTAATACGATTCTGTAGGTTACGGTTAATCATATTGGGAGTAATCGAAATATCAATTCGCAAATATCGCAGAAACAACTGTTATAGCCTCTTAGCAGTTTGGGCAGAGGGAGGGGGAGTGGTTTTTCTGGAGATGTTTCGTAGGTTTTAGATGACTCCTAGCCTAAATTAAAACAAAATTCAGGTTTCCTTATTGAATTATAAATATTTTTACTCTGTTATCAATTGATTTGGCGTTATAGTGATAGAATTTATAAACTGAGTTTTATTGTTCATTCTACAAATATTTGACATGATGGACAGGTCATTGGTGTTTAATTTAAAGAGAGGGAGTGACTCTCTCAATGATTTTTGGATTGTGAGAGGAAAAGTCGTGTACTACTCACGCGACTGCGTGAGTGTTTTTTCTTGAAGAAAATCAACGAACAAGCCGCTTGTAATTTCTCAGATTGAAGAAAAAGAGATTGAACAACCTATAAACGTATTACGATTTTTGTGAAACAGAAAAGAAGAAAGAACGAATAGATAAATATTTTCACATTGATGAAATGAAATATCATGTGATAACTTATTATGTACGAGTATGGTACACCAGTTCATATCAGTCAAAATCTCACTCAATTGACTTGCCTCTGAAGACTCTGATCAGGTATTTCAACTGATTGACAAATTATGGCGAGGAAAATGTTTTCGAAAGTGATTACAGCTCTACTGCAATTGCATAGACTTACTTATCAGCTGTATAACAGGATTATGTTTATTTTTATAAACGGACTTTCAGAATTAAACATAGTCAATAGGTGTACAGTTTATTGAGCGCATATATATTTTAATTCAAATACTAGTAACGATTTTATGTATGTTAATTCTGTGATTCCGTAAATGTTCTTTCAACTTGAATTCTCGTTGACAAACAGAACACTGAAATTGTTTCGGTACGCCACATTCATACTTCAAATGTCTTTTTAAATGACTACTACGCTTATATTTTCGACCACAGTATTTTGGACACCAATGCCAATTGGTTGTTTTTTCATATTCAAAACCACCTGTAGGAGGTATACCTAGTAAATCTGTAAAATATAAATCGAACATGAAATTAAATTATGTATTATGTAACCACAATTGATACATTACTAGTATCCGTCTTTTCTTGTTTTCTGATCTTCCGTTTAAATCCCACCCCCTTCTCCTCCCTTTAAAAGAAAAAGGCAACAAATAATAACTAAGTAATAATTTCAAGATTTGGGTGAGAAAAACTGGCCAATTTGAAACTTGTTTAGAAATGCTTTGAAAAAGTTTATTTTTATTCTGAGAATATAGTACAGGCGATAAGAGACAAATAGAAACATTTTGCGAGCCAAAAGCGGAATATCATTTTAAAAAAACTATCTAACTAGGTATCCGCAATAACATTATTAAAAATTACACCCCCAAAAACCTGTGCTGACCTTTTTGTGGCACGTTCTTGACCACCCAAAATCGCCACTTGCAATCGCTTGTTTTTCTTCACTTTCAGCCTTTTGATTGTTGTTCACCAACCTTTTAATTTTAATTTTCAATGCGCGATGATCGACATCAATTGAATTGTTCTACTACAGAAATAAAAGTAATTTTTGCGTTAGAAAGTAAATGAGTTGGTGGTCATTTTTGTTTCTCCATCAGGTTTTGCAATTGTTGTTCTTCAATATCAGTTTGATCACCTGCTTATATTAGCGTGAGTTCGTTTATATTTCGTACTGCGTATTATTTTTATACAGTACTTGATATTCAGATATTATCATTTTTCAAATTGATACATATCCGAATTTGTAAGACACAGTGCATGCGATTGTTTTGCGATACTTACTGTCACTGGTCTATGCTTGTAATGTCTGTCAAATTTTCATTCTAGAGAAAAAAAATTGGTTACATTATCATAGTTTAAAGGGTCTACTATTTTAGTCTGCACTCGCCTACATGTGGTGCCCCTGTTATATTGTCGAGAAACCGATGGGAGGTCGCGAAAACCAATCTCGGCGGGAAATCAGATCGACTGGACAGAAGAGTGTAAGGGGGATTTAGACAGGGCAAGTACTCAGTGCAACTGGGGAAGGCCTGCTAAACCGGATAGAGACAGGGACAGGTCACCTATCCTAGGGACGGTGGCGTTGAGACTCAAGCAGTCAAATGCAGCGGCGTCCTCAGTTCTAGTGAGATGAACTACTGTCGACTGAAATAGAGGAAAGAGGGTTACATACTTCTAATGCATCGGAGATTAATGTGGTACATATAGTTCTTGCACTCTCACGTCCGGAGATCTCCTTAAGTTCAAAGTCTTCACGGCTTTGCTCCTCTATCTAAAACCAGCCCGAAGGTATAAAAGGGAATTAAAGGCAATAAGACGGTACAAAGACGTAGTCAAGTCTTGGACAAAATAGATGAAGTGGTAATATGTTGAGAATCTAAATGAGCCACTGCCGGGACCAAGCTGTAGAGCAAGCGGTACAGCCCCGGTAAACCGAACCGCAAACCACCCGGGAGGCACAAACTAATGCTTCCAATTGTAAAGCCAATTCAGCCGTGGAGGCGCCAAAAGCAGGAGCAAATAGACTCAAGTGGAATGAAGAAATTAATATATTTATACTCCGCTCATATATTGCGTTTATTAGGCTAGAAACGGAACGCACAAATTATAGGAAGAAGTTGTATAAACTAAATAAGGAAGAATACAAAGACTTGAATGTGACGGACCAAAGGCTAGAGAACCAAAGACGAGCTATACTACGTAACAACATGATAGCACAATCAATTATAGAAAACATGTAGAATGAAGTACAAAGGCAAATTACAGAACCAGAAAACCAAAATGAAGAAAATGACGGTGAAAACACCGGCCCGATACAGAGGAACCAAACGCAGAGTCCTGACAAAGATGAACAAATCAAGGAAGAAAACAAAATGACAAATGAATGGAAACACACAATAGAGGAAAAATATCAGGGGGCATTGACGGAATACGGAGGCATACCAGTGGAAAATGGGCCAAAGCTCCCCAGAGTAAGAGAGATAACAAAACTCAGGAAATTGATCCAAGCAATGAATAACTATGTGGCCATTAAAGGAAACAAGTGGACAAATATGAGGATATTCAGGAGATATTATACTGTGCAGCGATAACAATCATAAGAAGATCGGGATAAAACTCATAGCAGTAGACGAACCCAGAAGCGTAAGACACAATCAATACCTATGTGCCATATAGAGCTTGAAAAACAGATTAAAGTACTCAGAGCAGACCTGAACACATTAACAATTTACAATGAAAAGACAACAAGCGAACAAATGAAATACTAGATAAGAAAACTGAGGAAGAAATACGAAGTATACAGTACATACACGTGAAGGGACAAACCAGACAATAGAGGAAGTCCGGGCGCGACAGAAGAGACTTAGAACGTATAAGAAATGCCATCAACAAAAGATACATAACCGAAAATTCCTAAAAGATGAGAAAGGATTCTACAGAAATAAAGGAAATGAACGAGTGGAAACAAAAAAGCCCCATGGAAAAACAGATAACGTAATATTAGTCCAAGCTATGGGCTGAGGAGGTAGAACATAATGACAGTGCGGAGTGGGTTGGGCAGATCATAAGTGAAATGAAAAATCTTCAAGAAATGCCGAAGAAAAAGATCACAATAAAGGAGCTGAAGGTAGTGATAAAAGAAGCTCGTAACACCACACAAAAAAAATTGAAGAATGCATGAACGAAATTATACGATTCTAGCAGTATTTTCAATGTTGATCACGACGCCGTTGACCGTTTTTCGAAATTGGATCTGGTTATCGAGAAATGATCATATCAAGTTCCCGTGAATCGTAGCAACGCGCAGTAAATGTTAGGTACCCAGCTATCGAATTTCGCAAGTACCTACGAGAACAAACACTGCACTGCACGTCGCCAAAATTCGCGGGAACTTGATATGATCATTTCTCGATAACCAGAGAAAATTTCGAAAAACGGTCAACGGCATCGTGATCAACGTCGAAAATACGGCTAGAATCGTATAATTTCGTTCATGCATTTTTCATTTTCTTCTTTTTTTGGTGTAATGATAATTGGAAAGCAACGGGAAAAGATAAAATACACAACTTCTAACTAAAGAAATTAACAGCAGTACACGGGCCGCTCTTAGAATTAATGAACGGATACCTCGGAGACCCTGAAAAAATACCAAGAGCTCCAAGTGAAGGGTTACAAACCTTATCCCAAAGAAAGGCGACATCAAGGATCCCTCGAATTATAGACCAATAGTCTGCCTACCGACTATGCATAAGATTTTTACTGCTTGCATAGAAAACAAAATCAGAAGACAATGTGACTTAAATAATATAATCGCGGAAGAACAGAAGGGATGCAAAAGGAATAGTTACAGATGCAAAGAGCAACTGGTAGTAGACCAAGAGGTAACGGAGCAAGCTATGAGAAATAAATGAAAAATATACACGGCGTTTATCGATTATAGAAAGGCTTATGACTCGGTACCTCACACGCGGCTGGTCAGAGTACTACAGATTTATAAAATACATCCACAAATGATTAAATGCTTCCAATTAGTAATGAAGAATTGGTACACTAGAGCCCAGTTAAGAATGACAGAAAAGACAATATAGACCAAGCCAATAGAAATTAACACAGGGATATTCCAGGGAAATTCCCTTGACCCGTTCTGGTTTTCAGTAGCGCTTAACCCACTGGCGGCCATTCTCAATAAGTCAGCAATTGGATATAATATAAGGGGTAACAAACGTACTGAATATAGTTTAACGCACCTCCTGCACATGGATGATATTGAATTATACACACCTGCAAGAGGAAAATTTAACCAATTAATTGGCATAGTAGAAATGTTTACAAAAGATATAACGGTATCCTTTGGTCTTGATAAGGTGGCTCAGTGGCGGAGCGGTACGAACACGGCCTTGTAACCTAAAGGTCCGCGGTTCGATACCAGCTTCGAGCGAGCGTTAACAGTAGCAGGTTATTTCTCGAACAATCACTTCCAACATCGTGCTATCTGTTAACGTCACTGAGCCGATCAACCTGTATCAGCAACGAGTCAGATAATCTAGAAGCGGGGATAACCGGCGGTATCTAAACGCTGGAACAGGCCTGTGCGATAGACGGGAAGCTGTGGATCTGGTTCAGCGTCGTGAAGACGCGGTTAACCGGCTAAACCAGCAACCACTATCTCACGCACATGCGAGGTAAATAAATAATAAGATAAAGAGTGTGTAATAATAACGCAGCATTTCGTCACCTTCCCAAGCCGGACTAGGGCACTGTGGGAAGCGTAGTCCTAATACACCGCACCACAGAAATTCATAGATTGTGGTGCGAGGCCGTTGGCCAAAATTGGCGTAAGTGAGGCTGTTATTATTATTATTATTATTTGGTCTTGATAAGTGCAGAAGACTGAAAGTAGACGCGAATGGTATATCCCGCGCTGAAGATTAAGAAGAGAGAGAACCATGGGAGGAAGAAATACAAGAGATGACGATAGGAGAAACATATACATACCTCGGTACTGAACAAGGAAGAACGGAACATTGGATAATGAAGGAAGAAATTAGGAAGAAATTGTCATCAATACAGAACTCAATAGTAAGAACATTGTTAAGGCAATAAGCATCCGTGCCGTACCTATTTTAATGTACTCCTTTGGTATACTCAATTGGTCAGAAAGTGAATTGGAGGAAACGCAGCAAAAGGTACAGACAACAATGACAAGATGCAGGCTACTGCACTCAAACGCGGCTATTGAGCGACGAAAACAGGTAAGTTTAGCACAACCACACGAAAATCAGGTAAAGAAGATACAAAAATACTTCCAGAAACAAAAATCACAAACAGCGCTACACGAAGCAGTAATAAATGCAGACAGAGGGCTGAGGGGCTGCAATTACAAGAAAACTATGATGAAGGAGGCCGGATGAGTACATCACAATACCTGGATGAGCAGGAGAGGCAGTGGAAGAATAAAACCATGCATGGAAGATACCACGCTGAAGTAAATAAAGATGAAATTCGCAAAGAGGCGTCACTGAAGTGGCTTAAAGATAAATATTGATTATTGTACCCGAAGACCGAGGGTTCATGATGGCCATTGTGACGCTTGTTTCTGTCAAGCGCGCCACGACTAGGTCAAAAGTGAATAAACTTGCACATTCTGGGAATTGTCGATTCGCCACTGCGAGCCAGTACAATTAACGGTATTCCACTTCGCAAATCTGCGATTTTTCGCGGATGTTTAGTCTGCAAAGGATACCATTTATGTCTACAAATAACAATAACACCTGGAGAACAGTACAAAATGAGTCAGGTTGACGAAGGAGATGGAATACCAATGGAAGGCAAAAACAAAAATCTTGCCCGTCATCCTATCGACAACGGGACATAATATGCAAAAGACGATGGTGAGGAACGCTGAGGAAATTGGAGACTGCTGGAATGAACTACAAAACATGCAGAAGGCGGCAATAATACACACAACTGGCATCGTGCGACGAGTAATAGGCGAGTAAGAGACACAACCGTAATGGACTAGGGTGAATGTATCCCTCCATTATGAGCATACGAGACACGGGTCTCTGAATATGGGAAAAATAATAATAACAATATCGTTTTGACAAATTGTATGTAGCAGAAATTGATTGGTAAGCAAAGGATATTGGCTTTCGATTATGCTGCTATATGTTAGCCTACTATCCTATTCTTCCTGGAGCCTGCATGTATTTCCACGTGAATGATAAAGAAATCAAGAACCCTTTTCAACAACAGAGAATAATCATAGATTCCAAAGTTTGATAAAAAAAATCTGTTGTAGTTTCTGAAATCTCGCGGCCACAAATTTTGCACATATACCTATATAAATCTCAAAATCGTAAAACAAAAACAAGAAAAGTCGGTAAAAAATGTTGCTGGTGGGCTATATATTTGTAAGTTCTTGGGATAAAAAGAAAAGAAAAAGATTTATGAGAAAAATGAGTCTTGAAAATCTCCGATTCTCCAACGATCGATGGAAAATAGAAAAAGTTTGACTTTCTCTGAAGGTCGACTAGCTCTCATGAAATTAGTTTTTTATTCATTTCAGTTGGAACGTAAGTAATGAAAAAGTCTGCACAAGTTGCGAGATTTTTTCTGGTTGGTCAGTCCTGATTGATGTACCATATTGTACCTGGTGGCTCATGGTTTTTCGGCGACCGCCTTCTACGCAGAAAGTCTCCGGTTCAAGCTCCGCGAGGAGCAAAAAGTTGTTCTTTTTTTTGTTGTTTCTCAATACTTCCCTCTCTTAATGATACATCTTGCTCATAGCAATTGATAGTATTCGACGGAAATGTATTCAATATTACCTAATCGAGGTTTAGTGAAGTAATGAGATTGCATGTACTCATCCTATATAATAAAGCACACTTTGTAAACATTGCGTATACGTCGGTCGGTCGGTCGGTGTAATCAGTAAACTGTAACGTAGGAACATCAAGGGTGCTGTCAGTCGGCCATCGCCGTAGTTGATGCTTTATTCTTATTGGTCTAGAAAAGTTTTATTATCATCATCATTCTGTCATTATTATCACTCGGCTGTTTTAGTTGGAAATCGGAAGTTGGAAGAGAACACGCGACTGAACTGAGAAACCAAAGGATGAGATTTATTTCAGAAATTATATTATTATTCAGAAATAATAACGAAATAACGAAACAAAATTCCAAATTGTCTGATAATATCAGACGACGTAGATATTTTAGTGCGTATTATTTATTCATGATCGCATCTAGCTTCGGCCTTTGGTGAATCATGAAATTCGGAACAAAGTAGAACTAGCCAAGAGTTCAACTCAAGATTTCCTGAGAATGGGTATTGTCCTGGTTTTCTGTTTTGTTTTGTGAGGAAAGTCGATCGGAGAAATAGAAAGTAGTTGGGTGTGTTTTTGATCGATTGCATAAATAGAATCGTGGTTCGAATTATGAATACAGAACGTGATCTATTATATCATCATCCTCTGTTTCCTATTATCACTCTGCTGTTTCAGTGCGATACTGTTCGAAATTGAAAGAGAACTGAATTAAGAAACGATGAGATTTATTTCAGAAGTAGGTAATAACGAAACGCAACTGAAAATTGTTCCATAATATCGGAAGATGTAGATATTTTATTGGGTATTATTGATTCGCTTGATGACATCTACCTTCGGTTTTTCGTGAATTATGAAATTTGGAACAAAGTAGAATTAGGCCTAGGTAGCCAAAAGTTGAACTCGAGATTTCATGAGAATACCAATCCAAAATATTTCCCTGGTTTTCTGTTTTCTTCGTGAGTGAAGTCGATCGGATGAAAAGACTGACAAGCGCGAGTGGACCATTACTCATTAATGGGAGAAAGAGTTTAAAAAGAGGTAGGGAGTAGTTCGATGTGTTTTTGACCCATTGCATAAATAGAATTGTGGTTCGAATTATAAATACAGAACGTGATCTTCGATCGCATGAAATGATATCTGATCTAATTTATTTATCAATTCGAATTATGCAATACTGATAGATGAAAAATAAAATAGCATCAATTCTCGACTTCACTGGATTCAAGATTTCAAGGAACACCCATGGCAAATATACGCAGTTAGATAGAATTGTAGTTTAAATTATGAATGCAGAACCGCTTGAAATGATATCTGCTCTATTCTAGGTATTCATCAATCAAATTATTTGATACCGGTAGATATCTAATGAAGAAAATTTCATTGGTATTAAAATATGGCCATAATGAGATTTGGTGGGGTCTTGGAGAATTTCTGAAAAAGAATAATTATATTATTGTTATTGAATAGGAGAAACCCAAGTTTTGCTGTTGACAGATTAAGGACTGAGACAGATGTAGGAGTTAAGGACTTAGTAGGAGTAGGACAGAATGATATGCCAGCGCCTGGCGCTGTGATGGCTTAGTTCTGAACTGTGTGTGTGTATTGTGTACCTATACGACGTGAAAACTATGAAAAGTGGGAATGAAAGTTCGCTCTGTTATGTAGACCGTCGTCCCAAATCAGCGAGCGCAAAGCGCCAGTCTGTTACCACAAATCGGCCATCACTACAAAACCGCGAGCGCATAGAGCGAGGCTGTCAAGCGCCGTAAGTTTAGAATAACGAGCGCGAAGCGCGAGCCCGTGATCCCAAAATCGCGAGCGCGAAGCGCGAGTCTGTCATGCAGCGCGCAGCGCGATACAAAACAGCGAGCGCGAAGCGCGAGCCCGTCGCCACGAGCGCGCAGCGCGAGTCTGCCGGGCGCCGCAGGCCTAGCCGCCAGGCGCGCCGGAGGCGCGCCGCAAGCGGCTAGTTTATAAATAATGAATAACCCAGGCCGCTGAGGGCCAATCCAGTCCTGGAGGGAAAAATGCGTTACTCGTTTTGTTTTTTTTCTCTTTCTTTTTTTTTTTTTTTGTAATTCATGTTTAAGATGATAATTTTAAACCCGACCTAACCTGAATCCGGGCCCCTAGAGAGAGAAAAAGTCGGAGGCCCTGAAATGACCTACGTAATGTGTTGAACAGTATCGAATAAATACACAGTAGTTAGTCAAATGTTCATCCACTTACGGCACTGAGTAATTAAATTATCATTCTGTTTTTTCTTTTCCTCTGATCACCTAAAAAATTATAGACAATAATTCCCATAATGTTCAAATTGGATGTTTTTCACGTTACGGGCACAATTCATTTAAAATCAAGGTACCTAACGATCCGAAGTAAGAGCTCTTCTATTTAATATTTCTTCAAGCTGAGTCCGCGGAGGGAACAGACTTAGCTTTGCTCTAGGAACGAGTAGCCAATATTTTCGCGGAGAAAAATGAATAAATTTGGTAATTTATTTGCTATTCAACATAATATTCAAATATCCAGAAAAATCAATTCAATTTCCTTTTTGTCACGACGCGTTAAACGAGGAAAACGCTGGTTGTAGAAACACCAGATGAGGGTTGAAAGCTATTACGAGCGAGTAAATTATTAAAGAATAACACCATCCGATTCAAAAAAATATCTATACACCAAAAACAACCCTTCCGATGCATTGAAACACTGACCAGTAGATCCAATGATGTGACTATAATGGCTTAGACAATAGTGCAAAAACTAAGCCGTGAACGCCGACACCGTGTGATTTTAAATTTTCTTTTTGACTGAAACGTTTGCGACAAATGTGACACTGAAACTGTTTAGGAACGCCGCATTCGTATTTGAGGTGTCTGTTAAGAGTGCCTCTTGTTTGGTACTTTCGTCCGCATCCGTTGGAGCAATACCATACTTGTTTACCAAAATCTTTATCGTCGTTCGAACTGCATTGAGAATGAGAACCCAATACTGAAAACAAATATCGTAACAAATTATGCGTACATCAATTTCAACAATTTATTATAGGTTGTGTTATATTGTATTTATTCCATTGATTTTTCAGGATTTACATACCGTGATAATTATTCATTTCGGTGCGGAGACTTCACTTTAGCGGGATAAAGGCCAGGTTTTTTATCGACGCTAAATCATCAAAATAAAAAAAACGATCAAAGATCTAGAGAAGATGATTTCAATACGCCGTGTTAAAATCGACGTGTTACATTATGTACAGAAGATAATACTGATACATGACAATGGAATTGCTATGATAGAACAATGTGCGATTCGCGAACCAAATAATTAGGCGAAGGCAGGTACTTTCAAAATCAGAACCTTTTCTCGAAAGCTAAGATCCCAGCCCCATCAAAAAAAGATCCGATGTTGTCTACTGTATTCCATGTTCCGGGTGTCCGCTCCCAAGTGAACCTGGGAGAGAGTGAGAGACTCTTCAACTCCTACAGAAAAGGATCTATCAACACACCTACGATCAGAAAAAGCTCAAAGATGAGACTGTTTTAGCTTGCTATGCTAAAAACGAGAGCCATATTTTTAATTTTGAAGACTGCACTGTCATCGTGTACAAAAGTGACTGTGAACAACGGAAAACAAGGGAGGTGGTTGAAATTATGTCTTTACTAGCGGCAACTGCCAGCTGTGTGTCGAGTAAATATCTGTGTTTTGTAAATATTTGGATTTCAATGGTAAGAGCTAACATGACAGGTAAAGGCTGTATTGCAGCAAAAAACTGAGTAATTCAATATTTTATCAGTCGCAGTGATTAAGGAAATGGATAGACAGTCTCTCTCTCTCTCTCTCTCTCTCCCCCCCCCAATTTTTCATATAAATGAGTAAAATTCGTGTCAGGTATACAATTATTGAATTTTTAGAACTGTGAGGCTTAACGCGTTTAAACATTTGGAACAACGTAGCAGTTTTACTACGTCGGAATCTATCGTTTTTTACCATTTAGTTTTTCGCTCATTATTCCATCCAGAAGGCGTCAGAACAGTGAAAGTTATCTAGAACTTTACCCGAGTAAAAATAAGACTTTCAAAAAATACTGCACGTCAATAGGTAAAAGCGTTCAAATAACAGGCATACAAACATATCATCGTTGTCACACTCGCGTTTCTACAGACAGTGAGACAAACATTCTAAGATTTCCCTACTTCCAGTAATGTTAAGAAAATAAAAAGAACACACCTCCAACGTGCTGCAATTTAGAAGGTAGCACCAAAATCCGGTTCTTAAGAATACAGGATGTGAGGGTAGGAGAGAAATACAGTAGACAGTTGCGTGTAGTTACCCTACTTTGGTCAATCGAATCGCGTCAAGTGACACGTACAGCGAGGGCACACAATTTTCAATAAGAACTTTATTTCTATGGGAGCTAAAATTTTCATTTATGGCTTAAAATTTATACTCTGGAATAATACGAATATGTGGTGAAAATTTCAAGTCGATAGGTACAGCGGTTCTCGAGTTATAAAAGGACAGACAGTTAGACAGACAGGCAGACAAACTTTCCGCTTTATATATTAGATTTTAAAGACGATCGGAAGGTTTTCACGCCTACACATACATTCGCATCAGGCCACTACTGTAGACACGCTAGTGTTGTGGACAAAAAGGTGATCACATGAAAATTTACATAAGAGCGTATGTTATTTCAACTAGCTATATCTCTGTACATACTGAAAAAGAAGTACCACTTATATGACCTTTTTTGACTCTCTTGACTAGTAGAATGGTATGAAACTCATAAAAATAAAAATTTCACCAATCATCTGAAACTCATCTTTTTGTCCAGTTTCCACAAATGGCCGCTATAGCAAAATAATGTAGAGGGCGACTCTTTTGGGGCCGGACGCGAATAACGCCCCGGTAATAACCGTGCTCGAGGCATAGTTTCAATCTGTTATCTATTTATTATTTATTTTTTTTCCCCTCTTAGTCATCATTCATCTTTGGTCATCTTTTCATTTACTGGGTTTGTAAAGAAGGACTCGATGAGTTCGAAACTTCTTGTTTCATGTAAATGAAAACTGTGCGGAAAGCCTTATGTGTAATTTTTTCCTACCTACGAAAGCAGGTAACCGAAAAATTACAATCAAAGACTTTGATCACGAACATCTATCCGCAGGTCTCAAAAGGGAAATACGATGATACCGGAGACTTAGGAGATTTTACATCAGTGCGGAAGCATGTACTAAGAATCCGCCGACAGAATACAAGTCAAAGGTTTCACAGGAAAAATTATAGATCGCAGTACAGGGAATTCTCGATCTAGATGGTATTATACTAAAATTTCTTTTAAAACCAACATTTTATGGATGCAAGTGTAGCACTGCAATCAAGATGTGATTTACTTCTTTTTCTACATCATCATAATTCGCGACTCAATATTCTTTGAAGTTCGAAACACTTTCAAGTCTACTTTCTCTCAACCACCGCCTCACTGGCTTTCGAGTCGAGAATTTTATAAGTCTCCTTCCGAAAAATATAACTCACAATTCAAAAATTCCCCGATTAGTCAATTAACCAGTTCCTTATCCGTGGAAAAATTTTCAAGTCACTGGTGACCCAATTCTTAAGCCACAAATTTTTCAAAATCCTTTGTTTACGTCACTGCTGAGTTTGAATCGATAAGAATTTTCTGATAATCCCAAGCCTTCGCGAATAATGAAATGATTGCATTGCACTATCGCCTACTCGCGTGGCAGTCGATTAACTTTGTAAACTACGATACTTATTCTAATCATTAGATCGCAATCACAGTACATAAGTCCATTCTATGTAACTTCGACACGTGCACAACAAAGGTATACACTGAACACACGTGTACGAGGAGAGAAAAGTTCGGTAACCTTTCCCGGATTTTCAGAACAAGACAATGATTCGATCCTGATCACCTAACTCGTTTGCATTACGATCAGTGCACTGATTACGATTAAAGATATTGAGTTAGGTATAATCAATACCAAACTATTGTCTCTTCCTGAACATTTGAGAATGGTTACTGAATTTTTCTCTTAGTATACGCAGTAATTTTTATGCAGGCTATGTACGAGTACGATTTAATAAACTGAGTAAACAAAAACAATAGTATTTTCTGTCTTATAAGGATGTGAAATGGACATTCATCCATACGTGTGCGATTATAGTTCACGGAAACAAACCGGAAAGCGAGTCAAATAAATCGCGCAAGTTTTAATAATCGTTCAATCAACTCTGGCTCCCGTGCGTAATACGATATTTT
Source organism: Aspidiotus rigidus (assembly GCA_035079385.1). Lineage (NCBI taxonomy): Eukaryota > Metazoa > Arthropoda > Insecta > Hemiptera > Diaspididae > Aspidiotus > Aspidiotus rigidus. The sequence goes on along the minus strand of JAVHKY010000009.1, from coordinate 1,491,598 downwards.
ATTATACACTTTTGCATGTAAAGATGATACGTATCTATGCGTAAAAATACTACCGTGTGGTTAGGAACTTACACCATTGTCGTGATACCATCGTCGGCTTTTACACTACTGTTTCGCACTGTCACTAAAAAGCACCACCTACGTCACAGAAATTAGTTTCGCAAAAACGTACTTACGATGTATGCGGGTGTTGAAGTAAAGAGAATTGCCGTGAGAGGTATACTTCAGTACATACAATGAAATATTTATCGCATGTTGTAAGATAGTGGTGACGTCATCCCCAAGTTAACATGTTTCAAGTCTCTGCACATCTTTCAGAAAATGATGACGTCTTGAAAGTTGAATAGTTTGAGAGTTGAAAATTTCCAAGTCCCCCTTGTCCAAAGTCGGACGGACTCGCGCTCGTTTCATCATCATATACATATACGTATAGCTCAAGAATCGAAATTTCCTCCATGTCCCCATAATCTAACTTGACTTTGGTTGTCATCCAAGTCGAACGAATTATTTCAGAATATTCCTCGAAAAAAGAGAGAGCGGGTTCTCCGTTAAAAAAATTGTTCGACACTAAAATGGCTATTCACAGAATAAATGGCGTACGTGAGTCTTTTCATAACGAGTACATACGTTTGCGAAAGGAGCGAAGCCAGTGAAGCAATGTACGTTCAAGTTACGCGTGTCTATAATTTCTTGATTCATATCAAGATGACACGCAACGTCGATTGCACAATTTCATTAATTAAATATGATTCACCTACGTAACGTACTGTTCAAGACTTTAAAATACAAACTGGTCCTCTCTCTCACTACGGTCCGCCGCGATGAAAAGTCCATCGTGAAATCTTGTACGCATCGTAAGAACACATATTTCATGTTTTCTTGAAGTTATTTTCAGTGACATGGTAGCGCTTCTCCGCGTGAGCACGAACCCGTTGTAAAAAGACTAAAATATCGTCACAATAGACTTTTCACCACGGCTAACCGTCCTGAAAAGACCAGAACTTTGAGTACGAATAGTAGGAAAGAGATAGACGTCGTAGTTCTGCTGGGCGGTGATTTTGTACAACTCAGTTACCTATCCTTTATACCTAATAATATACAAAATGAAATGCATGAAAAAAACTGCGACGCGAACGCAACGAGCTTCGTCAAGACCCCACGCAAACTACAAAAAACTATTATCTCTGGCGATTTCTGTCCCTCCATTACTACTCACACTCAAAAGATCAGAGTGATGTAAACACGTGAAACATATTCTGCTCATACGTAAAAATGTATACCTCCGATGTACGGTATTTCTGTTATAAAGCCTTGTGCAGCGTAGCGTAGCGTGGCATGGCATAGATACATAAAATAATACTCGTACGAAGTCCTAGATATCAGACTCAAATTTTTGTGATACGCGGTTGCATAAGCATTTGCCTGAGTGCGGGCAGAAAACGGAATTCCCATAAGATCCTGTACAACTTTGAACTTGAATAACTGAACGAAAATTGATTCTATTAGGCTGAAATTTTCACATAAATTTTTTAATAACATTCTTAATCGGTAACGAAAAGTATTTGGCAATTTTAAATTATTTAAAATATACCTGCCATAAGACGCGTGTTAAACAGTAACGTACCCTGTACCGCTCTCACGTAACGCTTGCGCCTGCGACGCTCACAAATACTTTGACGATTCTGATATCTAGGTATCTGTGCGTAAGTCATACACCTCGTACTATACGTATGCATTGCATTACATTGCATTGCATTACTTCACTCACTTCGCTCGTTTCGCAAACGTACGTGTATGTGTATGTTCTCGTCATGAAAAGACTACAACTTACGCCACTTGTACTGTAAATAGTGATTCCTGAAGGACAAACTTGTTTTCTTAAAGCCTCGCGTTTTTCTTTCACCAAAAATTCCCAAAACAATTTCACTCGATTTCGTACTTCTTAGAGACCTGATACGTCTACTCACTTAAACATAGGAAAATAAAAATAAGACAAGCTGTTTTCCGCGGGACCGCGAAGCTTGAAATTTCCCTAGCATTGCAAAGTTTGCAACCTAATTTTTAGTATAGTTGAAACTTTGTTTAAAATTGTATTGAGATTATTCGAATGTAATTTTTTATTAATTTCTATCAACGTAAGACGATCATTTGTTAGTTAAGCTTCAAGAAAAGAAGGAATGAAAAATTACGTACATTTCCTCGAAACGATTCTCAGCATTTAAGTTATTTTCTCGTAAGGCGGTCTATATTTCGAAAAGAAAAGAAGAAATTTCATTTCTTATGAGTATCCTTTATAGTACAAATATAATAATGAAATCATGTTTTCAAGTCACCTAATTAATCATAACACATTATGCTTAGTAGATTGATTAGACGACATAATGACTAAGTGCACAACACCTAAATGAGTTTTTAATGACTCTTTATGAGTGAACGGTTTGTCGCATAAGGTACATCTAAACTGCTTCGGCACTCCACATTCGTATTTCAGATGTCGGTTCATGGTACCTCTAGTACGATACTTTCTTCCACATTCATTGGGACAAAAGAATAAATGCTCGTCGGACTCCTCTTCGTAACCTCTTCTCCCATTCAAATCCATTTGCTGATCAAAATCAGATTCTGAAAAAATTAATACCTCGGAATTTGAAACAAAACGTTTTCTAACACAATCAGAATTACTTTTGAAACTTTTAATTATTCAAGTATGGATAAATTCAAATTGAGTTTGGTCATGTATCAGTCATATTGAAAAAGTCGGTGGTGCTTACGCGTCTGCGTGAGCTTTTTTAAGAATTAGGAATGAACGTAGAGGTCAATTTCCTAGATTAGAAGGAAAAAATGAGTTCGAATCTACTTTTGTATCTAAATTAGAAGAAAAAAGAAATCAGAATTCGAAAAAAATGAGGTCAATCCTTTTTTTTATCAAAAAAATCAAATTATACCACCATAACTTCTCCCGAGATCCGTCCCCTTGCAAAATGGTCAAAAGGATCTCGCATCAGTACAGTACTATACTTCCACAATAGACCATTGTTTTAAGGACGTGTTATTATGATGAAAATTTTGAAATGTATCTCAAAACTGAAGACTTTTCGAATATTCTTTGTAAAAAAACAAACCTATACGTAACTCCTTAAATGCTAACCAAGGTGGAGCGGAAATGACGTACAACTCCATCGTTTGAGGTTTCTAGTCATCGTATCTGCAATTTTCAATGCTTCAAAATTTTTGACATATTGTACAAAGATAAAAATATTCAAAAAATGCGTAGAAAACTTGAAATATCCTCAAAACTATGCAGCTTGCGGTACCATCTGTTTCCTTCCACGTCCATGCAGAGAGCTCAAATATACATTAAAATGTCACATTTGACCTCTACTACTCGAATATCATCTTGAAAATCTAATCCTAAACAATGTATTTGGTCTAGAGAAGGAAGATCGCAATTTTGTACCCATTTTCCACAAAAATTGGAAAGTGGGGACATTTTTAATTCGAAATTTGGGACACTTCTCGCGATGGGATTTTGAGGACAATCCACATATCTGTAATCAGGAGGGTCGAAATATGTGAAATCAACCCCAATATCGCCAAAATTTCTCACTCCACTTTTACACAGAGGGACGGAACCTCAGAAAATTAGTCTCCCGCCCCTCCTATGACGAATTTCGTGGTGCTCCTCATCTCTAATTTTTTTTTGGTACCGTCGCCCACCATACCAATTTTTATGCTTCTATCACCTATAGGGCTTTTCCATGTTGGCGCATTGCATACGTATTCTCCTACGTGTTATCGAGTTGGTAATATTTCTAACATTGCTCTTATGGGTGTTGCTGGATTGCATACTCATTTTCATTGTGGAGTAGTTTGCCATAAGAGCAATGTTAGAAATACTACCAACTCGATAACACGTAGGAGAATACGTATGCAATGCGCCGACATGGAAAAGCCCTATAGGAACTTTTTTGCAGTCTGCCACTGTACTAATAGGTGGGAGGAGTTAGGAAGGTATTGTGGAGCAACACGACAAAACGCGCGCCAATATCAACTACATTTGCCAATTTTTAGAAGATTCTGCAATACCAGTAGTTGAATAATTATATTAAATGAGTTATAAGTATTCTGTATCGAACAAAACGAGAGCTTTGATTTTTGTCGAAAAAAAAAATGATGAAATAATAACGATGATGATAATAATAAATAGGTACTTAAATCTTGTACTGTATATGGAAAAAAAAGGAATATATTTCATGACCAAGAAAACAACATTATTCAGTTGCAGGTTAGGACTAGATCTTACACAAAACAAGAACAAACGTTCAATAAAACCGGGAGTTTGGTTTAACTATAGAGGCAAATACAATGAGGAGAAACATTCAGATTTACACACTTCACCGAAAAGAATATATATAATACATATTACGTACTACAAAGACTTCAATCGTGATGAATTACTAAAAAAAAAAAAAAAAAAAAAAAAAAAACAGATTGGTTTTGTCATCCTAGGTATGGTACATATAAAATATTTGAAAAAACACAATTTTTTGTCACACCCACTTCGGATGACATCATCAACGCAAATTACTAAAAAGACGGATCACAATATTACAATTTAATTTGCATGATTGCAGTTCTGAATCACATCTGTGTAAAGATATTTCAAAAATCGTTCCAGTCTGTCTTAAGATTAACATTGCATTGCATTGTTTTTGTATTATTGAGCATATTGACTGCTTCCAGAGAAGAGATGGTTAACTTCAATGCAAAAATTAGTGCCAATAAACGCATTATATGACATGTTAGCGTGACGTTTGCTTTGTTATGATTGGCTGATAAGGATGCTGCAGCAGCAGTGCAGACTGCATTTTAAATATTCTCGAGTGTGGTAGTAGGAAACACAAGTAGATGTGTAGTAGTAGTGGTGTTGGACCACGCGATTGTAGCGCTGAAGTGCTTTTTTTGTCTTTAAAATTAACCAAGAGTTGAATATCTCTTCTCTAATCGCTTCCAAAATTTTCCTCTTGCAATACTTCTTGACCAACAACCGTTGCGTTGTTGTATTATCAAAATCGAAAGAGTATCCTGTTTCTTGATAACGCTGTCAATTTATGTACTTCTTGATGTAATCCGCCTTTCTTAGAACCCTGCACCCCGAAACTTTCAATTTTTTTAAATATTATTTTTAAATACATAGACCTGAGCCAATCTGTTTTTCTTTTCAATTCGAAAAAAATACACAAAGAAAGAAATTAAATATACAAAAATTGAATAACAAAATAGAATAATAATAAAAAAAATGATTCTGGGCTAAAAAGGAGTAAAAAAAAAAATGGTGAAGAAAAATATAGCTGAACATGAACGGAAAAAATAACCTACTCTCCTTCGCTTGACCAGACCATATCATCAAATTCTGATGAATCGAAACGGACGATCGTATTTTTCCTAAAAAATGTTTCCAGGAGCACGTATAGCACCAACACGCTCATTTCCATCCTTAACATTACTGATACATTACATATACTTAAATGGATAAAAACTAGCGATCTTTTGCGGTAATTTACGATTTTGAAACGAAATTATCCGATACTTAGTTTGGAATCACATTAAATATTTTCCCAGATTATTAGATGGCATTATGACCTGATGTACTACTCCTAGGTGAGTTTTCAAAGACTCCTTATGAGTAAACGGTTTATCGCACACATCGCATTTGAATTGTTTTGGCACGCCGCATTCGTATTTCAAATGTCTATTCAAATGAGTTTTTCTTTTGTATTTTCTTCCGCAGTTATTCGGGCAATACCAACATTCGTTAAACGCAAACAGATCGTTACAAAATTCATTTCCAGTTTGTAAGCGCACAAAAAAACCTGAAACAAAAATCGTACATAAAATGAACAAATAAATCTAAATTGCGTACAAATTTCATTGTCACTCACTTCAATCTGCTGGGAAAAAATTGTAATATGTATCGCACAAATTAATTTGAGTCGTTGTCGAAATATCTTTAAAATCCCCGTAATTTTGCCTCTACACCATCAGCAGCTAATTATATAGTTCCAACATACACGTAGACTTGATAAGAGATTGGTTACACAATTGAACTGAATTTTTTTTTCAAGAATATTCTTTGGAAACATGAATTTGTTTTGAGGACCGAAAATAATTGGAAAAGTTTTGTAACATTCATAGATATTAAAACATTTGGAAAACAAGACTTAGTCCGCTCTGCACCTCGGTATACGGGTCTCTTGCACTTCTTTTTCTTTCTCTTTATTCCTCTTCATTCCTCTTCTTATTTGTTTCAAAAACCTAAACATAACAGATACTGTTACTTGGAAACTGATATCAGACTTTTTCTCTCATAAACATCCAGTGATACAGCAGCATCGAGGTATAATTACAAATAAACGACAAAATCATACGCAATATTTTCATGTGAGGTATAATTATGAACAAATTTCACCCAGTATTATTACGAGTATGATTATTGATTATAACGTCTATACCAAAGAGAGAAAGAAAAAATAAAGCATCTGCAGACGTGTAAGCACTACCGACTTTTTCCAAAATGACTGATACACGACCAAACTCAATTTCAGTTTATCCAATAATAAATAATTAAGTTTTCTTATCTCGCAAATGGTTATAGAAAAATCGCTAAAAAAAAGGTTAGTATCACTTTAGTCGGTAAAAAAAGTATGTAAAGATAATCCGTGATTATCAATTACGCAAGAATTACTTATATAAGATACTCGGCTGATTATTCAGTCCATCGCTCAAGCGCAGCGTACCCAATAATATGTTGATTTTTTCAATCATATACTCGCACGGTTGCAGGTAATAAGAAGTTGTTACAGCCAATATATGATGCCTTACCTTTCAGGCGAAAGAACTCAATTTTCAATTAATGAGTTATCAAGAGCCTGTCATCAAGGCTATGAGCTTGGAGTTTAGACACGGGAAAAAGAATTTGATCGTTGGAGGAATTAAAATATTTTGAGGACAGATGGAGAGTCGTCTGATAGGATGAGTAAAGAGTATCAGAATCAAAATGAGAGCATGAAAAAGGTATAAGATGAGTGTTGAGGTGAGTGGGTGTGAGTCTAGGGTGACTGATTCTGAGACTACAGACGCTATATACCGACACATGGCTTCTTGTTTGTCGGTATATAGCGACAAATAGCACTAACCTTTTTTAAATGTTTCTCAAATGTTTTTCGCTTCGCACCCCATTTCTATATTTTTGTATCTGAACTCATTTTCTTCTTCCTCTATCCTCTGCTTCACATTCTTTTCTTCTCTCCTTCGTTGTTTTACTTCTTACACTATAGGTACAACCTAATACTAGGCTAAGAAATATGTGGGAGGGGTGTTGATATGACAATAATAAGGGGTTGGATACGCAGTTTCTCGTAAATTGTAAAATTCATCGACCAACTGCTCTCAACTCTCGAATTTTTTCCCGAGTTCTTTTGTACTTTCCTTTGCTCTTACATCTACTGAATCAAGACAAATTGAGCACACAGATATCTTACAAATAATACGGTACATTTTACATACTGTATGAAGTATGTCAATATTTCCAAAATATCTCGCTCTGATGAACCAGAAAAGTTTTTTTATTATATCACATAAAAATAAGTAGGTGTTCCAGGACTAGACATTTACTGTTTCCCCTCTTTTATATCACTGAGAAAAAAAGTTCCCGAAAAACTACTCTTAAAATAGTAAAAAAGTGATGAATGGACGTTTGTAGATTGTAGCGTTATTTTTTCCTCAGAACTCCAGTAGTTTTCGATGAAATTGAGCAAGAACTACGGTATCTCTTAAGGATGACAATAACGCTAAAACGTCCATTCGTCACTCTTTTACTATTTTACGAGTAAGAGTAGTTTTTCCTAAACTTTTTTCTCAATGTATTGACAGAAAAATATGGTCACACTTACGAAGAAAGTAGTGAATAACACTTAATATATCACTGAAAACACTTGATCTTTTTGACTAAAGAATCGCGACTCGGCTTTACTAGTACATATCATGTTCTAGATCAAATTCACGATAGTTTTTTCAGGGCATGCAGTCCCTTCATTATTGTGAACTCTAAAACTGGCTCTACGTATAAAAAGGAATACATACCTAATTGCAAATAATTTAGTCGTGAATTGTGTAGATAGATACGTACCAACAAAATAATAATATAAAATGATAAATTTATTCAGATTAGAAACATAATTTACTACAGTTGATATAAGATACTTGATAATGACGGGTTTACCCGACTGAAAGCTAGAGGGTTCGGTGCACTAGAATGAGAATTATTCTACGCTTCGACGTTCGAAGGTATTACTTTATGTTTCATGATCACGTGTCTCTTAACATGAGCTTTCTGGGTGAATGCGCGATCGCAGATGGAACATTTGAATTTTTTCGGAACACCGCACTCATACTTCCAATGGCGAATCATGTGGCATTTACGTTGGTACATTTTACCACAGTGATTTGGGCAGTGCCAAAACGAAGACATCAACGAGAAATCATTCCATTCTGAAAATAGGATATTCAAAATTTTAATAATGTATGGCTGCTCATTCAATGAAACATAGTCAGTCATCATCCATTCTTATACGATAGAGGCAGTCGGTGCATAGTGATACAACATTTATTTTTTCTTTTTTTTCTACCATCTTCAATTTCAATTATTTCTGATCGATCCAAAAGCACAAAATGAGTATATGTCCCTGAAAGGAGTAGGGTACTATAGAGGGGGGGTATGGCAATACGCCATTTTAGCAGCAAAAAGAAATGGCACAATATCGCGAGAAAACGAACGTGACCGATGTTGCCCGGCCCTGCCGAATATTCCGCGACACTGCGCGAACGCGTTCGTGCTTGAGAGCCTTCTTTTTGCTGCTAAAATGGCGTATTGCCATACCCCCCTCTATAGTACCCTAAAAGGAGTTGAAGTATTGGTCAAATATTCCAAGCGTGTCACTTAACAACATTGGGTTCCCTCACAAAATTCATGTTGTAAAGTGACACAGGGTTGCCGCAAAATGACACAAGACCTGATTTCATCTTGCTGCAAAATGACTCGACCTGGTTTCATAGCCCGTCGTGAAATGACACAACCTATAGGATTAAGTAACGCGTCACTTCACAACAGCCTTAATCGAACTATTCAACCATCAAGCATATCTCATTCAAAAATTCATTATTTGTATAAATCTCTAGAACCATCGGAACCGCAATCAAAAAAGCTTTAATATTGTCGAAAAAGGTATACGTTTTGTCTTTCTCGCCGGTATCATTTCGGTTTTCTCGCTATTATCGTTATACTGTTGATCTACTCGCTATTAACGTCGCCGTCGTGCCGTCACCCTGCGTCTCTTTAACCGTACTAGTTGTGAAATAGTTTGTGTCAGTCTATCAACTACTTCTCGTATTTTCCGAATTTATTTGCGCGATATTTGCGATGTATCCGGAGGAAATGGATCAGGTCAGTGATATATTATTACGCTATTTTTGAGAACCGTTTTCTCTTATGTGCTCTGGTCAACCGTTCACCAAATACAGTAAAGTCTCGATATAGTGCGAGTGAAGGGATCAAACGAAATTCGCACTAAACAGAGGTTCGCGCAATACGGAGGTTGGGGCAAAAAACGAAAAATAATATAATGCATGAAAAAAAAAAATGTAATTATGACCAACTTTTCGGACACAGTCAGCTGTTTTCTCTTTCGATTACTCATTTTTGAAACAACAGTTAGGTCGAGAAAAAAAGAACGCGCGAGTAAAGAACTGAAAGCTGCACCGGAAAAATATAGACCACCTTCAAACGCAATCTGAAATTTATATTCATTGTCAGTCGGGTGGGTCTTTTTATTAACGACATGCTTTTACAAGACGTACATTGCATCATTTTAATTGAAATGAAGCGTTTGGTCTGTTCATGTTTGCCTAATTTGTACATTATTTTCGCAAAAATACAGAGGTCGGTCGCACAAAACAGAGGTGATTTTACATGCATTTAGATAGGCAAAGTCAAGGGACCGACGAAAATTCGCACTAAGCCGAGGATCGCACTATATAGAGGCGCACTATATTGAGACTTTACTGTACTCTTACATATTGATCTCACCGTTGAGAACCGGGGAGCCGAGAACCTCACACCCGTCACCTCAAAGGTTTTTATTAGATCTCACCGTTGAGACCCTTTATCTGACAGTGCCGTCCTTTTACCGTACTGTCTAAAGCTTATTGCTAATTTCACACACGATTATATTTGTATCTATAAATTTGTATACCTGACGTCTAAGTCTGACGGCTTGTTATTTTATGCCGTCAGGTGCTAAATGAAATCCAACTCCAAGGTTTACGAGTAGAAGAAGAAATTGAAGAATTTAATTTGTACTAATGTAGTGTCTATTATGGAAATATATATGATGTTGTACATATTGTGTAAACCTATGTTTCCTTTAGCACACCTTTTTCGTCTTCCACTGCGCCTACTGGTTTGAGTTCGTGATTCAATCCAGCCCCAATCTCCGTGAAATTTATATAAATTTTAAAGGTTGAAATAAAATTATCGCCCATAAAGCGGTCGTGACGTACTCTGCTGATTCTACACATTTTAAATTTTATTTCACAAATATGATGTGTAGTATACATATCTTTCTCCAAAACTTTTCTTCTGAATAAAGAAAAAAAAAATTGATTAGTGAAAAACAAAATTTTGCATTTCCCAAAACCAACTTTTTATGATTTTAACAACTTCAAAAACGATATCTTTTGATTCTCAAATGCATGGACCGTTGCATGGACCATTTTCTTTCTATCAGGAGGTTATATACCAAACAATTCCACTTGGTAGCGCTAGTAGTCGCTGAAATCGTTACGTCATATCTTTTTGCATCTTGTTTCAGCACCAACTGCCCCTAAAAATGAATTGCATACACACACAATCTAGGTTGGAACAATTATTTATTCTTACGCTCTTTCTCACGAACGTATGAATATGGTTCGGTAAAATCTTCTTATTCATTAGCTATACAGACGAGTCAAACAAGAAGAAAACGAGACGATCTACAAAAAATAAAAAACGAAAGCTATCTTTGTAGAATATTGCTGTGAAGAAGACGACAATTAGAAATAAGCAGATGTAGGTATTATGGAAAATCTCACCAATTTTCCGTCGTTTTTGAACAATTACAAATACTCGTATTATGACAATAAAGAATGTTTACAACTATTATGCTCGTAAAATACCATAATTTTTAAAGCCGGTAAATACGTTGATTATTTACAGAACGCAGGTTTTGAACCTTACTGTAAGAATTATTTCTAACAAATCAGTTGACGCATTTTTCATCCACTAAAATGACTCTTTGTTTTGAATTTTGAGTAAGTCATCGTGGTCCCACTGGCATAGTTGAACAATGGACTAAATTAAAACATTGTCGCTTGCAAATTTAAATCTCATAATCATAGACAAGGTACCTCACTACCCGAGGTAGGAAAAGAGTCGGATGTAACCACACGAACTTTTCAATTTTCCACCTGTTACTGTTTTGGTGCACTGAGTCGTTATGAAGATGAAGACATTTTAAGGAAGACACGGTTCGGAGACGTGGTTATCACAACACAGAATATTAGTTACCCACGTGAAACGAATAATATTCACAAATGATACGATAATACAACAAACAGAATACAAGCATAGTATACGATAAAGTATACAGGTTACTGTTACATTAATTATTACTCAATTTTTTACTTTCCAGACTGTATTGGTATAGGAAACAGTGAACTCGATTCGCTTACGTACACTGCATTGGCTGGAACGCACCCTAAACGAAAAAATGTTTTTCTGGGCAGCACTTACCGACATGAGTCATCTTATTTTTTCTCTCTCTTCCTCCCTCTCTCTGAATGTTTCACGTTTTTTGCTTAGGATCTACTATTTTGCAGAGTCTGATGACTAAGACGACTTGATTACTCGCAATCCATCCCTAAGAAAAATAAAACTCACTTGTTACACTGGTTCTATATTATAGAGGAGACGAGTCGTTCTCTTAGACGAATAGGCTACGTTGTGGTACCAATTTCACTAAGATTTTGAATATCGCTTTCTAGTAGTAGACAATCGTTGACAGGGGGGGTTAAAAATGAGAAACCCCTTCTTTTGAATCTATGGCAAGGGATGAAAGTTGGATGTCTTTGGCAGTATCTTTCCATCGTGGAATCTGTAGGTAAAAAGTAGAGTTTTTTACTTTGACAAAATTGTTCAGAAATACGGATTGTGTGTCGATGAATGGCCGTCTATAATTTCAAGCGGTTTAAGGTGAAATTTATTGTTCGCCTCTTGGAAATGTTTAATGGAAAGAATTTTACACTATATTATTGGTTAACCCTTTCTTGCTAAAAAAGAACGAGAATGTCCAGAAGAAGAATGATAAATTAATAGTAATTTTAAAACTGGCTATTGATCAGATATTGTCGGTAGATAAACTAGCTGTTTTAGTCACAGGTTCAAGTCACGAGTTATACTCTGCGTAAGTAATTTGAACGTATTAAAAAATCGTCCGAGTTTTACGAAACGAATCGAAGACGAGTAAGGTGGAAGACGTGGAGACAGAAAGAGAGAAACGAATATTCTTAAGAGCGGGACACGAAAAGAAGTGACAAACAGATACTTTATCATATTGTTAGTATTGACGAGAGGGGAAAAGGACAGAATAGACCTAAATAAAGATAGGAATGGGTGGCACGTGTGTGACCAACTTTGAGGCCGGAGAGAATGATTTCTTTATGACGGTTACTTCAAATGGAAGAAGTCCGAGGGACTGCTTTGCTTTTGATTGCTCTAAGTTGGTTTTAATGCTGATTTTTCCAAAAGTCATGCCAGGAGTCAAGTATCGGGGATCGGTAAAAGTTTGTAAGGGGTAGGTACACGGTCAGAAATTTTGTGGGATAGAAGGGAATCTTTAGTGAGAAAAACAACTGCGGCATGTTCCGGGATTGATGTGACCCAAAATCCAAAGCAAGGAGACAGATGTAGAGGTGAATGATAGTGATTGCAGGAGTAAATGAATGCGCTGATTTGGGGAACTAGGTGAATAAGAGATGGCCAGGGGAGATGACAAGTGAGTCAGTCAACAGCTGAAATTTGAGCTGGGCGCGAGGGGATTAAGATGAGAAAAACAATAGTATATGGTGTTTAGTTTGGTAGTGAAAGATGAAACATAATTTTTTTCAATTAACGACTGATTTTGACTCCTTCAATCCAGTGCGCGTATCCCGTTTTGGGTCCAGATTTAGATCCGTCGGTAGTGTAGGGCTGGTGGGTCGGCCAATGTTTCCAATATAATAGTGTAGTGAGTTATGAGATTATAAGCTAGATCGTGTCAGATGTCTGGGGAAGGGTTAGCTATGGAGAAGGGAATAATGATAGAGGATAGATGGTTCTACTTGAGGAGTTTAAATAGTTCGGATTCAAAGGACAGAGAATAGAATTATGTCGGCAGAGTGCGGGTGCGTAGTTTGGTGGAGTGAATTGAGCTATATGGATACAAGAAAATTGGCAGTGAGAGTTGGGAATCGGCATTTGAGGGAGGGGGGTTATTAGCTTCAACGCAGTGGCCAAGAGGGAGGCTGGATCGTTGTGCGCCAAGGGCTTGATTCACTTCAAAAGCAAATATATTGACAGACAGAAAGGAGTTGGGTAGTTTATTATTAAAGAACAACAGAAAATAAATTTGTTGCATTTTTGCGTTGCATACTGAATAGAGGATGGAAGAGAAGAGTGCCGAATGGGTATGAATGAGATGTCACGGAGAAAAGTCAGGTGTGTACGGTTATGGATAAGTTTACACTTGACAATTAGTTAATAAATATAATTCTGTGTTACGATGCAGACAATAGGGTCACGAAAACTAATGAGAGTTTATTGTGTTGGTGTGGAAGTGTTTGATTTTTATAAAGCTAGAGTGGAGAGAGATTCTCATAGCGTGGTAATAATCACAGAACATACACGATAAACATTGAGGATGAAAAAAAATATTGACGGAATGGAGAGGGCCTCTCGAGGAGGGGCATAGATCAGAGAATAGATAGGGTAACAGTCGAAAATGAGTGTTTGGACGAGTGAAGGGGGATCGTCGAACTCGGAGATATTGCAAGGTAAGGTTAGGTACGTATAAGGATTCTGTTCAAAGAAAGGGTATTCCTTTTTGTTCATGAAAAGGAGCAATGTGCAAGTTTATTGGAACATATACTGCACAAATCAACGATAAATATTTTTTCCGTGATAAACAATTTAGTTGGTAGAAAAATATTGTCAAGTTTACTCCTGGTGGGGTCGTGTCGAAACGTCGAAAAATTTTGTCTAATTCGTGATAATAAAAGCCATTTTACAATATTTTTCTACCTTTTATACAGCTCAAATACACTAGTTTTATATTTAATACAAATATTTCTCGAATATTTCTCGTAAGAAGAGTAATTCTCCCAAATTGCGGTCTTCTTTGTCTATTTTGTGTGACACACTGGGAGCATCCATAAATAACGTGAGGCATTTAGGGGAGGGAGGGAGTCTAGCATAATCTCAGAAAATCTCAGGTGGAAGGACAGGGATCTACGAAAATATTACGTAATTTTTAACAGGGAACATGTTCTTTGGGGGGTTATTTCGACAAATTTGCCTGCGTCGCATGATGTTCGGCCGAAACAAAGACTATAGCTTCCTTAACGAAGTTGAACCAGAAACGCAGGGAACCTGTTCTATGAGTCAAATTGGTTTTGATATTGGGAATTCAAGCAAGTCTCAACCTAGTATAAAGTTAGTAGGTATGAAGGAGGCCTATAAACCTAGCATAAAATAGGACGTCATCAGTGACCTGCACCCATTTTAGAGACTTCTAATTATAGCTCGAGAGTCGAAATTTTTCCAAGTTTTTCGCCGGAGGGCGCACGGTGATTTTCTCAAAATAAAACTCATAGAACAGGTTCCCCATTAAAATGGTTCAAGTCCAATATCATTGGCAAAAATAATCCGAGTCCATCTCCTATCATATATAGCTCGGAGGTTGAAATTCTCATTGTCAAGCCACAATATATGACAGGCGGAAAACTTGGAAAAACGTCGACTTTTAAGCCATAATATAATATGATAGAAAAGGGGCTTGGAAGAAAATTTTGACTCTCGAGCCATAATTGTCCAACATCGGTGGACTGTTGTGTTGATGCGTCGTGTGCAGATAAATTGAAATTGACGACTGGTTTTTTGGTTCATGTAAATGGAAATTTTGCCGATTGGGCATCTAAAAAGCAGGGTCCGTACGGTAGCATCCACAATAGCAGTTGAATGTACTACAATTGACGATTGTTACAGAACCGTTACTTTCATTCGACAGCTACAGATAGAAATTGTTGATGATTCGAAACCAGCAATTATTCATTCTGACGATTCGGCGGCAATTTCAGTTGCGGAAGGTATTGAGTCGGTACATGCTCGCTTTCTGCGTCCAAAGGTGTTCAAAGTATCTCAGGCGGTCCTAAGTAAAGAAATAATTATTCAGAAAGTATATGCTAACCAAAGCATTAGACAAATTAAAGTTTGAAGATATAATTGTCTTAAGATTTTAGATGTAAAAAATCGTTCATGGTGTTGTTTTTGGCCGTCTTTTTCTTTTTTCAGTAATATGACGAATACTGAAGTAAGTGTAAATTAATTATTTATTTTGTAACTGAAATTATGCTGTTGCAAATAGTAATAATCAAAAAAAGAGGGCGTGTTGGGATTTTTTAGATTATTTAGGTTTGTTGTATTATCGGTTCGCGCTCTGTCAAGGTGATGTGTACAATACTCATTATGGATAACTCGTCTACTTTTTCTTTGTTTGTATTACATGTTACATAATTATGTCGGATATTGAAGAAATTGTATGTAAATTATGTGCTCTCTCAGATATTGGTCTTTGAATCAAGAGAATTGGAGTTGATCCTCATTAAAACCAGGCGTGGGCACGGATCGCGAAAATTTGATCCGGATCGCGGATCGCGAATCATCGGTCTTTTGACGGATCGGATCGCGGATCAATCATCGTTCATTGAAAACGATCCGGATCACGGATCACGGATCAGTAACATTTCTTTGCGATCCGACGGACAATCAACTGCGGATCAGAACATTTGATCCGTGATCCGCGAATCATTACTCAAATAGAAGGTAAATTTTTTTTCTCTTTCTCCATGGAAAATGTGGTTGTTTCGCAACGTGAAAAATTATAAGGCTCTAGAGCTTTTCACTTCAATCTAGAGCAAGAAAAAAAACGCGATCCGCGGATCAATGCAAATGATTCGGATCAAATCAACCATAAATTAAAAAATGATCCGGATCAATCGCGGATCATAAAACGCGGGAAAAAAATGATCCGAATACGGATCACGGATCGCCAATTTTTAATCCGTGATCCGTGATCCGCGATCCGATCCGTGCCCAGCCCTGATTAAAACTTCTATCTGAATATATTGAGCGGTTTCTCTCGCGTGACGCAGCACATCTGGGCAGCGTGAGTTACGAGTTACCTTATTTTGGGTTGTTCCGGTTGACAACAGTGATCGTCACAACCCTACGCAAACAATAATTATACACAGATTCGTGGTCACAATTCTCACAACTGACGTTAGTTCTATCCTACGCCGCTAGTCGCTTATAACGGCAACATTGACGAAAGTTTCCGGTATGGAGTAATTGAAGATAATTCGTCCAATGAGCACCATCTATAGTAACGTAGACCAATATTACAGTTCTTTCTCTCATAGTTTCCACGTTTTTAATTCAGCGCGCATTCCATTCCAGCTAGTGTTGTACGTAAATCGAGTTCATTGCTAGCAATACATTTTTAGGGCCAGTTTACCAACAACGCTTTAGGTCAAGCTCCGATTTAGCCGCAATAAAGCGCCCGATTTTGGCGACTTAAACTCGGATTGGCAATAAATCGACGATTAGCACTTTGGTAAAACTGACCATTATTTAGTTTGACTCTGCCCACAGCTCTCGCTGGTCACCTTTTTGACATACCAAATCCAAGACTATGAGGAAGCAAGCCAAGCGTATTCCGAGTGGTAACGCAGTTGAAGCACTGCATTACGGCTGACCACTCTTCAGTACACATATTAATTCACTATTGCCTATCATCCGTACACCCGGCTGCACAACAGAGAGCACAAAATAACTCTAAGATATTGAAAATGGAGACGATGACGAAGAAGAAAACAGTGGTTTCAATAGCATCAAATTATCGTTCACTGCGCTATCATTTGTTTTCTCTTCTTTCAATTATCCGATTATAAAATGCACCCCTCATTTCAAAGTCTCAAACTTGAAACGGACGCGAGATGCTCACTGCTCAGACTCTCGGCTATACCTAATTATATTTACACTTATCTATCCATCAATCCCGACTCCTAGAGATAACATAGTATAGAGCCTTAGTAACGCGTGTCTCAGTTTCTGCATATCATATTATTTAAATGATCAATTAAGACGAAGTTGAAATTTGTTCATTTCTCAAAGTAAACACGCAAATAATTACACAAATCAAAACGGAATTTCTAAGAAACGGATTCTACTACCTATATTACAATCTTCGTTTTTCGTCCGAGGATGGATACAAATAATAAGCTAATACAGGAACTCGGAATGTATAAAAGTTTCACGTTAAACTTCCTCCTGATGATTTCGCGTCAAAACATCGAATGTATAATTGTGTAGGTAATTGTGAGATACATGCGTGCGTCTTCTTATTAATGTAGTTTATCACGGAAAAAATTTCATTTTTTATAGGTATGTAGGCCTAATTTAGGTTCGTGACATTTAAAGAAAAGAAAGAAACAAAAAAAAAAAAAAAAAAAGAAAGAAAGAAAATACTTCTGTAACTTTTATTAGATTTTTATTATGCGTGAAACGATTACAATTAAAAAGTGAAAAATACAAAAATAACTCGAGCCTCGTCCGCGAACAGGACGATCAGGGTACTATTCTATGTCTGTGTAACAAATGTCCTTTATAACTTTCTTTTCTGGCAAAAGCTCGGCCACAGAATTCGCAAACAAATTTTTTTACGACACTGCACTCGTACCTCACGTGTCTATTTAAACTGCTTTTTAACGAGTACTCACGACCGCAACCATTCGGACAACTCCAATGCGCAAAGCGAACTGGAAAAAGCGATAGTATGATTACTCGCATCATTATCATAACAATTGTTGTTCTGATTATTATTATTATTATTATTATTATTGTTATCACTTGTACTTTTATCTTCAGAGAACTTGTTTTATGGGGGTACATTATTGTTCGTAGATGTACCGAACAATCTCTCCTCGGTCAACCGAAAATTCACACAAAACATAGGTTTTGGTAACTCAAAATGTTGTCCATGTTACGAATACATAAATTTTTTTCTTTCGACGCGACAATTGCTGATGAACTTCTCAGTTCTGTTCAAAGAAATAATTGAGGCCAAGAAAATTCACCGCATTCATCATGAGCAAAATTTTGAAATATAAAATTGACAATTGCCGAAAGACGAGAAAATGGCATCACTTAATTGATCAAAATATACACACAGGGGCGGATTTAAAAATTGATTTTGAGGAAGGAAATTAACATTTTTGATATTTGACAAACGCAAGAAAGAAAAGCTCTTTCGTTTTTCGCAGAATACTTCTTCTTTCTCTCCTCTCATTTTTCTTTTCTTTCTTTCTTTCTTTCTTTCTTTCTTTCTTTCTTCTTCTTCTTCTTCTTCTTCTTCTTCTTCTTCTTCTTCTTCTTTTTTTTTTGGGGGGGGGGAAGGGGTGTCATGAGTCCCCCGCCCCCTCCCTCAACCAGTGAATATACCCCTGTACAGGAAAAAATACTAATAGCCATAGTAGGTGGCATAGACGCTTCTCGGGAGGAGCGTCTATGTCGACATTGATTAATAAATCTCCTACACTGAATGATAATTCGGGATAGACAAGATAAAATTGTCTAAATTAGCGGCTGTGCTTCACATAGCTGAGACGTATAGCCACAGCGTCAGCATAGCTAACTAAATTCAAGAATGGCGTGAAATTGTAGGAGTGTTTGTTGCAATTCATTCTATAATGAGAACATTCTTCAAGAATAGCGGTCCAGAATCTAAAAAAATGTTTTTGTTTAATAAATAAATAAGTACAAAAAAGAATTCATTATATATCAATCAATTTCAATGGCTCTGGTTTAACTCTTTTGGCGAGGTAGAAAAACATCGTATTAATATTGTTCATTAGGTATTATTATAATACTCATGTGAAATAATGGAAGTACGATTATTATAGTTTTTAGAAGGCACGTAGTCGAAAATAATCTCGTGCCAGCAGATTTCAGTCGTAATAACTTTTATTTTCTATGTATTTGTATAAAGAGAGAGAAAGAAATAGCGTGTAGTGCACGTAGAGAAGTGCGCGTAAGATTGACTTGTACGTTCGCTTTACTACTAGCCTGCGCTGTTTCGCGACTCATTTCACAAACCTCATGATCGCGCACTTCTCAAATTTGTAATAAATATAATTTTATACAAAGGTAAATACACTAGACTATTTTTGCGTAATTGTATCGTTGTTTGTCGGTATGACAGGAAACTGAGCATCAACATTTCTAGTTTTTCAGTTTTTCAACCCATATTCTAGTTCTGAAAATTTCACCGCGCGCCAACCTTCACAAGCTACACTGCTTCTACTCTGCATAAGAGTGCGAAGAATAGAAATTTCGTAATAATAATTATTATGATCAAAATCGAATTTCGTGGTAGTGGCACTACTTCGATGGGAGGCGTAATAATTAATTACTGGTTACATAACTCCTTTGGATGAAACATTCCGAACAAATTTTCAAATAAGATTTCGAAGTAGAAAAATCATGAAATAATTTTATGTTTGAGAAGCAAATGTCTTTTATGGTTCTCTTTCAAGGCAAAAGATTTTTCGCAGACGGTACAGAGAAATTTCCTGCGAACGCCGCATTCGTAGTTCAAATGTCGACTAAGATTGCCTTTGCTCGAGTACGTACGCGAACAACCGTTAGGACAAGGCCAACCGCAGTTCTTCTTCCATGCCAATTTCTCTTTTTTTCGAAAAGACGCATCTATAAAGAAATGTGGAGGGAAAGCAAAAAATTATATTAGGTACACTCGTGTCATTTATTTTTTTCGATTACACACAATAACACCCTGGCCGGACCAAACTCTTAATTTTCATCATACGGAGCCATATACACTGCGCGTAACTGCTCCAACATCCATTAAGCATGCGGTACATACTAACCGACTTCGAAGTTGCAAATGAAGAAAAGGAAAACTGAGTATTTTTGAGGAAAGTAGGAAACCGATTTTTCAAAGAATATACAAGAAGAGCATAAATATGCAGACAGTATAGCGCATCTTTTCCAATTTACGACCTCAATTAGCTGCAATAAGAGATTGACAATGAACAACTTCTATTACAGAAAATTAGATACAAACGATAACTAAACATTATTCTACAGGTAAATACATAATTCGATTATAATTCCCATATTATGATGTTTTGTAAAATTGACAAAGTTTCTCTCTATTCATCAAATTTACTATGAAAGAATGTTACTAGGTGAGTTTCAGTTGCGCTCAACATGAGAATCTATGCGCGAAAGTTAGCAACTTTGAGTATTTGTTGAGATTATTGCAACGACTTTCACAAAAACTATATAGTTTTTCCCCCTATTCAAAGGTCGCGTCTGATTGTCTGATGGTCGAATTGAGAAGACGTCAAAAAAATTAAAATTTAAAAAACATTATTTTTCCTTCTAATTCATCTTATAATTGCACTAAGGAAACTGCAGTATTTACGCCCAAGTTAAACACAGTAAAGCTGAGAGTAAAATGAGTGATAGCATAATTATAATGCTACAAGGGATGGAGGAAAACTATATCTATACGAGCGTTTTGGTGACGCGAGCTGTGAAGAGAGCCGCCAGCGCCATGCAACGCGTGTTTGACGTACGCTATTTTTCGGTTCACATGAATACTTATAATATTACGAGCCGCTGACGGGCCGCCTTCGGCGGCCCTTGGCGACTCGGCCTGCCGGCGGCTCCTAACAGACGCGAGCAGCTTCGCTGCTCGCGTGTTTTGCTCGCTCGCTTCGCTCGCTCGTTATTGTTGTTGTTACATTTTAGTGGGGTGGCTAAATTCCCCATAAAAACCGTGCATACGATAGAAATATTATAACTTTTAAAATACCCGTTCAAAGTGATCGATGGATCTAAAACATAGCCACGTATATTTTTAATTATCATACATAGTTATTAAAGAGTGGGGGAGGAAGTAAAAATTTCAAGTAAAAGGTCGGTTATGATTGGGAAAGGAATTAAGATAAATGTATACCTTTTTGATCTTGCAAATCTAGTCAGGTTGTTGAATCGTCGCTTCGCTTGCACATACTATTCTGTAAGACTTACAATGTGGAGTTATAATTTGAACTGAGTTTCCCTTTGTTGGATTGCTGTTTTGAAATTTCTTACAAACTGCAATGGAGGTCGGTTCCCTCTCAGTGAAAACGGCCAGCACCGCGTGAAGGTAGGGAACCGTCGCTGGCCTTTTCTCTTTCTTTCACGTTTCTGTATATGAGGAGGTTGAAATTTTTTTCTTCTTCTTCCGGAATAAAGTCAAAAAATAGGAGTAAATAAAAGAATATCATAATTATTAATCTTTTATTTTCAGCCTACATTAACCGTCCATAGGTATGTGATGGGGCGCATATTATTACTACTCTTTCCAAGACAATAAAATGTCATGTACTATATTTCGAGTGGCTACTGAATCGTTGTTCAAAATGTTCTCTTTCTTGGTCAGGAGGCAAATGTTATCCTTTCTTCGTGCCCTGCTTAGCGCCACATAGAGTTGACCGTGTGAAAATAAATGCTCCCTTAGATCGATGCCAACTACATCTAACGTTTGCCCCTGAGATTTATTTACCGTCATGGCATACGCGAGCCGCAATGGATACTGCCTACGAATTATTTCAAGCCCTCTTTTCCCAGTTGTGAATTTGAATATAACCCGAGGAATTACGAATGTTTTTGTTTCGTCCTCAGGTTTACTGACTTGGGGAATGGATGTAATGGTTTTGTATTGAATAACTGGAGAAGATGAGGGCGCATAGCATGTTGCTCAAATCTAAGGTTACATGGATTTTGATTGAAGGCAATAGCTGTTGCGAAGGCAATTGCGTACACACCACAATCTAGACCATTTGTCTGCTTGTCCACAGTGCAATATTCCACCTCAAAACCACAGGGAAACAACCGATGTAAAAATGTATTCTGTGTATATGTTATCTGTTGAGAATTGCAACTGTCATAGACATACAGGATACCATTATTGTAATAAAATGTGACCCAATGTGAAATTTCATTCAGACGTTTGGTGGGTCTGGTCGGCAATATTTGAATGTGCCTCCCATTAAAGAGCTGTGCCGGTTTGATGTCGTCCCATAATCCCATCAAGTACACATTGACTGGGCAGAAATTAGTATTTTTACGTACTATTTCAAAAAATGCGTTAATGAGATCCCCTGACAATTCATCATGTAGAATCTCATTCTCTACGCTACCGTCCGTCATACTGTTTGAAAGAAAAATATACAACTTCGAATGATACAAATGGAACAACTGTTGCGTGTATGAGTCTAACGTAAAATGATGCAACGCCGCGCCACGCGCTTCTATTTATATCAATCGTCGCTACTGCTGGATCATTTCGAGAGCATTCGAGAACTGTCAAAAAAACGGAAGGAAGAGAGCCTACTTCCAGAAACTACTCGAACGGTCAGCGAGAAACTACTCGAACGGTCAGGTTAACCGGTCGCGTCGTAGTTTGTAAGGTTGACCCGCCCTAACCACGCCCTAACGATGCGTAGGTAGCGCTTCAGATTTACCTACCGAGTTTCCAATAGATAGCGGCACTTGAATTTTCGGCCACGCGAATTTTCGGCACGCGATTTTCTTGCGTCACTCGATTTTTTAGCGTCACGCGCGCGAGCTTACAGGTTTATATAATAGATATAATAGAGATAACGTTCCGCCACAATGATATTCATAGCGTACAAAATGTGAATATGCGCGCAACTCAATTCTAAATTCTAAAGAATGAAACGCGTCTTCGCGTTGTACAATAATGAACGCGTCTTCATTCATGTGAAGCGGAAAGAAAATTGGCCCCCAAAAAATATCGAATGATTTATCAACAACTAAAAATAAAAGAAAATAAGTAGCTGAACTCAAATTTATTTGACGGACGAAGTGATGCTCATGAACCCGTTGTGTAAAATGCAGTCACGTGACGAAATTTTGAAGCGCTGGTGTCACAAAGAGGATCACTGTGCTTTTCAAATGGGTGATTGACGCGTCATCGTCATACGGCTCCTCTGTTCCCGACGTCTCCTCTGTTCCCGACTGTGACGGCATTTTGTACAACGGGAATGTGGACACTGGACACATCAAATATTTCTCCATCTTCATTATTGAAGCTGAGTTCAAACAGAAGTCAACATTTTACAAAGCTTGTCTATGTCCGCAGTCTCGGGAACAAAACGAGTTAGTAAAGCTGCAGTAATTCCAGAATGGTGACAAAACTATAAAAGAAGAATTCTGCTCTTAAAAATTCGGTTTGAAAGTAAATATCATGTTTGTCTGACGCATTAATTAGTGGACAAACGTTCTATGTTTATTTATGCAATGTGACTTATAATGATCTTTTTGAGCAAACGCTTTATTACAATATAAACATTGGAAACTTTTGGGGACACCACATTCGAATCGTAAGTGCCTGCTGAGATTACTTCGGTTGATGTATTTTCGGTTACAACCTTTTGGACAGTACCACATTTTTCTTCCACGAAAATCGGTCGCTACGGCGACGATGAGAGAATCACACGCGACAGAAGAAACTGTAAAAGGAAAAAAACAAGTGAGTAAGAAGAATTCAATCATGGTGCCAGCTAAGTTTTTGAAAAAGCGCGATATACACACCTACTTCTATTTCTATATAAGAGGCGACAGTGAGCTTTCTCCACGACTCGTGCGTTTCGCTTCATTTTCTGCACACGTATCGCACCGCATCAAAGTCATCGAGGATATCTTCTCTTTCACCGCTCATCTAAAAATTGTACGTACAGTCGAACTTCCTCACAACGAAGTACCCAGGAGAAAAAGTAGTTTGTAAATCGGAATTTCTTTTTTTTTTTACCGACTTTTTGAAGAAAAGTAAGGTATTATAGCCGCAACAGTTGTGGAGTTGGGGGTGGGGGCAATGTTTTTTTTGCGTTTCAGAATAATTTCAGGTTTCCTTATATATATAATATACATATATGTATGTATGTTAATATATATATATATATATATATATATATATATATATATATATATATATATATATATATATGTAAGCACTAAATTTTGTGGCACGTTAATCTTAGAAACTACGGGATCAATCGATTTGAAATGAAAATATATTGGAGAAGTACATTTGAAGTTGTGCTGGCGTTAATTTTGAAAAAATTGGTCGGGTAGTTCTCGAGATATGAGCAATTTGAAAAATTTGAAAAAAATTTCTCCAAAACTATTGGATAGAATTTCTGGAAACTTGTCCAGGGTGTAGCTCTATATGTGAAGATAAGCGCCTCCAAATTTTGTGAGGATCGGATAAGTAGTTTTCGAGATATTAGCAATTTTTTTACAATTTTAGGAGATTGACGAATATTCGTGCGCTGTTTGTTTTTGTTGTCTAGTATTAGTTAACGGCTGACGTTATCGAATGAGTTCCTATCATTGCAATAAGGAACCCTTTTACCGACTTTTCGAACGAAAAGTCAGGTATTGCTCTCGACACAGTTGAGACGGGGAAGCCGGGGAAAGAATTTTCTCGATGTTTTAGAGGTCCTAGATCATCCTGAGACTAATAAAAAAATTTCAGGTATCCTTATATATTTATATATGTATGTATGTATGTATGTATATATATAAGATTTTTTTTGTCCACGCCACTCCTCAAAAACTACCGGTTGTATTCTCGTAAAGTTTGGTCAAGTTGTAGTGGGTTATCTGAAGTTGGGCATGTGCATTTTTTTCTGAGATCGGATGAATAGTTGAGTAATTCTCAATTTTCCTCAAATTTCTTACTGTTGTTTCTCATTACGTCATAGTGTATTCAATCTTATTGCTCTGTAATTTTTGTATCGATTGGACAAGTGGTTCGTGAGTAATTCTCAAAATATGAGTATGTACAGAGCCGTAAGAGCTAAATCTTGCTTATTCAGTTTATTTGAGTTCTTTTGCCACGTGATAAAGCATCATACACCTATTGGCTGTAAAAACTTCTCATTACCAGTCATATATGATCAAAAAAATTCGACGTTTATTGGAAACGTTAAACAAACGTTGCGCGTAAGCGATGGACTGAATAATTAGCCGTGTATTTTATAATTACTGCGTTATGCAGGTATGCATGGCATTTTTTTTTTTTTTCTACATTATCGCAATAGGCTCATAGCCTGAACGCTGGGGAGTAACACGGGAGTAATGAAATTTAGGTAAAGACAAAGAAGTGGAAGTTTCATTGGCCATTTCAATTTTCCTCATCTACAGTATGTTTTGATTTTTGTCAATATCGACTTCATAATATCTTACTGTATTTTTGGAAATCGACAGTCAGGTTAATACTTTGAGATTCTTCTAAATCACCCAAGTTCTATATTTCAATTTTAGTAGAGCCATGTTCCGTTCCCGTCCTTCTATTTAGAGTTTAATGTATGTACTTATAGGGAGACAAAGCAATCAATCGACTCCTGTTTGAGTTATTTCCCATACATACCTGTATTTGAAAATTATAAAAGTACCTATTAAAAAGATTAGAAATGAATTGAACAATAGAAGAGTAAGTGGAATACCTCACATTATTATTATCACAATCAGCTCCTAACTAAGAAACAGAGAAGTGTGGGGGTATGTGTAAATTTTTTTATAGCAAATTATTGAAAAGTCGGTGTTTCTTACACGCTGCTGCGTGAGCTTTTTTTATTGTATTTTCGTTTTATCGTCACCATTGAGGAAGGACGTTTACAAATACAGTATAAGTGTTACAAAGAGGTGAGTTCATTCAGTATTAGTTCACTTCATTAAATTTCTTTAATGAGAAGAAAAACAATTTCTGTTATTATTGTAGACCTAATATTGGGATTCAGTTTCTCAGCTTCATAAATCACATCATTACAAAAATAGTTAGAAGACTATTAATTAAATGAATTATATGAGTATTTAGGGTTGCTGTCATTATTCATTTTCTTTAATAAATTGTGAAAAACGGATTTTGTGGTTTATAGTGGTCCCAGGTTGGATTCTCAAGAAAGAGATGCTATGGACTTTTCTAAATTTTGTTTCAAATTATAGAACTCATTGAGAAAAAGTCTTTTGTGATAATTGTATTTAGCCAGAAGTCTAATATAATGAATAATGATTTTGAATGTAGTAACTGTAGTCTTATTATTTTCTTCAAATCTTAAGTCTAAATCTAATATGAATGACTTTCAAGGATATTGTTCGTTCGTGTTGAGTTCGTCATGAATGAATGTTATTTCATATCTATCATATTGATTAGTTTTGTGAGTTAGTGTGAAAAGAGACAGAACAGAGTGAGTGAGTGAGTGAGTGAGTGAGTGAGTGAGTGAGTGAGTGAGTGAGTGGAGTGTGAGAGAGAGAGAGAGAGAGAGAGGAGAGAGAGAGAGAGAGAGAGAGAGAGAGAGGAGAGAAGAGAGAGAGAGAGAGAGAGAGATGAGAGAGAGAGGAGAGAGAGAGAGAGAGAGAGAGAGAGAGAAGAGAGAGGAGAGAGAAGAGAGAGAGAGAGAGAGAGAGAGCAGAGGAGAGAGAGAAGAGAGAGGAGTGAGAGAGAGAGAGAGAGAGAGGAGACGAGAGAGAGAGAGATGAGAGAGAGAGAGAAGAAGAGAGACGAGAGAGAGATATCGTCGCTGAAAAGTCGGGTGTTATTCACGCCACTGGCGTGAGTTTTTCTTTCTTCTTTCTTCTTCTCATTTATGTCTCCAAAAGACGATACATTGTGATCTCTTACATCTGGAAATCAAAAAGTATGTTCAATATTAACTTGGGCTATACTTTTTCAAAATAAATAAGGGTCGAATGTCTCAATAAATCAGTATTTTAGTAACTTCTTCATAAAAATATCTCGTTTCGTTCAAATTTTTGAAAATGCTCATGAGAAAATAATTATGATTTTAATTGAAAATACTGTACTACTCTTTGAGGAAAAAATTATGGAAGATTTCACTTATTAAAACGAATAGGCCTCTTACGTAGATGAGGGAACAAGAAAAAAATTTATTGTTAGAGACTCTCGTTACGCATGGAAGTTCGACATACAACATTTCAGCTACAGATTGCTCCATAGAATATTAATTATTTGTATGATTTGCACCATTTTAAAATAGGGAAGTAATAAACATAGCCCGAAATGATGAATATACGTGTACTTCCAAACAAAGTATAAGTGCACGCAAAAATGACCTGTCAAGGCGAAATTTCGACGTAAATGACTTTCTTCTTGATAGTTGGGCTAACGAGTTTGGAGAGCAGCCCGTTTGCAAACGAAGATGAGTGACGCGCAAGAGGGAAAGAATATGAAATGTTTACTTCTTTAAAAGCTGCACAAGAAGCAATTCAACTACAGTGACAGGTAAGTGAGTAGAATATCGATGTGCAGCCGGGAAATATTGTATTTGCTGTAACACAGTACGAGCCATGAATGTTACTTTCTCAATTTTACATACAATTTGTCGAAATAATTTGGCAAAGCCACCGAAGTCAAAACTGATTACTTTTTTAAATAGGTCGCAAACTCGTCCTAACTCCACTCGGATTAAACGTAATTCGGAGCATACAAAAACAGTCCCAAAAATATACACATTGTCTCTCTGAATGATTTACATTTTTGAGCAAAATCATTTATGATTAATGTTGTCAACTGGATTCGACTTTTAACAGGGAACCTGTTTTATCGGAGGGTATTTTGAAGAAAAATGACGGGTGTCGGGAGGCAAAACGTGGGACTTGGAAAAAAATAGATGCCATTGCAGGACTGCAATGGCAGCGGGGAACCCGCTGTCCTGAGTCCCCTAGAGCCTGAAGATTTCCAAGTCCTAAAAATCATGACGTGACAACTTCAACGCGCTGCAATTTCAGGAAGCCGTCGTCTTTCCAAGTCCCCGTCCTCTCATATATAGCTCGGAGGTAGGAATTTTTCTAAGTCCCCCTCCCCCCTCCGTGACGTCATTCAACCTCGTGACGTCATCAACCTCGCTCGCGCTCGTTGACGAAAATTTCCTTGAAGTACCCCCCAACAAAAGGGATAACGGGTTCCCCGCTAAAATGTTCACACCGGGCTACGAATGATAGGAGGGAGACTTAGAAAAATTTCTTCCTCCGAGCTATATATGATAGGTGTTTCAGACTAGTTTAGTATACATTTTGTATGTATATTAAGCCTAGTTAGTATAAGCTGTGATGTAGCGACAATGACGGTGAACAAACTTTCTGGTCGCTTGTAGTTGTGCGAAGGTACCGGCTGTGGTAGTATTGGTGTAGAGGCGAGATAATCGAACTGATATTCGTGCATCCGTGTTATTTCCTAATCTACCGTCGCGTAGCGTACGTTTTCCTACCTTTCCCCTTTCTCGTCTATCCTTATCCGACGTCTATCTTTATTTTCTCCTTCTTCTCCCATTATCTCGGCTCTACCACAATCTACTACGTAAGCGAGAATACGAATTTAAATTTTTTGAGGTTTCACCGGTGACTTTTTGGTCATCGGCGAGACAGTGTACGTTTCTTTTTCCGCATCGAAGGATGCATCTCTCGTTGCCGAATTTGAGGCGTATTCTCGCGATTTCGATGAAACACGTGCTTCTCCCCGATTCAATGGGCCGTCTGTCGAGTAGAGTAGGTTTTTCTCTTTCTACTTGCGTGGTTTGATAGGGTGTTTTAATTAGCGAAGACATATTCTGATTGATACGAAGATGTGTCATTTTTAAGAATTTTAATTATCGAAGATCGGAGTTTACCATCAATTCTTTAAGTTATTTCCGACTCGAAATCGTAAAATAAAAGTGGTGTCGCGTCATGAGTTCATATCGAGGGTATCAACTCGTATGTTCGAATAAGACATCGACTGAGCATAAGGGATTCGTGTACCGGACCTCAGGATAAATAACTCCGACTATACGTGACGCCTGTATAGTTCGTTCACGCTCGGATTTCGAGGATGTTTGTCGAGTAGGTGAAATTTGGGTTGTACAGAGGACAACCGTCTACATCCACGCTTTAAAATCATTATCGACGACGAGGAAAAATCTGACCAAAGTCATCTGATCTCGAAGGAGCAGTAACATCGATGAAATCAAGTTTGCTCAATTATAATTATTATTATTGGTAGTTCGACGATTTCCCGATGCTGCAATCTCATTTGCTAGTCATTGGCTGTGTTATTCGCTAATAATAATAAGATACGTTTACCTGTTATCGAAGACTTCGAATCTTTTCCTCCTAGCCGATGAGCGGCGAAAGTTTTATTTTTCAGTGATCTCCCAATCCCCGACGAATTGGATATTTTAAGTGATTATGCCGAGGAATATAGCTGCAGTCTGCGAGTTATCAGCGAAGAATCTTTTGGTCCACCTTTTTCTGAATTTTACTCTTTTTAGGTTACCCGTAGTCCCCCCTCTCTCTAGGTACCACCGACTGACTTGTGCAGTCCTAGTTTCTTTTCAGGTTTATAAAGTGCTCGTTCACGTACCTCACCGAACGAGCGGAGATTATGTTCGTGAATTTTATTTTATTTTCGATCAGATTTACAATTACTACGACAAACTATTTTCCTTTTGTTTGACGGGAAAAGTAGAGCCCGTATCAACGACAACACTAGCCTCAATTATCAAGATATTTCATATAGCCTATGTGATCTCAAAAGGTGAACCAAAAACGGATCCGTGGTCTATCTTCAGCTACTCACGCCCTCAGAAAGATGTATTCATGCTCCTGGATCCCCGATCGAGCTAGTCCGGGTCGGTCCTCTCAGGTTGAGGGGAGGTTGAGGTGAGAGTCGATACATCTGGATGGTGGTCATGGTTAGGTCAAAGATTAGATTTAGTTACGACATTTTGATGAGGTACGAACTTTTGTCTCTGTCTCGCCTACCCTGTTAGAGCCGTGTCAACAAGTTCTATAAATTTATATGTTTAGGTATTATGTGTTCGTACACGTTTGCTTCTACTCATACGCTGCTACATCACAAAGCCTAGTTATACTGTATATCAAGCCTAGTATAAAGAAGGCTAAAAGTCGAAATTTTTTAGGCTAGTCATTATAGGCCTAGTATAGTATATTAGGCCTACTACAATAAAGGCTAAAGTTTGCGATTTTTATTTTAGGCTACTTATTATAGGCCTAGGATAGTATATTAGACCCAGTATGATGTAGGCTAAAGTTTAAGTTTGAAATTTCTTAGGTTAGTTATAATAAGCCTAGTGTATATTAGGCTTAGTATAATGAAGGCTACTGTTTGACATTTTTCATGCTACGTATTACAGGCCTAGAAGTGTAGTATATTAGGCCCAATATAATAAAGGCTGAAGTTCGAAATTCCTAGTATAACGAAGGCTAAAGCTATTTAGTAATGAGAATACACAATAGTGACACCCATAAAACAGGTTCCCGGTTTGCCTCAATTGACAAGGTTAATGAAGGCAACTCCGAGCGGCTCACAAAATGGGCTGCAAGTTTTCAACAGGGAACCTGTTTTATGGGGGGCATTTTGAAAAATTTGCCGTGCGCCGTCCGCCGTCCAGCAAAAAACTTGAAAAAATTTCGACTCTCCAGCCGTATGTGATATGAAAGGGACGTTAAAAAATTTCAACTCTCGAGCTATTATATATAGCTGGAGATCCGAGAAAATGAAGACTCTCATACTATATTATACTAGGCTTATAGTAGATCTAGGCCTTCTTTATACTAGCTTTATCTAAATTTAGGCTTCCTTGAATTTTCAATACCAAATCCCATTTGACTCATAAAACAGGTTCCCTGCATTCCTCGTTTAACT
Organism: Aspidiotus rigidus; assembly: GCA_035079385.1. Taxonomy (NCBI): domain Eukaryota; kingdom Metazoa; phylum Arthropoda; class Insecta; order Hemiptera; family Diaspididae; genus Aspidiotus; species Aspidiotus rigidus. The sequence continues at coordinate 1,460,372 of JAVHKY010000009.1, read as the reverse complement.
TCGTTAAGGAAGCCGTCGTTTTTCTTATAGCGAATAAGAGCAAGAGAATGGCGGCTTAGGAGAACGTCTAAATTTTCACAGCTGTAGGTTATTCTGAAAAAAAAAGTCAAACATTATTGTCGCGTTGCTCCACTCACTAAGTTGGCTCCTAGCACGTACTTATAAAAACAAGATAATCCCAAGAAATCATTTTAAAACAGTTTGAAAAAAATTGTCAATCGGAAACATTCGTCTGTGTTATCAGAGAGAAGGATAATGATCAATTTGACAAGACGTGCGCTCACACGTAATACAGCACAACACACGAACACACACTTCCGCTTAACTTATTTTTTTCTTGGTAATTTCATCTAATGCACGCCTATTCGGACCGATTAGACCGGTCAGCGCTGAAGGACCTAACTTCACACAGCAAAACACTGATTTTTAAACGACACAGCTTTTTTCATTTCGAAGGGACTGACGTTGATAATTATGGAAATTAATGTGATATTTTGGCGAGCGTTGATGATAAAAATCTATCACTCAACGATCAATCCAAGCGAGGTATAAGTTCAGCAAAGAGAGAGAGAAAAGATAAAAGATTGCTTGTCTGGAAAGTAAATACGTAACTGATGCACTCCCGCACCTTGATGACGCAAAATGCTAGCAACATAATCTCCTATTTTAAATTAAAATTTTTCTCTTCGATTAATACCTAGATAATATCTATACGTACAATACTTCTAATTCACTGCATATTATACATGAGAAGTTCTCTAATTTCAGGATATCTTTATTATTACTGTAAGTACAAAATCTACAAATAGACAAGCACCGACAAATATATGTAGAATTAGTAATAATAATTATGATAATTTTCAACTCGTTATTAATTTATGTATGAGAAGAGAGTGCTTTTTGAAACTGCTCTTGATTGCAAAAGCTCGGCTACATATAGTACAAATAAACTTTTTTGGAACTCCGCATTCGTAAGTTAAATGCCTCTGTAGATTTCCTTTGTGAGCATATTGTCGATTACATCCTTTCGGACAATACCAAGCGTTCTTCTTGTGTTCAATGTCTGAAAATGAATTATCGGAAATACGTGACGCATTTGAATTTTTCTACAGCGTATACAGTAGATGAACAAAAACAAGTCGCAATCAACCTGTGTGAAGGGAGAGGAAATAGGAGGGGATTGTCGTTTGAATTGAACCAATCGCGTAATACGTGAAATACGTAGGAATTTTGCCTTGCTCATGCGTGATTTGTGAAATTTTTTGCATATTTCACGGAGTGAGCAGCAAATTCCTCATGAATTACGCAGCCGTCACTTGAGTATCGCATAAATTGTAAAATATACAACAATATTTGCGCGTAAAACGTGTAATTCAAATTTAAGGGTATGCTCTACCTAGTCACTCACACACAGAAAATACACGTGTATTACACAAAATGGTGTCTTGCGGGTAGTGATTTTTGCCCACATATAACATATCGAATAATGTACAAAATGATTAGGAACGTGGTTTAATTTATTCTTGAAGTTGAGGAAAATACGGCTAATTAGTTGACAGATCGCGAAATATTCTGAATGATCTTCAGGAAACGTTTAAACTTACGTCTGAAGGGGCCATCTTTGAATCGTTGAATTCCAATCAATGAACAAAATTAGTTCGTGAGAACCAATTAGCCGTATTTTCCTAAGTTTTGTCTACATAAATACGAAGTTTCAAGATATTTCATGCTTTATTTAATTAGTTATCTCGGGGCAAAAATCGCAACATGTGATACATATTTTGTCTGTGTCTACGTGTGAGTGACTAGGTAGAGCATACCCTTAAACAATATGCTAGAATGATGACTTTGGGGGTGCCAAGAAATTGGGAAAAGAAAAAAATTAAAAGGACAAGAAGGAATGAAGTGACGATAATTTCAGTACAGTGATTTTCCACAATTTCAAGATTATGTCGAATAGAAATGAAAAAACGACAAAAATCCGTATGTACAGACTTCTGTAGTCGAGTTTCGTTCATTACGATTGTACTGATGAAAAACGATTGCATTGCTAAACGGTAACCTGAAACATGCCTACTTCGGACTTCCCCAATTTGAGCTAGCCCTCCTTTCTTTGATATTATTGTTTTGTTTTCCTGTCAAATCCTGTACAACAAGAAAACTCTCTTGATCAATTTCGTTTTTTTAAAAATGTAACAGGTTTCAAATTTTATCGGTAAATTATCTCCTCATCTTTCGAAGAAAATCTCGGCCAAATTCACTATTCATTTTACCGACTTTTCTAACCAGAAAAGTGAGGTATTACACCCGTAGCAAGGTGAATGGGGGGGAGGCGGGGCAATGAACTTTCTCGACGTTTTAGAGGCCCTAGATCAAAACTAGCATAAAAAAAATTATATATAAGATTTTTTTTTTTGAGGAACTTCTCCGAAACTACCTGATGGGTTTTTTTGTAACTTGGCCATATTGTAGTATTATAATTGAAGATGTGCACCTGCAATTTTTTTGAGAATCGGATGAGTAGTTCTCGAGAAATTTTCATTTTTTCGAAAAATTTCTCACTTACGAATAGCTGCTTACAAATAGCTGCGAGTAGCTTTGCTTACGTTACGAGAAGCGGGTTTTCCTAACCTTTTACCACTTTTGTTATCAGTTCGTGGATTATCAGAAGAACCTTCCATCATTCAACAGGTTCATTCTTGGTTCATTCTTCACCAAGAATTCACTGAATTTTATTTTCGATGATATTCAATTCAACTTTAGTACACTTGTATCTCGCTTCCCACAGCCCCTAGAGCTTTGAATTTCGTTTTGTCAAATTGAGCATGAATCATTAAAAATGTCAAAATTGCCCCCGAGCCAAATTTCGAAAATATTTATTTGGGACGTTACCCTAGGGTAAATGAAACATACCCTCAAGTTTTTGGGCCCTCATCTCTCTAAAACACTCAGTATGGCTAAATATTTGAATTTTAAAGAATTGTTTTTTTATATTTTTTCTATTGGACAAAAAATTCCATACTTCTCTGGAAAAATAGTGTTAGACAGAAGCAACTTCCTGTAATTTTTTCAGAACCTCAGATGAAAATATCGATCTCGATATATCGATTTCAAAATTTTAAAATTCATATTTATTAGGTTAATTAAGAGGTGCGATAACAAAAATCATATATGTTATAGATCACACCTACCTTTATAACATTTATTTGCCCCAAAATTGTCGGAGTGGGGGAATATGATTTTATAATCAATAATATGAACGGCGCCATACCCATAGCTGGCTCGCGCGCCTTACCTAACGCAGAACAAGAAGTACCCGCTTCGTTCACAATCCGACGCGCGCGGTGGTTGTAACATTCGTTTACATAGCGTGGCGTTGCAGCTACTTTCGGATGCTGAGTGTTCATGTGTTCATCGGGTTCGGGTATCATAGCGATGCAGTTGTCGCGTCGAACATCCGGTACACATCCGCGTCGCTATAACGAACTCGATGCGATGCTGCTTAATTTTATTTAGAACTTTTATAAACAATCAAACGTTTACTTTTGACCAAGGATGATGGTGATGATAATTAAATATTTTATTTACCATACTCCATCGAAGAATTTTACTTATAAAATGCACCATTTTATTACAAAAGAAATTCAATTTTCTTCAATCAAACATCAAATAACAGGTTGATTATCATTGGCGCCTTGGAGATTATTTAATTGAGTGGATTTGATTTGACAAATATTCACAGATGGTTAGACGAAATATTGAAATGAATTCATGTACGAAATTCCAAAAATGCAATCACCTTTTACAACTTCCAGGGTTTAATTGTGGAAAAAATGGTAGGTATGCTTTGTCAATATTTCACTACATTTTCCCTGTAGGTATCAAACTTTCTACCGGAAACAAAACTGTTCTGAAGTCAAAATCTCTTTTCTTTGACAATTTTATGTCTTTTTTTTCGAATTTCGGTGATTTGGGGCAATTAAAGTAGACCAAATACCTCGATATCAATTGTTTAGGGTTTAACGAATCTTCATTTTTATGATTTTTGTACAGTTAGATTCAAGTTTCATCCCACAGTGATGAACTCTTGGACTTTCCACATTGAACTTCATAAAGCCAAATGTCTAAACTCACTAAATGTCCTCGAATATCTATCCAACACTCGCAATGGTTGCAGTCGCAAGCACCTCCTACAACTATACAACTCTCTAATCCAATCTCAACTAGACTACAATTAGGCCAACAAATCCTCTTAAAATCCCTGAATACAATACAATCTGTAGGCCAACGTTTAGTCCTTGGTCTCTTTTGTACCAGCATGCTTGCAGAAAGAAAAAAATACATTGAAAATGCGCAACAGTAGGAGCATACAAATTAAGGAATTAAAGAGAAGGGAAAGTCTTGGAATAAAGACATAAAATTGTCAAAGAAAAGAGATTTTGACTTCAGAACAGTTTTGTTTCAGGTAGAAAGTTTGATACCTACAGAGAAAATGGAGTGAAATATTGACAGAGCACACCATTTTTTCCACTATTAAACCCTGGAAGTAGTAAGAGGTGATTGCATTTTTGGAATTTCGTACATGAATTCATTTCAATATTTCGTCTAACCATCTGTAAATATTTATCAAATCAAATCCACTCAATTAAATAATCTCCAAGTCGCCAATGATAATCAACCTGTTATTTTGTGTTTGATTGAAGATGGGCACCAACAATTTTTTCATAACTCACACTGCGAAAGTGCGCTTTTGACGTACTGATTTTAGAAGCGAAAACGTATGTTTGCGCTCGCGTGAGCTATAGCGCTTGAAAATGTGATAACGCTACTTTTCTGTCCTCTCCACTTACTTTTCTACCCTGTTGTAACTTTGAATAATTGTTGCGCTGTTATCACTACAGAATGATCAATGATGAAGAATGAACGTACGAACATCACAGTTCCTAATTGAAGTTTGACGAGTATAATAACAGCTTGTAATAAAGAAAGAATGAAATTAGGGATAAAGAAGATAACGTAACGAACAGAATGATATATTTTTTATTTATTCATAAGTCTAATCAAGTTATCACGACGACGACGGCGTTTTCGCTTCTAAAATCAGCACGCCAAAAACACACTCTTCGCAGTATTCGTTATAAAAAATGTCTTCCAAGACAAGGAGCGAGCGACTTCCAATGACTCGTTCGGCTTGCTTCGCTCGACACTTCGCCTTGCTTCGCAACGTACCGAACTCGTCATTCATAGCGTCGCTTTCGCTCCTTGGCATGAAATATACTATTTCGGCGATTAATTGATAGTAATTCCTCCGCGCGTTTCTAATTGAGTTAATACGGTTCTGTAGATATCAATTAGCAAAGATCGCAGAAACAACTGTTATATCATCGTAGCAGTTTGGCCAGGGATAGGGGGAGTGGTTTTAACAGGGAACCTGTTTCATGGGGGGCTTTTTGAAAAATTTGCCGAGCGCCGTGCGCCGACCGCCGCCCAGCAAAAAACTTGGAAAACTTCGACTCTCGAGTCATATATGATAGGAGAGGGACTTGAAAAAATTTCGACTCTCGAGCTATATATGAAAGGAATTTTTCCAAGTTCCCCTTCTATCATATTATACAGCTTGAGAGTCAACATTTTTCCAAGTCACCCTCCTATCATAATTATATAGCTTGAAGGTCGAAATTATTCCATGTCCCTGTCCTATAATATATAGCTGGAGATTTGAGAAAAATTTAGACTCTCAAACTATATTATACTGGGCTTATAGTAAGTCTAGGCCTTCTTTATACATACTACCTTTATTTAGGTCTAAGCTTCCTTGAATTCTCAATACCAAATCTCATATGACTCATAAAACAGGTTCCCTGCGTTCCTCGTTTAACTTCGTTAAGGAAGCCGTCGTTTTTTCTGGAGACGTTTTGTAGGAATAAAATACTCGCGAAGAGTAAAGAGGAAGATACACAAACCGCAATAAAATTATACGACCAAGCGCTTTCGGCTAAATATCCATTCTCAAGGTATAGAAAGCGACTGAACCCAACACCAACGAGAACGAGTAACAACAGAAAGGAGGTCAGGATTGAACCAGCGAGTCATCGAAATGTGAATCATCCTCATAGACTAATTCCCTCCTCAGGAATGTACCTGTTCAACACGGTAATGTCTTTAATATTTCGGTGACGATGAATTTCAATTTCTTCCAACGCTAGGCGCTTGAAATACGATTTTTCCTTGTGAAGGAGAGCTTCAGACCCCTCTTTGGGACTATGGCCAGTTTCAATATTAAATGGTCCGCAAACGCCGACTCGCCTACTTTTCTTTTTTCCCCAGTCTTTCCTGTGTTCATCAACTCTGATTTGGAGTTGACGGCCTGTCATAACTTCCCTCCCCCGTGAATTGCACCTTGATAGGCGTAAACGGTGGATTAGGCTGCCGTTTCTGGGGAAGTTTTCTTCGGAGTTGAGCCGCGTCCTCTGTCCCTTCGGTTTTCGACCGGCGTTTTATAGCACTAATACTGTTAAGAGCCTGTTGATCAAATTGAAAGATCCGATAACGGTGGCCGAAAAGGGGGGGGGGGGTGTTCATAGGGTGGCCTGTAGCGATTGCCCTGGCGTGTACATAGGTATGACAGGAGCTCTCCTTCACAAGGAAAAATCGTATTTCAAGCGCCTAGCGTTGGAAGAAATTGAAATTCATCGTCACCGAAATATTAAAGACATTACCGTGTTGAACAGGTACATTCCTGAGGAGGGATTGATTGAATTAGTCTATGAGGATGATTCACATTTCGATGACTCGCTGGTTCAATCCTGACCTCCTTTCTGTTGTTACTCGTTCTCGTTGGTGTTGGGTTCAGTCGCTTTCTATACCTTGAGAATGGATGTTTAGCCGAAAGCGCTTGGTCGTATAATTTTATTGCGGTTCGTGTATCTTCCTCTTTACTTTTCGCGAGTATTTTATTCATAATGAATGACCGTAAACTTGAAAAACGGATTGCTTCTACGTTTTGTAGGTTTTTGATGATTCCTAGCCTAAATGAAAACAAAATTCAGGTTTCCTTATTGGATTGTAGTTATTTTTAATCTGTTATCAGTTGATGTGACGTCATAGTGATAGAATTTATAAACTGAGTTTTATTGTTCATTCTACAAATATTTGCATGATTGACAGGTCATTAGTATTTAATTTAAAGATAGGGAGTGACTCTCTCAATGATTTTTGTATTGTGAGAAGAAAAGTCGTGTACTACTCACGCGACCCCGTGAATGTTTTTTCATCTTTTTTTCACTCGATAAAGAACAGTGACTTGTTCGAAACATTATGCAAGATAAAAAATAAATGGTGAATTTAGCCAAGATTTTATTCGAAAGCTCAAAATTGTGTTTTCTAATCCGTCCCGTCAACATACAACGAGTACAATATAAGTGGCATTCAAAAATAGCTCAGTGGTGCGGCAAAAGAGCAAATCGGGAAGAAAGCAGAAGACTTAAGACAATGCTCTCGATTTTAAAGAAAGTAGCCAGCTCCAGTTCCCACCTAATGGATACAAGTCGAATATGAATTCCGAAATGAAACGAGGACATTTTCTGGAAGCTATAGGACGACGACTAACATTTTACTCAAAAATGAAAATATTATAGTGAATTATTATAAGTTCAGTTAAGGCGGCAGGATTTTTTTTTCTATCATGATGGACGCCAGTACGGATGTTTTTGCATGGGATCAATGTGTCTTCGTGGTCAGATTTATTTACGGGAAAAAGGTTATGGAACGCCTAATTGCTGTGAAAATAGTTACATCTAGCCAAAGGTATAAATAAACCTTCTTGCTCTACTTCACTTTTTTCAAAAATATAATTTGGATTATGAACAAGCACCCGTTCGGCTGGAATAGGTTCAAGCTCTAATCTATAATAAAAATATTATTTTTGAAACGTTGATAGTATTACATCACAAATAAATTGCAAATCGATCTCCAAACATTACTCCATATCGGATCATAATTATCGCAAATGAAAACAAGGTTAATGAGCTCGAACCCAAAAAGCAAAAAATGACTACCAACTCCTTTACGTTCCAATACAAAAACTACTTTTCTCGTTGTAATATCAAAACACAATAATAACCATTACCTACCGCTCAGTCGCTCACACATCACGCACTCTTCTTGATCACCACGTCATGAAACGTACTTAAAAACGTGAGTTCTTACAAAAGTCACGCTGACAACTACAAAAAAAAAGCGATTGCAACTGGTTCCGAGCTCGTACCGAGCTTGAACCCAAAAACTGTATTGCAAACAGTTTTGATGGGGCTATAAATATGAGTGGTCAATATGTGGGTGTTACCGCACGTTTAAAAGAGGCAAATGATGAACTTATTCATACATGGTTTTATGCTCGTACGTTAGATATAGTTCTGGGCGAGGTTACAGAATATACTGTGCCTGCTATTTCCTTATTTGACATACTGGGAAAATTGCGTGTATTTCTAACGTGAGAATCATATAAAAGAACGACAAATTATGAAAATACCAATCCTCAAATAAAACTAGGTATCATTGGAAAAACGAGATGGTCTTCAAAGCGTGACTCTTTATTCAAACTTTTTGGAAGGTTTCAAACTCCGGAGAACTCTCTGCCTGATGAATGAGCAGTCTTCCGTTGAATCAGGCGATGTATTCATCAATGTTATCGCTAGCTTGAAACATGTATCATAAAATTCATTAGTCATAAAGAACTAGAGGTGACTTGCAATGTTTGGATCTTACAAACTTTGAAAATAATATGTTGAATAAAGATTTCCCTGAAAATGCCTCGAATAGAATATGCAAGATTACTCACACAGATAAAGAAATTGTACGAGAGGAACTGCTATCATTTGCAGCTTCTTAACAGTAAGCTCATGAGAAGATGAAAATATTTGTGAACCTAATCCTATTGAGAAAAATGAAGAACATAACCTAAAATATTGTTCACACTGCGTTTATCCATTACTGTTTGATTATTATCTAATATATAAAGCGGGAAATTTGTCTGTTTGTCTGTCCTTTTATAACTCGAGAACCGCTGTACCTATCGACTTGAAATCTTCGCCACATATTCGTATTATTACCGAGGAAATTTTAAACCATAAATGAAAATTTTAGCTCCCATAGAAAAAAAGTTCTTATTAAAAATTATGTGCCCTCGCTGTTTGATTCACCCAAGAAGGGTACCTACATGCAACTGTCTACTGTATTTCTCTCCTACCCTCACATCCTGTATTCTTCAAAACCGGATTTTGGTGCTACCTTCTAAATTGCAGCACGTTAGAGGTGTGTTCTTTTTATTAATTTCTTAACGCTACTGGAAGTACGGAAATCTTAGAATGTTTGTCTCACTGTCTATAGGAACGCGACTGTGACAACGATGATATGTTTGCGTGCCTCTTATTTGAACGCTTTTACCTATTGAAGTTGAGTACTTTTTGGAAGTCATATTTTTATTCGGGTAAAGTTTTAGATAAATTTCAACGTTCTGACTCCTTTTGGATGGAGTAGTGAGCGAAAAAAAAAATGGGAAAAAACGAGGAATTTGGACGTCGTACAACTGCTTCTCACTGTACACGTTGTTCCAAATGTTTAAACGCGAGTTCTAAAAATTCGATTATTGTAATACCTAACTTGAATTTTACTCATTTTTGTGAAAAATTGAAGAGAACAAAAATTGTAGCCCCTGTAATTTCCTTCCGAATGAGTCTAATTTCAGATTTACAGGAGGAAATTTGGGAACTATTGGTATTTTGACTGATGCGTATTCAACATCATCGTGTTCACACAGAGAGAGCATTTAAACCGGTTGCTCTGGATGAATCTATAGAGACTACTATTCGAGTTTTACATATTTTTATATTGTAGTTTCCTTTGCAATGAATACAATTTTCGATTTTAAAAGGAGACATTTATGTAAAATAATTTCTTGAAAATTTCCTCCTCTTTTGTAATACGAGTGTACTTCAGGTGAATATCGTCGTCAGACATTGAAACCAAAAAAAGGTACCGGGTTTGAGGGAGAAATGTAAAAAGTACATCTGTTTCTCATACAAAAAACAACTGAGTGCGTCTCATGCGTCCATACAGACTGATTTAATAAGTTAATAGTATGGCTGGTTTTCAACAGGGAACCTATTTAATGGAGGGGAGGGGGTGAATTGAAGAAAAATGACGGGCACTAGCCGCCATGTGATTGAAGCGAGACGTGAAAATTTCAAATATTGAGTTTCACCTCGGAGCTATAGGAGATAGGAGTAGGATTTGGAAAAATTTCGAATATTGAGCTGTATCTGATAGGAGGGGGAGGATAGACTTGGAGAAATATGGACTTTCGAGTTTAAACTCCCAAGGTAGTGAGAAACAATGTTTAATCTTTATTTAGAAAAAGTATAAACAAAGAAACCCCCATAAAACAGGTTCACTGCTGGCCCCGATTAAACAGTTAATGAAGGCAATATCCCGCGAGCAGTTAACAAAATAAGCTGCGAGTTATCTGTCATCGTCATGAGAGTTTGAAACTACCTAAGAACAAGTACTGGGTTTGAGGAAGAATAATATTGTGAAAATTACATCCAGTTTCTCATACAGGAAACGACTGAGTGCGTCTCATGACTCTATACAGACTGATGTAATGCTTCAGGGGTATGGCAGTCATTTTACCTACTGTCCATCCATTTCTTTAGTCATTGCGTCTGGTAAAATGTTGATGAATTTGTCCGTTTTTTGCTGGAATACAGCCTTTACCTGCTCTTACTGTTAAAATCCAAATATTTACAAAACACAGATGTCTACTGAACAAACATTGTATGTTGCTGAATACAAGAATTTATCTTAGGTACGTTTATAAATTTTTGATAACTTGGCCAATGACACAGATAACCTGTAAGAGATGGTTTTCAAGAATGAAAATACATGATTGCGTTCAACCATGAACAATGAAAATTTAGAAACTTTTACTCGTGTGCTAATGAGTTGTGAAAAATACCAACTCAAAGCTCAGGATAAAAAAAAAATTATAAATAATGTAGGTAAACACAGTGCTGAATTGACTGAAGTTCTATGTTCTAAGTTTAATTTTTGAGCAGTAGATACTATGTATATTAATATGTTCATCTCCTATTTCAATTTTTTTGAATTCATATTTATCCACATATATAGATACTTCGATACTTACTTCATACACGCAGATAATAAACACATATTACGTACCATTATAATAACGTTACTATAAACAAAATTTTTGTCCATAATTTCCAACTTTTTAAAAATTGATTTGTGTTTGAGCGGAGGTGGCGGAAGGAATTAGCCATACAAAAAGAAATTTGGTGGACTGAAATTTTTCAGGAACCCATGACGAGCAAAATCACGTTAGTAAATTTACTCTAAGAACGTCCCTACCCGTGTTCGTGCTTTGCAGTTCTGTCGTGCAAGTAATGTTCGAAAAACATGCAGTACCACGATCAGAGGAATAAAGCCTTCAGTCATTGAATTTGAAAATGTGGGTGATGAGCTTTTGTGTTTACACACAACGACCCAATACACGCAGAATACACGTTAGTCTGTGACGTTCGTCAATTTCTGCTATTGACAAACGTGCAATTTTATCAATCATCCAAAAACAGGTATCTTTACAAGAAAATCAGTATCACCATTTGAATACATGTACCAGACAAATACTTGTATTGTTAAAAAACTCTTGACATCGGCGGGTAGCTCTCAACTTTAATCGAGTAGCTATATAACAGAAAGGGAACTATGTTCGCAATTACTCGAAATGCATTTCTCATTGAATAGTAGTTGACTAGCGTTTTCTGTTGATATAAGAATTCATAATCTTTCAGTAGAATATCGATATCTCATTAGCCTTGTTATTATCTAATTTACCGCGATCCGTGTACCTACAGGTTAGATTTTTCAATACGTATGCGTGAAAAGTGCGCTTTCGTCGATCGTTTTCAGTGGAGAGAGTCTCATTTTTCCTGATGCCGCGAATTCGTTCTCTTTTCTTCACTGCTCGTTACTTTTCTCCACGGTTTTATTTTTCTTGATGGAGCTTCTTTTCAATTATCGTCTCAGATAGACGTCACCAACACAGATTTTAGGAAAACGTTCGATAATGTTGATCACAATAAATTGCTCCATAAATTGAATAGTATAGGTTTTTCAGCAGAACTATTACAACTAATCGAGAGTTACTTGTGGGGATCTAGGCAATATGTTGTATTTGGAAAAGCCTGTTCAAGTGTTTATGACTGTACGTCGGGCGTACCTCAGGGATCAACTCTTGGTCCATACCTTTTCACACTGTAATGTAACTCCTCTATCTTACTTTACTCTGATGATATGAAACTATACAGAGAAATTTGCAACACTCATGATAAAACCCTTCTTCAGTCTGATCTCGACGATCTTGTCAAATGGAGCGAAAAAAATTCTATGCCACTAAAATATTAAAAAATACCAATCTCTGACCTTCACCTGCACTAAACACTCAATAGAGACAGTGTGTAATATCAAAGATGAAATGATCCAAAGAGTTGATCAGATCAAAGACTTAGGGGTTTGTCTCAATTCCGATTTGAATTTTGTAAAACACACGTCAATAACATTGGCAAAAAACAAACGTAATTTGGGTGTTACAAAGAGGAGCTCCAGGTTATTCCTCAATATAGGAGCAATTTGTACAATATATTTTGCCCTTGTAAGATGAAATTTGGAGTTGTCAAGCATAATATGGGACTAGCTAGGAAGGGATAGATTAGGTGAATTCGAGCGAACACAGAAACGCTTTCTGAAATATTTGTTCTTTAAGAACTTCAGTTATTACGACTTATCTCTTACATACAGTAAACTTGTTCTGAGGGAAAAAATGAACACTCTTGAAATAAGAAGAAATACCACGACCGTCCTCGTTGGCAAAAATTTGTTTATACATCCCTGTCAAAGCGGGTCGAACACAACACCTGCTGCATACGACCCAATGCCGTGCTTTTCGCTTTGAGGCAGCCCCATTAAATAGAGCAGTTCGGTCATATAATAAGATGGAGGAAGTAGATAACACAATCAATCTATTCTTTGATAGTCGGTGAAAATTTAAGAGAAAAGTAGCAGCGGTACTGGTTGGTTACGTATGGTTTAGAGTTGGCAAGGCTGAATTGGAGAAGTTTATACCCTCTCGTGCGCTTATTTCATCTTAAAAATTCTGCGGACTATCTTGACCTGCCAAATGGAACGGATTGATGGGGCAGGAGAAAGCTGGGAATTAAGGTGACGGTATCCTCGAAGGAACGAGCCAAAGATATTATTAGGCTTAGCACTAAAATTGTAATTCTTAATACGGTGAAACCTGTCTAAGACGGAACTCGTTTGGAGAGTCCTTTTTTTTTCGTTAAGTAAGGTTTCCATTTTAATGAGATGTAAGAGAGAGAAAAAAAGAAAAAGATGAATACCGTATTACATATCCATTGTGTGACAAGAGTTACATCAGTACCCATGTTTATATGTACAAAATTAATTTTTTTTGGAAAAATACGATTCCAGAGGAGTTTGCACTTGCTTGAAACCTGTCTCAAATGGTACGAAATGAAGATATGAGGATGAGTTATCGATAAAATAAATTTAATGTACAGAATAAATGTAGTATCATACATGTTTTTCCGTCTTATACAGGATTCTGTGACTTGAAATGTTTTCCGTCTTCCGGTTAGACAGTTTCCGTTTTACTGAGAGTGATTTTAATAGACAATTCGTTGGGAGAATGACTTTTTTTCCGTTATATGGCGATTTCCGGCTTATTAAGGTTCCGTTTTAGACAGGTTTCACTGTATTATTATTTATTGCTATTATTATTAATATTATTATTATGATTCTTATTATTCTTATTATTATTGTAATATCGTGTCGCTCCGTAATTGACCGTAAGGCTGTTGAGCAGTACGTAAAATCAATTTAAATAAAAAAATAAAATAAATAGATAATCTTGACCATGGATTACAAAACAAGACTGAATCGCCATGCGCCTCAATATCCGGGTCTCTTGGTTCTTTTTTCTTCTAATTGATTGTTACGTGACGGAAATTTATTTTCTAATTTTTTTGAAAAGATCTGGAGCTTCTTTTCCTACCAAAATGTAGAGCTCAAGAGATCTCGATTTTTTCTTTGTCAAGATCTGGAAACCAAGAGATCTGCATCTTTGTTCCGCTCAGACCTGGAATCTCAGAGACTTAATATTTGTACCTACATACGGTAGGTATATTATCATTAAGAAAGCATCAAGAAGAAGAAACTTTCTTGAAGACTGTACAGAAATTTGAAAAATGCTATGCAAAGATAAAATCATAGGTGACACAGAATACGTATACGTGCAGTACTAATCAAACGATATATTTGTACATTATCATCAATATTGATGTTCGAAGACTATCTTGGTCATCTTGGTCACTTTTGAGGAAGACTGTACGAGAAATAAAATTTGCCAGACAAAAATAAAATCTCAAGAGACAGAGAATGTGAAAAACTTCTGAAATTTGAAATAAAATCTCGAGTAACAGAGAATGTATATGTTACTTGAGTGAAGTCACAACACATTTTTCCGGTGAGAACTTTTTTTTTTTTCGCAATTGCATAGGGGTTTTCGCCTTGCCTGAGGCAAGAGCCTCAAAAAGAAAACAAAGTAACACAATTTTTCCGTGGGTAAGGTCTGGCTCTTGGCGGCCCAGGTTGTCTTTATGTAATTTTTTGGGGGGTACGGACACGTAACAAAAAGAATCCCCAGAGTCCGGACAGGAAAGAAAATAAAGCATGAAAATAAAATAAAATAAATTAAAATCGCGAAACCGACGAACCAATTGATTGGATACGTGAAACTAAACATCCGATTTCCGTTCTCAAGACTCATGATTTTATTGATAAAGCGCAAAATTTAGTCTAGAACTTACTGTTTAAATTACAAATGTGATATTCCATCAAGGATTTATCGCCAGGAATATGTTCTGTCGGGAATAATAGATTAAAATTATTATCCCATACGCAAGAAATCATGGCCTTATAAAACTTGCAAGTATTTTAATATTTGTTCCGGTATCAAAGCTTTCTTCGTTCGATGAAATCAATAATATTTTTGGTTTCAAGAAATTCGTAGGTCTATCGTGGGCGGTAGAGTGTATTTGATTGACCTTTATGAGAAAGTAATATGAGGAGAAGTTCTGCGATCGATTCGCCTGTGAAAGAATACGAGCTGAAATATTTTCAAAATCAAAAAATTAATTTGTTAAATACCAGCATTTGGCAAAGAAGATACTTTAACGGTAGTGTTTTTTTCCAAATAACTCAGCATAAAACTGGATACCGAGAAGAGTATTCCAACGCGGTGAATAACATGCGTATAATATTCAAAACATATTATAATACGTGGGATAAACAGAATCACTTTTATAAGTCGTACGTTTTACAATTTTCACCGATCATGCTATCAAATCAAGTATGGTAAAATGTTCACATACGATGGTAAATTTATATGTACATACTAAAATGATAGATTTCTATAATATGATTTTATGCATGATTCCCATATGCGACTTGAAGCTACTTTTAATAGCAAAAGCTCGTTTGCAGATTTCACAAGAGAATTTTTTAGGTACACCGCATTCGTAGGTCATATGACGACTAAGACTACGTTTGCTCAAATATTTTCGAGAACAACCATTCGGGCAATACCAAACTTTATTTTCCTTTCTTACTGATGCTCCGTGTTCATTCCATATTTTAAAATTCAACGACGCTGCAACATTAAAACGAGAGAGACCAATTATTATTTAGAAAAAAAAAAAAAAATTATCAGTGGAATATTCCCATTACAAAATAAACTTTGATAATATGCATAGCTCAACTTTTATACAACTACATCAAACTCTGTAATCGTTACACACAAAACCGGAAAGGCTTTTGTAAATTGAAATTAGATATTTTATTTGACTGTTATTTGTACATACACTTACTTCATTGTAGGTAGTCTTCAAGTCTCGCGAATTCTGAACAATGAACAATCTACCGCTAGCGTAGCCACAAAGAAGGAAAAGGATATTTTACTTTTTTTCACTGTTGAAAAAGGAAACGATCAGAGATTCGATGCGTAAGTACGTGCGCGGGAAGAAAAGAAATCAGGGGATGAGGTTCTCTACCCTCTGTTTCTAACGAAAAAGATGTTTCAATTATTTCGATATACCTAAATAAGGGTGTGAAATATAGACCAATTTCCCTTTTTACACGTTTCATGTCTTTGCTCTGGCCTGAATTTCGACATTTGCGTGCGCGTGCGTGCGTGCATACTAGCTTAGTATACTAGACTAGGTTTCATTATACTAGCCCTAATGTACATTATACTAGTCAGTAGCTGAGCTATACTATTTGACATTGTATACTGGGCTTGCTTCATACTAGACTAGCTTTATACTAGCTCTAAACTAGACTTATTTTCTCTGAGCCCTACCCTAATTTCGAAATTTGCTTGCGCGTGCGTGCGTACACTCATTCCTAATATACAGTACACTAGCCTAGCTATACAACCTCCTTTATACTAGCTGCATACAGTATACTCGCTTAGTATAATAGGCTTCATTATACTAGCCCTAATGTACATTATACTAGCCTAATAAACTAACTGAGCTATACTATTTGACATTGTATACTGGGCTTGCTTCATACTAGACTAGCCTAAACTAGACTTATATTAGACAAAGAAGGAGGCGAACGAGCGGACCCATCGAGAAGGACTATGAAACCCAGACCTAATATACAGTATACTAGCTTATTCTAAATAGACTTATACTAGACGAAGAAGGGGGCGAACGAGCGGAGCGAGTGAGCTTCATATTAGATCTAGGCTTCTGTTACACTACAAGCTTAGGAGAAAGCTATTAGCTTTAAATAACTTATTTTAAACTAGATTTATACTAGACGAAGAGGGGGGCGAACGAGCGGAGCGAGTGAGCTTCATATTACGTCTAGGCTTCTTTTAAACTAAAGGCTTCTTTTCAAAAACTCCATATATTCTAACGAAACAGACGCTCAAAGAGTTTTTCCAATTTTACGTTCACAGCTTGTAACTATAGGAAGGAGACATGAAACATGATCTTTATTTATTTGGCTCTGCCAGAAAATTTTTTATTCATTTTTCATTTCATTTTTAATTATTAGCTCCGTTTCATTAAGAATAGTGACACACTGCACAGTATCGTAGACACGATACGATTCAACGGAAGAGATTTCCATATGAATGCTAGAACCCGAAAAATAAATTGTCATTACTATTCGGACCGGGCAGCGCTAGCATCGCGCAAAATTTTTGAATTTTTAAAAATCTCTCAAAAATATGATCATCTGAAAGAAAATTTTCCACTCTTCAATTTCGTTCCTTACGAGTACACGCCTAAATTCATTATTTTTGGAGAAATTTAAGAAAAACTAAAAAATCACCTTTGGTTTCAAGTCACAATCACCGTTCGCTTATCAGTACTTTCTATAAGGCGCTAGAGGTATTCTCAAGAATGCAAACAAACACGTGATGTGGTGGTATTTTAGTGAGGAGGTGCAACTTAATGCGAAATCACATTAAGTCGCACCTCTTCACTAAAATTTACCACCACATCACGTGTTTGTTTACATTCTTGAGAATACCTCTAGCGCCTTACTTTCTAGGTATTTTACATAGGCGACGCTAGCGATCCTACAATATGCCCGGTCCAAATTGCGGTTGATCCTGAGCCTTTAAGGGCCAGTTGTACAATTTGTAGTTCAACGTGAACCGCCGTTGATCGCCCGATTTCGGCCAGTCAAGTTCAAGAATCCGCGGTTCAACGATCACGTGATCTCACGTTTTTCGATTGTACAACCGGCCCTAAGTGGCGTCGCGTGGTAGTTTTCTTTGGGTGTTCGATGTAAGGTGACGTTCTGTATCACTAGTGAACGCCCTACCATGTAATGCAAGGTTGCATCCCCCCACAAGCGCTGTTGACACGCACTGCCACTGCACTGTAGGAGAGTGTTCAATGATGCTTATGAACATCCTACGTTGCCTAGCACTTCTATACCTTGCCCTATTATGATTATGACTTAATAATTGACGACTTGAAAGAAAAATTTTCAGTTTTTTTATTTATAGAATCAATTTTGTCTTTTTTCTCCATTGGTTTATTATTACCAATTATTAAAAGTAAAATTGTTCATTGTTCTTGATTTTTTTCTTTAAAAACTTGAACGTACTGGGTGTGCAGTGAACACCCTGCACACCCAAACGCGACGCCACTATTACCTTTCAAATTCGAGTAATTTTAAAGCAACAAGAGCCTACAATAATCGCTGAAAAACAAACAAAGAAAGATAACGTTTCAATTAGCGGTTTTTACGTACATGAGTGAACAAAATGGCTACAGGATCAATTTATTTTGCGTGATCCATGCGTTCATTCTGACTGGTCGCGAAGAATTGCATTAAATAATAAACGCGCTATACTTGGACCACATTGTCCATCTCAATTCAATTTTGAATACACCTACCGTATAAATGGCCAACAGCTTAGCATTCGGAATACGTAATAATTATCATTGTACACTCAGCGGTACCAAAATGATGCTTTTCGAGAAATGGAAATTTCACTGTACTACTTATAAACAGTACAAATACATGTAAGAATCGAACTTCGTCTTTCTCGGTAACAGGTCTCTATTGATCCGAAGACCTTCATCTTTCCTGCTACCGAGTCTCTATTGAACGATCTTAACTACACGTATGAAACGTGAATTAAAACTGACACTCGCTATCTCTATTCTAATCTCTTATAACAACTACGACTACCTATTCTGTCTGCGAGTGCCAGCGTGCAAGAATATGCAGCAGCATATTCTTACATACATAGCCGTGACAAATACCTATAAAACCAGTTATCAAGATTTCGTACAACAGTGTCCAGATTGAAACAAGACTGAATTGCGATGCGCCTCAATATCCGGGTCTCTCGTTTTTTTTTTTCTAATTGACTGTTACGTGACGGAAATTTATCTTTTAATTTTTTTAAAAGATCTGGAGCTTCTTTTCCTACCAAGATGTAGAGCTCGAGAGATCTCGATTTTTTCTATGTCAAGATCTGGAAACCAAAAGATCTACATCTTTGTTCCACTCAGACCTGGAATCTCAGAGACTTAATATTTGTACCTACGGTAGGTATTACAAGTAAGGAAGTATCGAGAAGAAGAAACTTCCTTAAAGAATGTATAGAAATTTGAAAAAATAAAATCATAGGTAATACAGAATATGTAATACATGCAGTATTGATCAAACGATGTACATTATCATCAATATTGATGTTCGAAAACCATCTTGGTCACTCTTGACGAAGACTGTACGAGAAATGACATTTGCCATGCAAAAATAAAATCTCAATAGACAGAGAATGTAGGTATATCTTCAGTGACCTGAAATTTGGAAATTGCTATGCAAAAATAAAATCTCGAGTAATATAGAATGTACGTATTACTTGAGTGACGTCAGAACACATTTTTCCGGTAAGAACTTTTTTTTTTTTTTTCGCAATTGCATAGGGGCTTTTGCCGGAGGCAAGAGCCTCCCAAAAAAAAACGAGGAACGAGGGGAACCTATTTTTTTGAAGTTCTTCTTTTTTATTACCACTCACAAGAAACAGGCTCAATTTACCAGATTTTTCAAGGGAAAAAACCAACTCTTTGTTATCGAAGTGGTTTGTTATATGTACTCGTAATTATTATTTCTTTTTTCAGGAACGAAAACGACGGTGTTTTCGATTTACGGGAACAAATCGCTTCATTTCTGTCGTTGGCTTGAGTGGGAGGAAAAAAGAACAGTTAGGGCGTAAGATATTTTTTAAACGTTTCACACCCTAATGTCATCAATTTAGCCCAACAGTGGCGATAAGAAAAGAACTTTCGCACTTTGTATCGACGCTCGTGATAAACGCAATTTTCGTAGCCTTCAATTTGTTCACTTTCGTTACCTACCTAAGTTTATAAAACGTTTTTTCGTCAATGTGAAATGAATTCTCGCAAGACAGAACAATTCTACAAGGGGCTTACAAAGAACTAAATTGGCTACACGTTCAAAGACTTTTATTTTTACAAATAGTTTCTAATTGACGTACACAAGAATAAACAAGGAGTTCGGCATCGCTCACGCAAATTTATAAACACTAGACTTAGTGATATGTATTTTTATTTCAAATAAGTACAAAATCATTAGGAAATATCGACAAGTACTCGAATATTATACGAGATTTATGCTCATCGCGTAAAATAATAATACGAGTATGCTAAGCGATATTAAGAAGTAGAGCGTTACCTATTAATTATTATAGAAATGGAAAAAAGAAAAAACGTGATGAAGGGTAGTTACCCGACAATTATTTTATGTTTGATTCCCATATGACTTTTATAATTTCCTTTTAAAGCAAACTCTTTGCGACAAATTTGACATTGAAATTTTTTTGGCACTCCGCATTCGTATTTTAGATGAGAATTCAAATGACCTTTATATTTGTATTTGCGACCACAACTTTTTGGGCAATGGTAGTATGAGTCGTTATCGCTGAACTGATCTTTGTAATCGACAAATCCTGGAAAAGGTTTTAATGTTAACCATTAATACCTCATACGAAATTTTTGTAATTTTTCCTTTGTTCTTCAAAATATGTATTCTTATCAATTTATGGAGCTCAAAATTACGTCCCATCAAGGAGAAAAAAAGAACAACAATATATGAGAGTACATGAAAGCAAGCAGGCGTTTTCTCTGCATATTCGGCCTGATACGTCATTCCAGGAATAAGCTTCAGATTCGCTTCCTAAAAAGAGGAGAAAAAGCGAGGACGTTATTATTGTAAGCATCGAAAACGAAAGAAGGGCAGGGGTGGAAAATTTTTATGGCTCTGGCGTCTTTGATTTCGAAAAAACAATTCATTGAAATCGAAGACATTTCAACTCCCGATAAAGTACATTATGACTTCGAAACGTATCAGAGCATCTACTGGAACAATCTTTACAACTCCGAATTATGATTTTCATTTTCCCTTTTTTCAGGGGCGCCGTGAGGACATTTTCATAAAGATGATTCTTCGTAATCGTTTCAGGAGGGTCCACATATTTTTTATCCCATTTTTTTCAGCTATAAGGAATTGAAGTTTGAGGGGGGTTTTTTCATTGGACCAGGGGGATCACGGTACCCCAGTTTTTCGATAGATTTCGAATAAAAAGGGACCCAAAATTTATCACCGCCTCCGTACTGATGCGCGATGGGTCTCATCAAATTTACACATGTGAAGTTGAAACATAAGGCTGTTGGATAGCTCGTAGAGATGATAATTTACAAGACCCTGTAAGCAAAATACACGATAACGTACGGTATACCAATCATGTTTTACCGCTCTATGATTCAAGTCTAGAATTCTCAAAAGGGAATGAACTAAGTTCAATTGAACCTAAAAAATCCAAACAGGAAATTGCATTTTGAAATTCGTATAAATAAGAGTTTGGTGTGTTTAGAATTGACGAAATTAATTCACTAATTTATAACCTACCCAAGGTGGCCACTAAGACTGGGAAAGTCAGATCGAAATGTTTTTAAGAATTGGGACTCTTCAAGTAAATTGGTGCTTTTCAAATGCTTTTGTTTCAGTCAGCCTCTCGATCTAACGCTGTACAAAAAAAAAAAAACAAATTAACGCGAGATGGTGGCCCAATTTAAGCACTCGCATAGCTCGTAAATAAAAAGAAGAAAAAATATCGCCTACATTTGTGGCGCAAATTATGCGAAAAGATGAGGGCGCCGGCGATTTATTCCGGAATTCAAAGTTTACTACCTAAGTTTCTCAGACGTAAGCTGTATTCCATGGTTTGCGGTAAGCTGAGTGTTTTCATTCGTATTTGTATTCTAGTCCTAATGAGATTACCACATGAAGAACCAAAAGTGAAGGAGCACATGTCACTGTCTCAGTCAAGGCACAAAAGTTTCTCCACTTTCGAGTAAGCGCAGTTTGTGAGCTTTTTTCGTAAAATTAAGGTGCATGAAAATTGAGTCCAAAATCATTCTCATGCAATCCGTCGTTAAAACGTTGGACGCTCTTGCGCTCCGACGTTGGGAACTAAATCTTTCTTTTAAGTTCGCAAAGTTTAAAAATATCTTGGTTCCATCGAAAGTTTGCGTGCTTATTAAAGGCTTGACGCGGAATTTATTGAGAGGCAAGGATTAAAGCCAATGATAGGGTCACTGAACCACGCCATCGGTGGAGAGACTGTTCTTATCGTTTTTGTAAAATTACACTTCAAGAATTTATTTTGTATACATATATACTTTCGTGCGGTACAGTGCTAGGGAGAAGGTAGACTTTTTCGTTCATGTCTCTCCGAATAAAAATTTATTCTTTTATATTCGAGGGGGATCCTTTTTATATTATTGTGGTACCACCAAAAGTCGGTGCACCAATTACAGGCGACACCACTTACGAATAACATAAAATAATTAATACAGACAGTTATAAAAGAAAGTGGACCACTCTAAAAATGATTACGGTTAATAAAAAAGAGAGAAAACAGTAATTTCATTACTCCGCAGCGAAAATTACATAATAAAAGTCATACGTCAGGTACCCCGCCCATCCCTCTCGCAGCTATATCAAAGCGTTCATCGTTTTTTGAGCAAATGTACTTTCCTACTACCGGTATCGAAATAGTATATTACGCTATAAGGGGCGGAGGAGAGCGATTTCTATACGAGCGCTTTGGCGACCCGAGCCGCGGTGAGGGCCGCCATGCAGCGCGAGTATATCGCTTTCCTCCGTTCACGTGTGGCGTACGCTATTTTTCGGTTCACATGAATAAAAACGCAAACGCGAGATGATCTATAATTAAAATTTTTACTTTTTTATTAGAGCATCATAACATTGTTGATGGAAAACGAAATTGTAATTTTCTTAAATTGATGAACACAAGGAAAAATTCGAGTGTTTTATTTAAAATTATTAAAAGATCATTTTCGTCCGCGATCGCCAAAATGTTCGGCGCATACAGACTACGCGCATGCGCGCATCTTAACTCTTTGAGCTCTAAAGTAAAAAAACGCGTCTTCGCGTCCTACAACGAAGCACCGAAGGAACGCGTTTTTATTGATGTGAACCGAAAAAAATATTAATTGTCGGTTCCCAGTTTGAGATATCGTTGAACAACATCACTGCCCGGTTCAAAGGAGGACAAGCAAAGTTTGAGGGTCTAGCGCGTGGTGTTTGGGATAAGCTTTGTAATCGAGCTTATCTGTTTCATTTAAATAATGTTACGAGACTTGAAAATACTCGTTTTTGTGGAAATCTCGGTAGAGTTTTCGGTCACTTGGTGTTGTAAAAAAGCGTCTCGACTTCTCCGCTCTTGTTTCTGCGTCTCATGGAGAACTTCATTCTTAATATTCATACTAGGGCGCAAACAAACAGTTGTCAATACACAAACATAAGAATATTTAAGAACGCAGTCAACGCGACGTCAACGTTAGAAGCTCTGTAGCATTCTACTTCGAGCTGGTTATAATCGCTTGTAAATAAATTTTCATATTTATTTTTTCCTAAGAAATTTGCGATAGCCGCTTGAAATAACAATGAAATTAAGAATAAAAAGAAAGAAAACATTTGAAATTATGTTTTAGGTACATTTAGAGACGAACGAACGGTGCGGTGTGAAGGGTGTGAGCGTTACAGAACAATCTTATGTTTGAGGATCAGATGTCTTTTATAGCTTTCTTTACGAGCGAATGGTTGGCCACAATCAGCACATATGAACATTCTTGGAACGCCGCATTCGTATTTCAAATGTCTTGCAACGCTGCCTTTACTGAAATACTGACGTTTGCATCCTTTAGGGCAATACCAAGGAACAGTCGTCCATTTAGAATAATCAGTCGCCCTCAAATGTAAATCACATTCAGCTAAAAGAAGAAGAAGAAGAAGAAGAAGAAGAAGAGAAAAAAACATTAATAAATCACTTTCAAAAAATCATTCATGACCGAGCAGTTATTCAATAAGCGTCCTTTATTGTAATAGTGTATGTTTCAGCATTCTCAGAGCTGCACTATGCACTTAAAGAAGACGACGGCTTTCTTAACGAAGTTAAACGAGGAACGCAGGGAACCTGTTTTATGAGTCATATGAGATTTGGTATTGAGAATTCAAAGAAGCCTAGACCTACTATAAGCTTAGTATAATATACTTTGAGAGTCTAAATTTTCCTCGAATCTCGAGCTATATATGACAGAAGGGGGACTTGGAAAAATTCCTATCATATATGGCTCGAGAGTCGAAAGTTTTCCAAGTCCCCCTCCTACCATATATAGCTCTAGAGTCGAAATTTTACCAAGTTTTTTGTTGGACGACGCACGGCGCACGGCAAATTTCTCAAAAAGCCCCCCATAGAACAGGTTCCCTGTTAAAATACATCTCGAGTATAAGAGAAGAAATAATGATATAAATCGCACCGGATTCAAAAAATCCTTAAAATCAATCAACTTCGTACAGCAGTGTACTGGGTGCACAAAATTTCGATGCGTCATCAATAAGAGCCAACAAGTCATACGTATCATCGTACGTATTTCGCAACAAGATTCATGTATGAAACAGAAGTAGCTTGAAAATAACGAACATACAGTCAAGAAATACATTCTGATGACAACCCAGTTTTATTATACTCAAATTGACGAGAAATATTCACACCGAGAAAGGATTTAAATGATTCATCAGACTACACTATCTTAAACTAAAATTCGATAAGAGAGCACGTCACGTAAGCATGTAACAGACTTTTTTTCGAAAGAAGAACAGAAGTGAGTTCTTTAAAATTATAGAAAGACAAGTTGTGATATTTGACCGGTAAAAATCGATACTCACAAATTTTATACATCATCTCTTAGGAAAGTTGAAGATATTCAGACAGGAAGGAGGAATATATAGAAAAGGATACCAGATATTCAACAAGATATGACAAAAAGTGTTATTTTACATGCCTAAACGAAAGTATGACCTTCAGCGATGAGCATTTTGAGCCGATTTTGAAGTTAGATTCACGAGAGCAGACAGATGAGATATAAGAAGAATGTAGATTCAATTTATCAAATTTACAGAATTGTCGTCCACAAATAGTTTACACTACCTAACAAATTAAATTTTTTTGAAATTCTCCGACCTGAGAATAATTGATTCTTGGAGTTGCGGGGACTTTTGACCGCAAAAACAAATGTAATAGTTATTTACGCTACCCTACTAACAATTGAGACAACGTTTCGGACGGCCGATGTGGCAGAAACGCTGGCAAAAACGCTAGCGTTTTCTCAAAAAAAGTGGCAATTTCACGCGCAACAACAGCAGATTTGACAGCGTTTCTGCTGCGTGTGACAGCGTAAAGCAGAAACGCTGGCAGTTCCGCTCAGCGTTTCTGCCAAAAAAGTGGCAATTTCACGCGCACGCGGTGGAAACGCTGTCAAATCTGCTGCTCAATTGTTACTAGGGTACAAGGGTTGGAAATTAGCTATTTCTCGATAAGTCATACAAATAAAGAAATGGCCGTTTCTAACCGTGTTGCGTATGAGATTTTTCTTCAATTATAATAGACAAGCGGCCCGCGACAGGCCGGAAGAGGTTCATGCATTCTGTTGATTGAATTATTTTTTGCGTTCTTGTTAGTGCCATAGATACTAAATTGAATTGACGTACATCAAAACTTACGATCAGGCAAACTGACTCTTTTGGACAATGAAGGAAGACTATTTCTCTCTGATTGCTATTATTATAATATGAATTGACCTACGTCAATAAACCTTTGTACTACAGGGATCTCCACATAATTTCCACTCACAGAACAACTGAACAGTCACTTGTTCATGTCTTTTTATGAGTAAGCATTGTACCGTATGAATAAGTAAAACAAATTTCAGCCTGTTTCCCAAAATTATGTGACTTTGGCTTCAGACGTTCAGCTTTCAGCCAACTTATCAACTCTATTCTGCTTGATAATAATAGGCTAGGTAATAGGGAAGTACGCAATTCACGAGAATAACGTACCAGCATAACTTTTGATGAATGTTCCTGCTTCAGTATGAGGATCATAAAGAGATGAACGAGGAGTTCTATTTTCATTAGGAGCAAAACTAATACCTTTGTTAAACAACGACAGTCTCATCACCACAACACTTATCTAAGTCATCCTGTTTTTCAATAAATTTTTCATCACTATCATTACTATCTACACCTGAACTTGAAATTTCATCACTTTCATTGCTACTAATACTAAGTTTAACTACTAGTAGGACCCTGATACTTGTGATAATATTGTGTCTAATTGTAACAAAGCTGATAGAACTAGCGAACGAAAACAACGTAATTATTTGAAGAACAGAGAGGAATTAGGTATGTTTAAAACGGCGAATACATTATGAGATAGGTAACGTTGCGAAAGAATCCTTAGTCGATTCTCACGACCGATAATATTTCGCATTTTTGATAGAAATACAGTCACGATCAACTCTACTTCTTTTCGATGAATCATTTCATCATACTCACCGATAGGGACATTGCATGTTGTATGGTATAATTTACGTTTTTTCAGGCAAATGGTTTTACGGTTCATCTCATAATGTATTCACTATTCGCCGTTTTAAACATAATTCCTCTCTGTTCTTCAAATAATTACGCCGTTTTCATTCGCTAGTTCTATCAGCTTTACTACAATTAGACACAATATTATCACAAATATCAGGTTCACAATTCATCTGTTCAATCGTATTCTTGTATACACGTTTATTAACATTCTTATTTACTCGATTCACATTTCTATTTTCATCTCGTGTGACGTTTATCATTTTTCACAACACTAACGGTGAAAACGCAACTTTTCGCCACTTAAAACGATGGCGAAAATGGGTTTTATCACAAGTAGTCCGTAGAACTGTGGTGAAAAATAAAAACTGTAGTGAAAAACGAAGAACTGTTGTGAAAAGTAAGTGAAGGCGTGGCGAAAACGTAAAACTGTAGTGAAAAGTAAGAGAACAGTGACTGCCGTACAAAGTAGAACGGACGTACTTATATGCGAAAACAACGATCACGGGAAAGTATCAAAAAGAATATAAAAATGTATTCAAAAGATATTTAGTCGGCATAAGTTACTCACTCATAGCAATTTTCAACGCAGAATTCGATAATTATAATAATTTTCTTCAATAAGTGCTCAATCTTCAGATACACAACATTTTTTCACCTCGCGGTGCATATACGTCCAAAAAAGGACGTATATGCATTGATATGCAATCGACTGTGATAGTAGTGGTATGTGAATACGAAGCTTTGTTACCAACACACATACAGCCCATTGATCCGAACGCCTCGTCTCGGTGATCGTTGTTTTTGCATATACGTCCGTTCTACTTTGTACGGTAGAGTGGCGAAAACGTAGAGATGAAACTGTAGTGAAAACTGAGGTCAGTGAACTCCATTCTCTCTGAGGTAGGTACGATGGTACGATGAACAGTGTTGTAAGAACTTCCAAAAAAACGCTGTGAACTCCCATTATTCTTCAGTGCAGCCAGGTTCCTATTATTTTATCGTTTTCGCCATCGTTTTCGTGACAAAAAGTTGCGGTTTCACCGTACAAGCGAGTTTCAGTGCAAACGACTATCACGCGAGCGTAGCGAGCGTGATTGGTTGCTCTGAAACTCCAAGTGAAACGCGAGTTCTCACCGCTTGTCGAGTATTATATATAAAACCCATTTTCGCCATCGTTTTAAGTGGCGAAAAGTTGCGTTTTCACCGTTAGTGTTGTGAAAAAAATATAATACTCGACAAGCGGTGAGAACTCGCGTTTCACTTGGAGTTTCAGAGCAACCAATCACGCTCGCGGGTTGTACTGAAACTCCTTGTGAAAACGCTCGTTTTCACCGCTTGTCGTGTAACATACTATAATCGTTCATCGTTTATTTGTAAGACAACGTCAGCAGACTGCAGCTACTCGATCACGCAATCCAACATTACTCGATACCGACTACCGATATATCACTTCGGACATTGCAGAAACAACAGAAACGACCACAAACTCCTTCCATTTCTCATGCAACAACTACTTTTCTCTTTGTAGTATAACAATCGCATCTATGTACAACATCGCACATTGAAACTTGACATCGAAAGGTCGGCGAACAACAACAATCGATAGGCTGAAGAAAAAAAAAAAAAACAAAGCGATTGCAAGTGGTTCATGCCTCGTAGAACGAGCATGAACCTAAAAAGTAGAAGACAAGGGTATTTTTGGAGATCACAAGATAGATAATGTGTCAATATTCCTTAGGTGCGAAATGAAAATGAAAAAACTCCCTAGGTGTAAAATTAAAACAAAAAAAGACTCCCTAAGAGCGAAATAAAAACCACGTTCGACATGACCCGTATTTTATCACTACTAAGAGAGCGCTACGAGGCACTTTCGATCATAAATGAAGAAAAGATTGTTTTGGTCATCCAAGCTAAAATTCGCTTATTCGGAGACAATTAGAAGTATTTAAACAAGAAAACACATACGATAATGGATTAAGTATAACATGGTGAACCATGAAAAGTCTCGCTTTTGTAAACGGCGCCAGATTTTTAGACCGATTTAGCTCAACGTCAAAGCGCAGTAGTCACATTTCGTAGCACTGATAACAGCAGGTGAAAGCAGCCATTCTGCTCAATCGGATCCATGATTTATTCGAGCCATACAATGCGGGTTCGATTCGCCCTCGGGCTAGGAGATTTTTTCGTCATATTTCCTCCTCTATCCTTATCTATATAAGTGTACTTAACGAGTATCCTTCTGTCGAAATCTTTTAATGGGACATAAAGTACTCACTGTTCTTCTTTTGGAAAATTACAAATCTACTCATTTTAGTAGTCTCTAGCGCAGTGTCCAGTTAGAACAACCAAAACATTCTGAGGTAACATTCAAAACATATTATAGCCTACAAGTATGTGTATTCCTACGCTCCAATGGGTATCCGGGGTCACTCTGCATACGTACTCGTAGCATGCATGATATTGCACCTTAAGCTGCCGGACATCTACACATAGGTCTATTAGAATAGAGCCTCTTAAAAGGGTGCCTAATCAATTTTTAAAGAATTGTAACAAAGTATGGAACACTTAATTATCTGACGAACTCGAGAGCACGTGAAATGGAAAACCATCTTGCTATCTGAGAAAACAAGCGATCGCTTAAGGGGTGCTTAGATGAGTTAAAAAGCAAAATACAAGTCCACTTTACCTATTCCTGACCTTCTTCTAAACGAGTTTGATCACTGCTCATACAATCTGTATACGTTTATTAAAGTTTGCAAAAGAAAAATACAGACAAGGCAATGTATGCTTACATAGAAATGAATAATAATAATACCTAATATTAATAATAATAATAATAATAATTATTATTATTATTATTATTATTATTATACCTAATAATAGTAATGATAAAAATAACAAAAATAATATTTATAAAAATATACATAACGACGTAACTCTCAACGAGTATTCTATTCATTAAAAAAAAAATTAATCTATGATCATCTTGTGTTTAATACCCATGTGAGTTTTGAAGTTTCCTTTCTGAGCGAACTCCTTGAGACAAATTGTGCAACGAAATTTTCTCGGCACTCCGCATTCGTATTTTAAATGTAAATTCAAAGGTCCTTTGTGCTTATATTTGCGACCACATTCATTTGGACAGTGGAAGAAAATATTACCCATACTATCGAGAAACTGCTTTTGGAAATCGATAACCCCTGAAAAGTTATAACTATATTTGTAGAATTGGTGAATACAAGTAGTTCCAAAATAATTTCATACAAATATTCATGAATGTGAACAGTTATAATTCTGAATTCTGTACCGTTAAACTCACGCTTTTTCCAAATGCTTACAGTGTGCAGGAATTTCGATATAAGCGCTACACTTTGCTGAGAGCGCCCCCGATACGCGCTTGCTATCAAATTTCTCATCCATTTATATGCAACTAAAGAAAAGATTCTAAAAAAAGGCTTCAACAGTCTTCTCCGAAATTTCGGTACAACTACGTCACTGGCATAGATGAAGCCTGATCAACATTTCACAACTCATACGGGTTATACGAACTTTTCAACTGAATCGCGGGCTACGCTACGGAGCGCCATAATTTGAAACGAATTATTGGCGTCGATACACTTTTCCAAAAAAAGGGAATTTTTTTGGATTTTTCAATTGAAGAATGGGGATTTTTTGTTTTCAAGTATCTTCAATTCTTTATCTAAGCCAAAAAGCTAGCGAAAAATAGAGTAAGAAAAGGGAAAATAAATTGCCGCGGGGGTTATCCTCCCCTTACCTACGCCATTAAAACGAATCTAAGTACTTACCTTGAGGAAGCCTCCGTGAATGATTTTTTCCATAGTAGCTACTCGACGGTAGGTACATGTTCGTATTGTAGCATTATATATAACTGGAATATCCGTCTCTGTGCAGAGGTCGAGGGCAGAATTTGTTTAGAAGACTCAGCTAATGCTGTGAAGATTTGATGATAGAATTTCGTTCATGATGGTTTTTACGCGGTTTTCCAACCTGTTACGGTGCATTATTATCATATTATTAATAAATTGCACAGACCGTACGGTCTTTGTAATTTATTAATAATATGATTTCGTTCATGATGAGTTTTAAGAAATAGCGAGGCCGTAAACGTGCAACCCGTAGTACACTATAGGTTGGGTAACTTATACATAAAAGTGGTAAAAAAGAGCTTCATCACAGCCTTTGTTGGGACGAGGAAGATATTTTACAGTGTTGGAGGTGCGTAAACATTTTGCTTCGACTTTATTTGCGTAGGATGTCCATTGGGGATCAAGGGTGGGATTACGCTATTCAAGTGATGGTAGTGTCGTATATTTGAAGATTCGTGAAATATAGTTGATTTTATCCTGCATTGGAAAATCGTTATTTTGGGAAGAGAGAATCATCGAAGAATGTAATTTGTATAACATTTTACAATTACTTACATTGATGCAGTGATCATCTGCGAGCAAGATTTAGGACAGTATTTAATACGTATATATGCTACAATACATTTCGAACTACTAGCGTATCGACCCTTAGAAGAAAGCCGCCAGATAGGATTGCTTCATTAATTTTTACACAAAAATACATAATGTATCAATCGAACCGATAACGATAGATTGATTATTAATAACGTAAATTCATCAAGAAAGCAGCGTTCATATCATTGAATCGATTCGCGAGTACAATACATAGCGATTGATTCTTTAACTCATATACAAACTTTATGTTTCATAATACAATGCGTTTTATACGTTTCTTTTTGAGCGAAAGCTTTGTCGCAGAATGCGCATTGAAAACTTCTAGGTACGCCGCATTCAAAACGTAAATGTCGCGTAAGATTGCCTTTATTTGAATACTTTCGACGGCATCCGTTCGGACAAATCCAATCAATGGTTTTAGTATTGATTTTTTCATTTCCCAACTTGCTCGTCATAACTATACAAATTTAGAAGTCGAAAATAAATGATAAATCATAATGATACCTACTTGTAACAAGCAAAACCAAACGTGTAACGCAGGAGCTTCTATAGATATTCCACAAGTATGGATAGATGATATGGATCGTCGCACAAGTTTGATTTTTTCCCCCTTCCTAATAACATTCTACCTTGGAGTAAGTATCGAAGACTCAAAGGTACAACGAGAAAAATGCCGAGGTTAACGTTCTTCTTCAACAACAATATTTACTGAAAAAGGGTTTTCCAATTGTACAAATCTACTTTATTAGTTGCTTTTACAAGAGTACTTTCGGGTGTTATCCCATCATCAGTTGCGACACAACTGATGATGGGATAACACCCGAAAGTACTCTTGTAAAAGCAACTAATAAAGTAGATTTGTACAATCGGAAAACCCTTTTTCAATATCAGTGCTCTACTTACACCTCACTCACTCATTATGAGTTCCGATAATAACAATATTTACATACGTCAGCTTTTCCAATAGACGTACATGGATCATTTAGAAGAAAGGGAAAGGAAAAGAAAAGAACAGAAAACAAAAACAAAAAAAAGTACATTCTTATTTTACTCGTTGACAGAATTTCCGCTAAACAAATAATTTTTGGGTTTGTACTCGTTCTATACGAGTCACAAACCATTCGCAGTCGCGTTTTCTTTCAGCTTTGCGATATCGTTCAGCGATTGTTGTTGAGCGATCTTTCGATTTGCGATATGAAATGCCGGTATCGAGTAATACGTGTATTGTTCTACTAGGTTGGTTCATCAACAATGGATGAACGCGACTGCTTGCGGAGAGCCTATTAATGACTAACTTTCTAGCCGATCAAACATTAGATCGAGCTAACGGTGGGATAAGCTATGAAGTTACTCATGCCTGATGAATTCGACGTGTGTTTATATTATATTATTGTGTTCCCAATTTTTTTCATTTTTTTCCCCAAAGTTTTTTCATTTTCATTTTCTTATTTTTATTTCTTTTGTTTTCGAATTTTTAAAATTTTTCTTATCCCCTCCCCACCCCTTAGAGGAGTCAATTAACCGATTTTCACGGAATAAAAGAAATAAATAAATAAATTCGAAAAATTCAAATAATAACAACTCGAAAACAGAAAAAGAAAAGTTCAAAAACACATATGGGTGGAGAAAGGGAATAAAGGAACTTTCAAAAATTAAAAACTGATGAATACTGAATGCCTCATAACATCATTGTTCTATATGGATTTATCAGATCGTTGAATATTGGTCAAATAGATCACGGATTACCAATTCGCAATTTGTTATAATCGATTTGTCCTGAAAATGACACTTGCTATACCTGTTATCGATGACCTTCTCCATTTTGTGAATATTACAGCATGTTGATGTATGTATCTTGACATAAAGAGATAAAAAAAAGAAAATAAATGAAAAGTTGACGACGGCAACAAAACGAAACAAAACGCTGAATACGAAAAGTGATTGCAATATGGAGCCGTCCGACCACCCCCCCCCCCCCACCACCAAAAAAAAAACGACGGCTTCCTTATTAACGAAGTTAAACGAGGAACGCAGGGAACCTATTTTATGAGTCAAATAGGATTTGGTATTGAAAATTCAAGGAAGCCTAGACCTAGATAAAGCTACTATAAAGAAGGCCTAGACCTACTATAAGCCGAGTATAATATAGTTTGAGAGTCTAAATTTTTCTCGAGTCTCCAGCTATATATGATAGCTTGAGAGTTGAAATTTTTCCAAGTCCCTTTCATATAATTTATAACTC
Source organism: Aspidiotus rigidus (assembly GCA_035079385.1). NCBI lineage: Eukaryota > Metazoa > Arthropoda > Insecta > Hemiptera > Diaspididae > Aspidiotus > Aspidiotus rigidus. Next base: position 1,426,973 of record JAVHKY010000009.1, on the reverse strand, counting down.
GAGAGTCGAAATTTTTCCAAGTTTTTTGCTGGACGGCGCACGGCAAATTTCTCAAAAAGCCCCCCATAAAACAGGTTCCCTGTTTAAAAAAAAGGTAACTGGTGTGTGACTTTCAAAACGGGTACGAACCTAAAAGTACTTTTCGCGTAAGAAAATAAACGACTTGTTGGTCGTTTTTCGCTTATAGGTCAATTCAACTTTGAACGGAAGATCCGCGGCTCTTCCAGCCTGCTGCGAGCTGCTTGTTGATTTCTCTTCTATCTTCCATTCAAATAAAATTTAAAGACGTCTGCACCAAATCTCACCTTCATTCGAATTTAACGCGTTAACATTATTTTTTTAATGACGCGCGGTATTTTGAGTTCCTAGTGTTTTTTTAAATTGTATTTTGATTACTTAAGTATCAAAACGATATGATAGAGTTGTTATTTTCGTTTAATCTTCACTTTCTGTCGGACTCTTTCTTATTTGTAAGTATTCTCAGAATGTACTCAAGAGGTAGAGCGTCTGGTAAAAAGGAAAATAAAGGAAAAATAAAACACAGGATGGGAAAGGAAAGTTTCGATCAGGATCAAACTTTTGCATTGAAAACACGCAGGTTTCGCGGGTGATACAGTTCGAATTTTCTTGAAAATGTTACGTTTGTATGTATGTGAGTGTATAAAAATCGGTGTCACCAACTTTTGAAACTACATTCAATGCGGGTCGCCATGCGCCTCAGAGTACGAGGTTCGCGTTTTTTTTTTCTTTTTTTCCCTCGATTGTGAAATAACGGAAATTCATATTTTCATTTTTTTTCATAATCGGAATCTGAAAAATTTGAAACTTTTCTTTCTACTGAACTCGAGAGATCTAGATTGTTTTATAGCAACAGAAACTAAAGGATACGTATCTTCTTGTTGCACTCAGACCTGGAACCTGACAAATAAAGTTCCTTTTTTCCTGTCAAGATTTAAAATTCAAATAATCGGGAGATACTCTTTTGATACGGACTTAATATCTAACCTACAAAACCCGAGCTTCTTGGTGAACGAGCATTTCTGTGATTCAGGTGATTTCTCTTTTCTTATATTTTCTTATATTTTTCTTCCCTATTTTATTTGATCGTTACTTGATAATTAACAGCTTAAATACGTTGCATCACTGTCTCGTTATTGATCGTGTGTATATTCCTACATACATATTACCTACGTATTTATATAATACCGTGTAGCACACGACCTGATGGTGTTTAACGGTGAATCTTTCTATCTTCCATTTTTAGGATCCTTGTATCTCCTTTCTCAGGTACGTAGGGCTGGATTTTTCGTTTATTAAATTTGTTTTTGGATGAGAGTGACGAGCTGGTCAACGATAAAGTTTGAAGCAAGTTTAATCTAGAAACTACACAAATTTAGCTGCGGATTCACTAGTATACAAAGAAAACGTCAGTCTGCGTTGTGTCTGAGTCGCGTTGCTGCCACAATATCTTTGTAACTCCTCTCGCATTACTCATTGTATGCCGTGTCCGACAATGCAGTATAGTGTTTGAGCACAGGTACAATCTTATGACTGTGTTGTTGTGATGGTTTTTTGGAGTAAAGTAATATGAATGTTGATATAGATGTTATATTTTGTGATAATTTTGATTTCCAGTTGCTGTTATTCTTTGAGATAACATTTATGTCATCCGCTATTGTAAAAAAAAATAGAAAAAGAAATAAAGAAAGAAAATTGATGACTACGCCTTATTGTCAGCTATTTCTCTTCTTATTTGAAAAAATTGGAAGACAATGATAGAATGAATGGAATTTGGACAGGTTACAGAAATCGTTACTAGTGGATAATTTGATAATGCAGTTACTTTTCAAACCAACTTGAGCGTTTTCTCTCTCTTTTTTTTTTTTTTTTTTTTTAGTCCAATTATGATAACTTATTCACAAAAAATGTTTTACGACACTATGTTTGCGATAGATACATTTCAACTAAAGATAATTCAAATAAAATGTTTTTGAAAAAAAATCAGGTGATGCTGAGCTGACAAAGTTTATCGAATTCACATCATCATAACTGCACTAGAAAGAAGAAACAAGAGTTTGAATTGGAAAAACTTTAGTTATTGAACAAAATGTTAAAAACATTTGTAATCAAACATTCATATGTGAAATCTTACAGCATTCTAATGATAAAAAGCATCCGTTACTGCACCTCATATCCGATATTTACCCAATACGATTTCGTTAAGAAATAGCTGAAACGAATTTGATTATTATACAAGAGTGCTAGGTACCTATACGCCTTTGGCGTTTATCACTCAATTATAACACAATAACTAAAAAAGGGATGATAATTCTTCTGAAATTTAATAACTAATCATCGGTACAATTTCCATTTGTAGTGCAACATGTCTCTTTTTTCATTTTCCAACGCTCCAAATGAGCTTATCCTCCAATAAAAAATTGGTGAAATCTGTTATGCCAGGATACTTGCGTCTCAAACTCAGGCGCGGAAATATACCCCCGCCCCCCAAGAAAAAAAAAAAGTTGAAAAAAGGCTGAAATCACTCATTTGACCATGATTTCTAAGTGGAGCGAAGGAAAAATTCTCAAACAATGGAATATCCTTCCCAAAATGTACTTGTAAATTCGCGCCTGAAACTTCTAATAGCTTCACATGTGCAGTGTGTAGGTCAAAAGGCTTTCCGTAATTCAACAACGCCGAGTGAAACAATTTAAATTTACAGGCACATGTCATTAGAGCTATACCTTAGAAAGCTTGACTGGCTGAAACTCTGAAACCTCTACTACCTTAACGACTAAACACATTACTTTATGATTATTCGAACAGCAACTTTGTTCCTCGTATGTACACTCGGAAATCCAACTCTGTTATGGAAAAAAATTTTTTACGAACAAATACGGTATTTAAAAAAATATATCGTCAGCAAAACCTTTCAACATCAAATTAATTTCTTTTTCGCGTAAAAATTCTACGGATCTCGATTTTCCTACGTTTCTGCGCTACAACTTTAATAGACATTAATCAGCACTCCCTAGGCACTCCCACCCCACTATCAGTATATGCTACATATAACGAAAATTTCCAATCGATCTTCTATTCTGAGTTCTTGTTGATATTCCCGTAACATCTCTTTCAATAGATCCGTTATCCCGATCAATAACTAAAATTTCATTCGTATTCATTTCAATCGGGTACAATGAACACCTTCTTACTTACTTCCACCCCTCGCCTCGACTGTCCAGTAGGCAATATTTACTACCGATTATCTATTCTCATGAGTGGTTTCCATTGATAATATATCCTGACTCATCAAAAGCTTTCATTAATAACCATAATATCACTTTCGCTGCTCCAGAAAAACACGATTAACTCACACTTTCTTGCTCTCTTGAATTATTTCCTTGTATAGTTGAAGAAAAATTATTCTCTTTAGTTTCAGAAAATTCTCTGTTCATTGGAACCTGAGCAACAATTATCGAGTTCATATGTATTTAGAGAAAAAGACTGGAGAATTTTATTTGTAAAGAAAAATAAACAAAATAATTCGGATGACTCATAGGTCATAATATTTTTTCCAATTACATATATCTAATGACCGATAAAAATAACAAAAAAGTATACACGGAAAAAAGGAGTTAAAGAAAGAAAAGATCCATAAAATTTTAAAGTAGATTCTTAATTCAAAACCGCATACTTATTACTTTTTACACAGCTAGAATTAGAAAGAAAAATTCATTTCAGTAGTTCTATGGTGTCAATCGATTATTGTCAAGATAAAATGCGACACAAATCAAAAAAGAAAGAAAAATAATTAGTAATATAACACATGAAAAATAGGCTATCTGCAAGTGGTAAAAATAAGAATAATTGAAATGGAAGGGAGGCAAACAAGGAGAATGCGAAGATAATGAACAGAATTGAGAGAAAAGGATTACGTGGAGGTTCATAAATATTGAGTTTAGGAGGAAGAAATCCAACTAGAACACTGTACATCCATTTTTTTTTTGTTTTTTCTTCGTAAATTTATTGACACGTGTGTCATATCCTCAGCTGGCAGAATTACAATATTTCTGTGGCAATATTTATGCGTACAGAATGAAATAATAAGAAGAAATGAAATGCAGTGAAGAGTTGGAAGCTGTTTTGGATTTATTCAATAGGGTGAAGAATATATGTAAGAATATTTCGAGGGCAGGATTTACGAAAAGTGGTGATACACTGTCAGATTATCTTCATGGCATTAGTTATACGGCGGAGGAGCATAGAAACTCGCAAAAGGAGATGGGAATGGATGAGTCAGGTGTGGCTAATCCTGAGATGAGAAAGGAAGACCTCTTCATGATAGGAATTTCTGTCTGAAGAGCACCAACCAAGGTATGGGTTTACTATGAATGGTTTTAAGTTTATTGTTAGTTTAGCTTTCCCATATAGGTAACGCCAAGGAGCCAGAATATTAAGAAATAATAGTTTTTACAGTCATACACTGGTGAAGATGTATACTTGATGATTTTATGTGAGAGGGTGGTATTCTTGGTTGCGCAATAAATCTTATCACATTTAGGATGAACGATGTGACCCGGGATTTGTCAAGACTATAAAATATAGATAATAGCATAGTTGATGGGGTAAAATGAAGAGTGATGTGGATGCTTTGTGTGATGAGGTTATTAGAATTTTAGGAGTCGAAAGAAGGTTGGTAACTATTGGACACTGAAGACAAGAACTGACATAGACGAGAGACAAAATGAGATCGGAATATGTGTTATATTGAGAACAAAGAGGACAAAGGGAGATGCTTGTGTGGTTAGTCGTGGTGATGACATGTGCACAAAACTGGAATTCAAAGTTCGACTATTGGCCTTTTATGTGACAAATTGAGAGATATACATTGTATAATAGGAAAAAGGGGATTAGGATTTCACACAAACGAAGTGGAATGAAGTTTCCGGTCAGATTGGTATTAATCTGCTCAATGATTTTGGTCTGTCGTCACGCCCCTATCCGATTGACCTTGACCTCCAGCTTAAAAGTCAATGGCATATCAAAAATCATCAATCTTTCAACGTGTCTTCAAATTTATCTCGGTACATTATAACGAGGAATAAGGAACTTCGAAACAAGACTATATGTAAATACAAAATTGAAGTAAAATTTCCGAAAATCGTGGATTTTCCAAATTGCCTGTTGACGCAGTTAAGTAAGACCGACTGCAAAAGCCCTGAATTTTTGTAATTCGAGTCACAATGATTGATAATTAATTAATGATGCCGTCATCATTATCAATATTATTATTATTATTATTATTATTATTATTATTATTATTATTATTATTATTATTATTATTATTATTATTATTATTATTATTATTATTATTATTATTATTATTATTATTATTATTATTATTATTATTATTATTATTATTATTATTATTATTATTATTATTATTATTATTATTATTATTATTATTATTATTATTATTATTATTATTATTATTATTATTATTATTATTATTATTATTATTATTATTATTATTATTATTATTATTATTATTATTATTATTATTATTATTATTATTATTATTATTATTATTATTATTATTATTATTATTATTATTATTATTATTATTATTATTATTATTATTATTATTATTATTATTATTATTATTATTATTATTATTATTATTATTATTATTATTATTATTATTATTATTATTATTATTATTATTATTATTATTATTATTATTATTATTATTATTATTATTATTATTATTATTATTATTATTATTATTATTATTATTATTATTATTATTATTATTATTATTATTATTATTATTATTATTATTATTATTATTATTATTATTATTATTATTATTATTATTATTATTATTATTATTATTATTATTATTATTATTATTATTATTATTATTATTATTATTATTATTATTATTATTATTATTATTATTATTATTATTATTATTATTATTATTATTATTATTATTATTATTATTATTATTATTATTATTATTATTATTATTATTATTATTATTATTATTATTATTATTATTATTATTATTATCTTAAAATCACCCAAGAAATGCCTTATAATGAAAGAAGATACAAGGACTAACAATTTTCCGCAACGCTGAACATCACACAGAAATTAAGGCATTTGGTGCTTTATCAAGGAAATTTAAGGCGAAAACAAGAATTAGGCAGGGAATTTTTGTCAACAAATGATAAAAAATTAAAAATTTGGAAAAATGTCTGAAAATCGGTTTGTTCAGAGTAAACTGTACTTAGAGGTAGAATCGTGATAATGATCTGCAATGCAACAAACACATTCTCTCGAAGCAACGTACCTTGTATAAATGCAACAGTCTACATGTAAAACGTGTGAAGAATGGAAATCTGTACGCGCTTTTAGACTACATACATGAGTATACTAACGCAAAGACTGTTATTCTTGGTTGCAAGGTGATAACTTGAAAAATGAAAAGGTATGTTTCTTTCTTATTATTACGTAAATTTTATAAAATGAATAGGTCATCGCACGACCATTATAGAATAATTTTGTGAACGAGTCCAACGTGAGTTTTATAATGGCTCTTCATCGAAAATGATTTTTCGCAATACGAACACTGAAACATTTTTGGTACGCCGCATTCGTAGCGCAGATGTCTCATAAGATTGCCTTTATGTGAGTATTGCCGTTTACATCCGTTCGGACAGGTCCAAACGACGCCTGCTGTGTCCCCACCCACTCTACTTCGCTCCAAAAAACGACTGCCAATGCTTGATGACTGAACGCTACGGCGTACTGCTACTTTTTCTGTAACATACACACGCATGTATGCAGATGAGCAATTCACGATTTGAATAATTTCTCGGTATCCTAATGAACAGATAAATAGAAAAAGCTATCCCGATACTCGAGGTACGAAGAAGGTCGGATAGACCCGCACGACCTTTTTACTTTTCCTCGTACATTCGTACATTGTTACGTCATAATTCATATTGAAGATGATGAAAACATTGAAAATACTACATTCATTTCTTTTGTTTTAACCAATTTCAATACTTCATCTACTATCACTTTTAGCCTACTTGGTAGCAACATAATTTTTTTCTATACATAATGTTGAAACGGCGTTTTGACTGCATCTATAGGTGCTATCAAAGTTTAGTTTTACCCACAGCTAGATTAGCGTGAAAAAAAATAGAAGTGTGAAAGAAAAACGGATTAGTCAATCACGAGGAAAAAGAAATGAGAGTGTGAAAGAAAAATGAACTAGCCAATAACGTTCGAGTGTTCGTTCATTGAATTTCGTTTCAACATCATTTATATAGAAAAAAAATCTTACAATACGTACGGGTATCGTAAATTGCTCTATTCACCTCCGGCTCAGATCACAATTTCTGCCTCGTTGGGTAAACGCTCACTTTACCCACCTGTATAGTAATATACTGTTCTCAAGAGAAAATGGACAAAATAAAAGTAAAACGAAGACTCAATAATAAGTTTAATGATTTTCACTCTCAATGAGTTTCAGTCAATTGTTGGTCCAAACAAGGACCGAGTATACAGATTGAATCGCGGATCACAAATCACGGATTGTAAATTGACTCCTGCTGAGTGGTAAACTGCTTCAAGAAAGAAAAAAGGTGATGCTGATGCTACATTATGGCATAATACAGCAAACGTCATCACAAATATTCGTGACCCATATATCATGCGACGGCAACAAAATTAGATCGAATTCACAGATACCAGATTGAATTATAAAATTAATCGTGCAACTTGTAGAATAATCAAAAAATAAATAAATAAATAAATAAATAAATAAATAAATAAATAAATAAATAAACAAACAAACAAATTCTATACTCATCACAGAGAAAAAATCATCAGAATAAACGCCAGTTTGTCTTTTCCAAACAATACACACACGGTAACAGCCATCCGATTACCTCTTTGACGTACCCTATTCGCACATAAAGCGATCTGTAGTGGCGCTGTTGTCAATGTCGAGAAGGTGATCATGTCGTTTTTCACCATAAGACAGCACGTTAATAAAATCGACTGTACCTTCTCAAAATATTATTTTTTCTGAAAAATGTATGGAACAAAAATTGCAGTCCTCTTAATTTCCTGTCGAGTGAATATAATTTCAAATATCTCGGATGAATTTTTCAAGATCATCACCTTTTCGCCAAGCTTCCGCAAATGACCGTCACAGAAAATGTAGAGAGCGCCTTCTTTGATTTTATTCGCGAATAGCGACAAACCACTGAGTCTCCATAAGTGTGCGAAAATCATCGCCATTTTAAGAATTATCGATCTTGTCAAAAAATTGTTCTCCCTCATTTCACGGTATTGATAGAATGTATTCTTCTTTGATCAAAAATCTTAGTTTAATTGTCTTTAAACAGAACTATTTTTAAACCGAATTCCTATCCTTCTTATCATAAATTCAAGGGTGCCAGTGGTATTGAATTAATTTTTATCTAGGGCAAGTTTTACTGGTTTCTTATATCTCTACTCTATCTCTATAATATCTGTGTATTTGTTCGTTGTTTTATTTCATGTGATTTCATTGCCCTTGAATGTCTCTCGAAGGATACACTTTGTGACTAGACACAAGCTTCTGATTCAGTAAGCCTAATATTTAATTTTTCTTGAAATCTCAAATAGCGTAAAATTATCTAATGAATGATGCACTCACGAAGTCGAAATAATTCGATATGCATTTCGTTGCCGTTATTCTCAATTTTTATCTTCTATTACTCTCTAAATTTTTCCTATTGATGCAGACAAAGTTTTGGTGCAAGAGTCAATCCAGCGCAATGAACAACAAAATTAAGAATGATAATATTCGTCGCAAATATTTTCCTTTAATAAATAAATACTAAAACGCACAAACGATTTTGGTTGAAAAACTATCATCCAGTACGATCAAAACGAAACTGCAACATAAACGTTGACTTAGAAATAATTAAAAAAAAAAAAAGAATAAGAATAAGAATACAAAAATTGAAAGGGAGGACGAAGCAGAAGTAAGTGACACGATAGGAAAGTGAGTAAGAGCAGAAACCTGTTTTATGAGGTTCCTCTTTCCCATCACACTCCGGAATGTGTTCATTGAGCAAGAAATAGTTGTTCATCGTAATTACGTATTAGGATTAATTTTCATGACTTTGAGACAGGCCCGTCGTTTTCATGTGGCAGAACGGGCGATTGCCCTGAGTGGCGTATTTAAAAGGCGGCAAAATTAAGGAAAAATTGGAAAATTAATCAACATTAAAGTTGGAAGAAAAAAAATTAATTAAGGAAAATGAAAGTTCGATACGGTCGCAGACAATATTGCTTTCATTTCTATTTCCACGATAACGACATCCAGTGTTAGTAGAAGGAGTAAAATGTGCCACCTTACGAGTATCCAGAAGAAAAACTATGCTCGGGGTGGCAGAATAGCTCGCGAGGAGTCAGCTTTCGAGTGCTATACGTTATCAAAGTACCCTCTTCATATTATGGTCTATACCTCTCTAAAAATGATGATTATATATTCACTAAGAAGGGAGAAACAAATGCTGAATTTTTAGGTTGGTAATAATAAATATTAATAATAACAGCCTCATTTACGCCAATTTTGCCCAACAGCCTCGCAACCATCCACAATTTGTGAATTTCTGCGGTGCGGTAACACTAAGCTTCCCAGGGTGCCCCAGTCCGGCTTGGGAAGGTGACGAAATGATGCGTTCTTATTACACGTTTGTCCTCTTATTAACTTTCTTCGTATGTGCTTGAGATAGGGGTTGCTAGTTTACCCAATTAACCGCGTGTACAGCTTCCCATCTACCACACAGGCCTGTTCGAGCGTTAAGATACCGCCGATAATCCCCACTTCTAGATTATCCGACTCATTGCTGATACAGTTGATTGGCTCAATGTTAACAGATAGCACAATATTAGAAATGATGAACTGTTCGAGAGATAACCTGTATTGAAAACGGCTCTGCTCGCACTTTTATTAAAAACACCAGTTTGGTAGATACAACGGTTCTACGTGTACCTTTCGACGTCACTAAGGCGTCTTCTTCAGGAACGACATATAAATAAACTAAAACTATAATGAGAAAGGAAAGAAGACGCGTTGGTCAAAAAAGCTGGAACATGAAAAATCAAGGATCTCATTATCGTTCTTGAGAATGATAGTAGCGTAAGTGGAATCAGGTTTTCGAATACATAATATATCAGGTTTGAAATTGACAGTCTTATTTTTAATTACCTCGCACATTAATTTGTGGATTTTTCTCTTCCGGATATCTCTTTCGTAGGCTAAAATACAAACTTTTTCGAAATTAAATTTATGATTAGCATCGGAGGCGTGGCAGGACAGAGCAGTGCAGTGTTATCGTTATAGTCCCTCTCATCTCTTTTATGTTGGTGTATTCTACAAGATAGATATTGAAGAGTCTCATCAACATATGAGAGGAGGCAGTCAACGAAAGATATTTCATAGGTGAGTTCGGATTTTTTAAAGAATAGTGTAGGATCTTTAGTTTTGGAGAACATGATATTATCGATAGTATAAGTTGACAGTTTTTCAAGGAAATACAGATTTCATTGTCAAGTTATTTTTGCTCACTATAACACTGCTTTGTCCTACATAATGCAGACTGTAATATTTATAATATTATTGATGGGGATGACACCATGTTTAAAGTTAAAAACTGAATTGACAAATTGTTTTGGGTAACCGTAAAATATGCAGTTCTTCTAGAGCATCATTATGAAAGATAGGACTGGACAATTGTATCCTTTTCCTTTTAAATTTACCGCAGTATTGAACTTGAAATGATAAGGTTGGTTCGAAAAATGGTGGACTTTTCTATCGGGGTACGTAGGTTTTTTAAAAAGGATACTCGTGATTGCGAACTAAAGAAATGTCCAAACAATTGATTACGTTATTTTCTATTTATTTTTTTTTTCAAAGTAAAGATCAAATTATTATGAAAAGGATTTAAAGTAGTCAAAATTTCATATAAAAAAATTTTCTTGGATTATAAAAAGAGAGTAATCAGCATACTTCGTCATAAATTTTGTGTTATTTTTAAATTCATCATGAACGTCAATAAAAAGTTTATCCAACCCCGTATTTAGGGGGGGCCAAGGCGGCCATGGCCCCGGGCCTCCACCAAAGAGGGGCCTCCACCACCCTCACTTTTTTTTTCATTCACTGATTCCTTCCAAATCGGGGGGGGGGGGCAATTGGGTTGAAAAATTTAATAGGAGCCCCCACCACCGCTGGCCCCCGGGCTCAAAAATCCTAAATCCGGCCCTGGTTTATCTAAAACAATTTCTGATACGATAGCGGAAAGAGGACTGCCCACAGCCAAAATCCATTAGTTGAGAATAAAATTGACTATTGAATGTAAGGTAACTATTACGGAGACAGAAAGAGATACCTTCAAAAAATAATTCTCTATTGAGAGCGATATGAGGTTTTATGTCATTCCACTTTAACGGGAGAATACCTAGAGTTAGTTCTACATTTAGGTATGTTGGCGTACATAGAGATTACGTTAAAAGAAACAAAAATGTTATCAGGTTCTAAAATTACATCTGAAATTATATTAGGTAGAGTAAATAAAAAGAAGATAGAATATATTACTCGTAATATAATTTTTTATTGCACTAAGAAATATTGGCGAGGAAGCTGGACAAGGAATGAAGAGGAGATTTTGTGAAGGAAACAACAGGGTAGAAGGGGAAGTCTGTTTTGTGGATTTTAAGGAGGCCATATATTTTAGGAGGAAGAAAGCTGTGTTGAATTGGATATTTTTCAGTTCTTTTCATGCATAGTTTTGATAATATCATTACTCTTAGTTTCTAAACTTGGGGTAGGGTCATATTTTAGAATCTTATAAGTGGGAGTCATGCAAAACGCGTCTGTCTTTCTTTCTTTCTCATTTTAGTTTTAGTTTATTTATGTGTAGTTCCTGAAGAGGTCGCTTTAGTCACGTCGAAACGTAGAACCGTTGTATTTACCATACTGGTATTTTTCATAAAAGAGCGAACGGAGCCGTTCTTAATAATTCAGTGTGAACCAATCTCTGCAAGGAAAAATTCCTCATCAGTATAACCTGTTTTCTCGAAGCTGATATAGAGCCGCAAACCTTTGGGGATACGAGGTCGTGTTCGCACCGCTCCGCCACCGAGCCACTTGGTCATCATAAAGAGCTTGAAATAATCCATCTTACACGATATCGTAGACAAGATACGTTCATTGCACGTATAGTATCTTTCACATAGACTTAAAAATACGACTGACCTACAAATTATCGTTATTTTTTAAAACAGAATCTGCGATCGAGCGATTTTCACGAGTAGCAGACATCGAAATTCACCGGCGAGAAGTCGCAGTTTGTGGAGGCCTATCGCCGAGCTGCGACATAAGTGAGACATCTGCATAGCCATATTCAAAGAATAACTTTATGAACGACTCCGACGTGCGTCTTGTGGTGATCTTTCCGCGCAAAAGCCTTACCACAAAATGTACAAACAAATGATTTTGGTACGCCGCATTCGAATTTCAAGTGAGTGCGTATACCAGTTTTGTATTTATACTTGCGACCGCAGTTCCTGGGGCAGTAATAATACGTAATACCAAAACGTTCGGAGCCTGTAACATAGAAAGAAAAAAAAAAAGAAAAAAAAAAAAAAAAAAAAAAAAAAAGTGAGACTCGAATGTACGTTTAAACTACAATCGAAAAACGAAGAACGCTCTAGCTAGAGAACGTTCGTGTTCTAAAATATAATAGACGCCTCTCCTTTCTTTTTCTCCCACTCTCTCTCTCTCTCTCTCTCTCTCTCTCTCTCTCTCTCTCTCTCTCTCTCTCTCTCTCTCTCTCTCTCTTTTATACCCGCACGATTAGTATAATCAATGAAAGATATTTTGTACAGCCAAAATTTAGAGGAGGGACCCATCGCGACCTAATGAAACTCCTACGTCATTTCTAGCTAAATTATTTTTCTCCTTTCAAAAAACAGGAAAACGGGTAACTACTACTTTAGTAATGTAATGAAAGAGAAGTTTCGTTTTGTTTCGTTTTTTTAAAACATTTTTCTAAGGGGTTCGGGCTATCGGCAAAAATTTGACACCGAAACCAACAAAAGTTCAATGCGCCCCTATATTCTGAAATTAAGCATATTCACCGCATCGAGAATTATTAAATAATCTACGCACGGCTACAGCTTTTTGCAATTACACAAAACGTATTAAATATAGTAGATTGCTTAACTAGTTACGAAAGCGGGCGTTTGTACGAGAGTGTGAAGTTTGCTGCGCGAGCGTTAGCGAGTGCAGCAATCACACCGAGTACGAACGCTCGCTTTCGTATGTAGTCAAGCGAGTTACTTTTTTTAACAAGTACAACGAAACTCTCAATCGCGAAAGTAAATTTGCACTAGTGAAGTAGTGAAAAAACACTTTCGGTGACTCACGTCACGTTTTTCGCCCACAGTTTTGACAGTGCCGGATAAACGCCACTTTCGCTACCAAAAACCGTTGTAGAAAGAGCGTTTTCGTTGTACGTGTTAAGAAAAAACTTTTTATTCGTTAACGATTTTTTGTATCCAGAAAATGAAACAATAAAGTTTTTCCCGCACATAAATTTATTAAACGTAACGTTTCGACTACCTCGTAGTCTTTATCAAACGAAACTGCAGAAGAAATAAAAATCAAACCAGAAGATGGAAAAAAAAAGGAATACGAAATGAGATGAATCAAATACCACTTGAAGCCGGTTAAAGATTACATATTACTTTTTATTTCAACTCCCCGTTTGATTTTCATTTCCTTTGCAGTTTCGTTTGATGAAGACCACGAGGTAGTCGAAACGTTACGTTTCAATAAATTTATGTGCGGAAAAAACCTTATTTTATTTTCTAGGGAAACGTACGTTCGAAGGAGAGAATTGCACGAAATCAAAAGCAGAACAAAACTTCAATTGGAAGATCCAATTTATCGAAAGAAATTCAACCACTACGCTGTTACAAGGTTGAAAGTGATATTTATTTCATTAAAGATGATAAATAAATTACTTACACCATACACACGAAGACAAAAGAGAAATTTATCAACACAACGCGAATGTATTATCGTTACCATAACGAGTAGAGAGGCTCAGATATTTTCTATTGGCCATCAATTTATGTTCACAAAATTCTAGTGCATGACCATTTTATGTTTGATTATCATATGTGTTTTAAGATTATCTTTGCGCGAGAAAGCTTTCTCGCAAATGGCACACTTGAATTTCGGTGGTGCTCCACAACCGTACCGCAAATGCCGATTTAAATTTCCAGTGCTTTTGTAGGTCTGACCGCAACGGTTAGGGCATTCCAAAACTCTGCTCCGAATCGAGCTACAATGGTTCTCATGATTTGAATAATTCGCAGCAAGATAATGTAATTGCAATATAGCTTCTACAACAAAAATTATAAATTACGATAATTTAAAAAATTGTATTGCTACAACAAATGAACAGGAGAGGAAAGGAAAAAGATGAAGAAGAAGAAATACATACATCACTTAAAAATATGTGCGTAAGAAGACAAAGAGGAAATAAAACTAACAAGTGTATTTGCATGTACACAAATTCAGCAATCATTACTCATTGTCTAAATTTCGTTATTTATTTGCGAACTATATTCTCTCAGTGCAATGTGAGAAAACGAAGTACGCAGTGGCGGATTCACGAGGGGGGGGGGAAGACTTAGGGACTTTCCCTTCCAGAAAAAATTAAAACATAAGGGGGAAAGAAGTAAACTCGGGGTGTCAGCAAGATTTTTTTTCTTTCTTGTCGAATCTCCAAAAAGTTTCCAATTTCCTTTTCCAAATCCGCCAATACGTACAAGAACATTGCAGCTGTTCAAGTGAACCTTTTCGAACGACCCCCTCTGAATATTACGAAGTCCGTGTATGTGTTTGTTTAAGGTAAAAAGGTATTTTCAAAGCTAAGATACGGTAGCGAGGTTCGACGAAAATATTATTACTGTATTCAGGGCCCGCCGCCAA
The DNA here is from genome assembly GCA_035079385.1 of Aspidiotus rigidus. NCBI lineage: Eukaryota > Metazoa > Arthropoda > Insecta > Hemiptera > Diaspididae > Aspidiotus > Aspidiotus rigidus. The sequence continues at coordinate 1,411,894 of JAVHKY010000009.1, read as the reverse complement.
TGAAAATTTAGCTTTCTATACACAGTAAAATATTGTATACAACTTGTGAAAATGAACCGTGAATGACTTGTGAGTGCAAATTTACTTTCCTGGATTTCGCCTCGTTCAGCAAAATTTTATTTTACCACTTGCGTAATGTACTATCAACGATTAATCCTTTATATGTACAGCACACGATACACTCCTGCACCACTGTGTGACGATTTCTTACCTCCTACAAAAAGAATTCGAAAATTCAAGAAATAATGGAATAAAACCTAATCAATCACGCAACGAAACTTGACGAACTAGAACCTGAAAAAATACGTACAGGTACGAAAAACACGCTTAAAAAGGATGAGGAAGAAATATATCACATAATACCATGGCGTCATGCCCGCGCCGGTCGCGGGGCGCCGTTCATATATGCACTGGCACTGCTTCGAGGATAAGCAAAATACACGGCAAACTGTTAGTACTACCTTCTTAGCGGATCAAAAACGCGCAACTTTCATTCCGGGTGGTACCGTTTGCGTAGAATCCGCCCCTTCAACTCCACAGTCGCGCGGTATAAAATGAAGCGCAGACAAGCTCCTGAGTGCTTCATAATCTCAATCGTTTCTAAAATGACTCGTACACACATAATGAATACCGCTGCAAGTGCTAGTAATACGTCCGACGCGACGTGGACTTTCAAATATTTTAAGCTGTAAGCTACACATATAAAGGCGCTGCACGTCGGCTTTTATGGAAATATCCTGAGCCGTGCATTAGGCTGATTTCCCAGCTCACAGAATAAATTATTTCTTCACACGAACTTATCGATCGAGCACATCAATGACGAACTTGTACATGTACTGAACACCTCGTGAGTAATACATGTCTACCTAACGGCGCGACGAGGCAGCTTAACAAATCTTGGATATTGTTTCCTAAATCGGTTATGTACCGCATAACAGTAAACATGAATGGCCGCAGCGTGAAATTATAAGCATGATTCTCGAGTCTTCTTGCCTATTATTCAGCAGAAGACTTGTACATCATAAGAGAGGGGAGAAAAGGGGTAGCCATTAATACCTCGAACGCTACATGTAAGTAAATACAAACTGGTTTATTATTTGCAAAAATGATCTAGGTAATTCAGTCCAGACAGTTAATGAGTCATGTCTCTCGGAAAAAATTGAATGACTAAAAATTTGCTATAACTTACCAATAAATAAAATAGTAAAGAAAAGTAAAAGTTTACTCGGATGACGAAAAATAATTATTTTCATTATCACGCTGTAGTGACCAGATACTTCAACAATGCTGCGGTAAATTTCGTTTCCTTGATAAACCTATTTGAAAGCACGTTGAACAATATAAAAAGATGCGTTAAGCGTGAATGTAACTCGTAATTATCGGACAATTCTGCTCGATATGGTTTGGAAGTAAGGTCAGTCAACATAACATGGAATCCACTGTAGTCATCTTCTATAATGACATCTGAAGAAGATGGTGCAAGTACGCGATCGATACTCCAGAAGAAAAGGTCAATTTCAGCGGTAACAAATTCTTAATTCACAATTATACCGTGTTTGAGACCCATATGACTTCTGAAACTATCTCTTTGAGCAAATTTCTTGTAGCATACGTGACAAGAAAATCTTTTTGGAACACCGCACTCGTATTTCAAATGACGGCTGAGATGACACTTATTTTTATACTTGCGTCCACAATTATTTGGACAAATCCAAGCATCCAACGAGTAGGAGTAGTGGGAAATGGAACTGATCGACAGTTTCGCAAGACGAGCCATTTCTAGAACAGAGGAAAGAAGATTCCGTTATAGCTTGTGGTCGCACCAAAATAAGTATACAGCATCAAACTGATTGAAAATAAAGTAATCTCGTGCTAGAAAACTAATTTATCCGGTAGAAAGCTCCAAAAACAGAAACCTACATTTTATACACGATGGTAAATATTCCTATTTTGAAAGCCTTCTTGTTGCCTCCCACCTTAAGTATCAGATACTACCATATTGCCAAGCCGGCTCAACCGGAGTTTTCATTCCTTGATTTTAGTAACCATATGGTCCTCCAAAATAAAAAAGTTTATCCTCGCCCCCAAAATCCTACCCTCTCAACAAAAAGAGTCGGTGTTGTTTATTCTATTTCCTATTTTGATCACCTCAAATTCTATGTAATATTAACCATCCAACTATTATCCGCTAAATTCTCTCAACCTTAGAAGGGATGAACGAAATCAGAATGATCATACTGCTTTGACTGTCATTCAAAAATTTCTCTATTCCAAGTACTTTTGAATGCATGTTTTATCGGCACGCGCGCGCGTCAGAGAGAGAGAGAGAGAGAGAGAGAGAGAGAGAGAGAGAGAGAGAGAGAGAGAGAGAGAGAGAGAGAGAGAGAGAGAGAGAGAGAGAGAGAGAGAGAGAGAGAGAGAGAGAGAGAGAGAGAGAGAGAGAGAGAGAGAGAGCATTTTCTACCAAATAGGAACAAACGACGATGAAAGTTGAACACAATAAAAAATTATAAGCATGATAATGGGACGGCGAAAAGAAAGGTTTTTTACTACGTACATCACGAGATAGCTTTTTTACGTCATTTTTGCATATCTGTCCCTTTGGAATTTGTTTTACCACTAGTCCCATGACGAATAAATACAGAAAAGTCTGCTCACCTACAAAATGTCAACACATACTGTATTCAAAAGATAACGGACCCCATAGAGATTATCCGAACTCCAATGTTATACTTCTTGAAGCAGTCAAAGTCTCGCGAAAGTGTCCAACAGACGCTTCATAAAAGATCGGTGAGTAGAACTGTAAACAGTTTACTGAAGCAAGGTCACGAACGAAATTGATCACGAAACTAACGAACAGCCTCACAAGAAGACATTTTCTAAGGGCAGACCCACGATTGATCCGTGCATTGGTTATATCCAGCCGATTGTTTGTAGTCGGAAAGCTGGGAGAGACTATCATAAACCAGTTCGAATATTGTGCAAGAAATTATTTTGTAGTTTCCAAAATAAAGACGTCATCCTAGCAATACTACCAGTTTATTCAATGAATAAATTTCATTATCATAGTGTTTGTTTCCTATTATGAAATAGATTGTAAGGTTTATCGCAATCAATTTGCATGGAAATATAATTTTTTTTATCGAGTTCCTGCTTTGCCTTTTATTTATCCTTCAACAGATATTTCTGTCAGCTAGTATATCGCAAAAACTCATCCCATTTAAAAATCTAAAATTGAACTTCCTTGACACAAAATTTCTGTTTTCTTCGATTCTGTATAAAAATGAGTAGAACTCAAAATATTTAGATGATTGAAGGTCATTTTTCCAAGTGCAACGCGGCGAACATCTTGAACAGCGCACTTTCAATGAGAAGAAATTTTACAGCAAATGTTTGTATTTACACAATAATGTCTTCGTTTTTCTCCACCATTTCTCCCCGGGAAAGCAAAGACCTCAAAACATCTTAAGAAAATTTTCTCCCAATAGCAAACCTGTAGTATACAAATATTTTACTTCATATTAGATAATTACAATGATTATATGACCACTTCATTCACGATACAATAAAAGCAACAATAAAGTTAGTCAAATTCTCGATAATAACGACGAATACCATGAAGAACATTTTAAGAATAAATTTTGCGAGTACACACTATTTTGGGTTTTATAGAATGATAACCTTGACGATAAAAATCGATACCACCAATATAATTATTTATTCAATAATTACGTAAGACACGCATATTATAATTAAATTTGAACACCCAGCACAATCCCATGCTTCAGCACCATGTGCGACTTTAAATTTGATTTACGCGCGACTGCTTTATTACAAATATTACACACAAAATTCTTCGGTACACCACATTCGTATCTCAAATGCTGATTCAAATTGCATTTATATTTGTATCTTCGACCACAATTGTTGGGACAATAGAAATATAATTTCGTATCATTTTTCGAACCGTCATCAGAATGTAAACTGAAACAATCTGAAAAAATCATCATTAGAATTGGATATCGTTACATGTTTGAGAATAAAAGTCTTGATGTAGGTAACGACTGGGTAAGGGGAAAAAAAAAATATTTCAATGAAAATTATAAAATATAAAAATAAAGATACAAAATTTTACCGCACTACGGTATGACGGCTTTTACAGAAAAATATCAGAAGAAGCCGAAACATAGCTCATAAGTGAGATATAGCCGTGGTCACTTTTATGGGGGTTAAATATAATAACACCGCAAAATAGAATATTTCCACAGCAAACATGTAAATAGCAACAAGATGAGAACAACCAGCAAAAAAATGAAAAAATGAACAGCATCCCCAACACAGCAAAGAGATAAATGAGTACAAAAAATAAGTGCAGTGAACCGTATCTGTTGCGCAACAAAGAAAATAATTTCAGCATTGTGTTTGTATTATCGTGGACAGAGAAGTATACTGTCCAGTGATTTGAATGTTAGAGTTTTTTTGTAGATTTTTATCTAATGACTTAGGTGTTCAAATTCTCCCATGGTTCTCTATTATCCAGTGATTTATATGTCACAATTTGTTTATAACTCTTATTGTCCAGTGAATTATATTTTGAAGTTTTTTCATGGATCGTATTGTCCACTGAGTTGAATGTTAAAATTTTTTTTTATGTTGTATAAATTGTTTTCATACTGCGCTATTTCTGCTGTCGGACAAATTTGACTTTACTGTTAAATTTTTTTTTTTTTTGCTGCGATATTCTCGAATAGGTGGGCATTTTATCTTCAGCTGTTCATCAAATTTTTTGCTGTGGATTACATATTCTGCTGTGATTACATCTGATTTGCTGCCTTAACCTGCCTTTTTTGCTATGCTATTCATTCCGACCCCTTTTTTTTCATCCCGTCCGTTTCGTACAACGAGTGGTCAAGTTATTATCTTTTATTATGCCAACAATATTATTGTCAACAAATACAACAAATATTTCGGTTTGTATTCATATTATTTTCATCATACACGCAATTTGTACATAATTCTTTTTTTTTTTTTTTTTTTTTTTTTTTTTTTGTTAAGAAACAAACTTACGCTGCATGGCGGCCCTTGCTATAGCTTGGGTAGACAAAGCGCTTTTGAATATCGGCAGCGTAATATAGGATAGAAATGTCTGAAGAGTATCCATAGGTGTTGGAGTGTTAAAATATACTGGGACTTTTTGTCACCTTGTACAACATAATCAATGATCATGTGGCTACCTAGAATTTCGCACTTTGAGCATTTGATGTCGACTAATAATTAACGTGAACACAAAAATAATTTTTCAATTTTCCACAATCTTCATTTGGTTTTTGGATTTAGTGAATTGTTAATGATTGTCCTAGATGAAGGTTCACAACCTAAAGCAACATCAATCCTACAAAACTGAGCTAGAGAACTATTGACAGAATTTTGGAAAATCAATATTTCCTCTTTTCTTTGATAGCCCCATTAGTAGATTGATAATTCTTGTAATAACGCGTAATAGCGAAGTAAATACGAAAATTGATGAATAAATAAATAACGAGGAGTCTGAACTAATAGGAAGGGCATGGTAAGTTCAGCTCACCTGGAAAAATTTGACGCTTAATTCTGGTCTTCCCTGAGAAAAGAGAAATGGAAAAAATTAAAGAATGGAAAAGGTAGCAGTACAATATTTCTTTATTTTTTTAAGATTAATTTTACACACAGATGTAATTGAAAATCAAAAATATTAAGCGACTTGTGGGAAAAAGGGGCCAAAATATTGTTTTTGTTCCAAGCGAAAATCTGTGCTCGGAACGTTATGACCCGAAAGTATTGAAACAATAGAATTGGTATAAGTACAATGATGTTGGAAGAAATAGCCGCAGGGTGAGTTCATAAAAATTTTTGTCAGTCATCCTCGCCTTACAATTTTATAAATTTATGAGGTCCACTCGAAGTGTCCCCTCATAATCATACCAAGGGTAATGAGTCCTTATAAATAGAAATTGATAAAAGAATAAATGAAAAAAATATGAAAAATATGTAAGATGACTCGAGAATATTTTGACCTATTTGTTTGGAACCATAATGCCACAGCTCTGTACTTTTCAGTAGAGGTTGTTGCTTTTAGTTGCACGTATACACTATTGAGAGAATGATGTACAAGTAAGCCATAAACTGCTGAGTTAGTAGCACATACCATTGTAATATTGCGAACATACTCTCATACACTTTTATACCGGTATGATTCATCGCAAACACAAGATTTCTTTGAGCTTCAATAACAAGAACTCATTTCAAACGACTTAATAATGCGCACCAAGAAAACATTGAAGCAGAAAATACTTCAAAATTTACAACTGTATGATTTGAGTTGATTTGTTTGTCACTTTAGTGATACATCACTCTCAGGTTGTCTTTATATTTCAAGAAGAATCGTTCAAATATACGGCTTAGTACTCTTAATGAAAGTATCAAAATAAAAAAGTATGGGTAAGAAGTATTAAATTTACAATGATGGTGTTTCAAAGTGAAATAAACACTAAGACGTTTCGAATAAAATAAAATAACAATTTTTTATTCAAAATCATGGTACAAAATAATTTCCATATATCATATCCATATGTAAACGCAATAGGCCCAGTAAGAAATATAGAAGTAGAAAGGCAATACCAAAAATAATAAAATATGATCTAAAAACAATTTTCTAATGACGCATCCCACCAATCAAAGCGTAGGTGTAGGCTACATTCGAACGAAAAATCATTCTACTGTAATAACGTAAGGTTGTTAAAGAAAAACAACAGCTCACAAAATTGTTATCAATATACAATGATTTTAAAAATACGTGAAGGCGATTCGGTCACGTTCGCGGGGGATGATTTTATGTTTGATAACCATATGTGACTTGAGATGATGTTTACGAGCAAACGGTCTACTGCACAAATTACAAACAAATTTTTTCGGCACTCCACATTCGTAAGTTAAATGTCTATTAAGGTTGCCTTTGCTTAGATATTTTCGTGCACAACCATTCGGACAGTACCAAGCTTTCTTACTCAGCTCTGATAATTCGTCGTTGTTTGAAATTATAACAAAATTGTAATCGTTATCGAAACAAGCTGCAAAGGAAAGTACGAGATTATGAAAAAAATAATAATGAATAAGAAAACTATTCTTCAAAACAAACGCCGCTTGCGTTCATAGTTACGCTCATAATTATTTCTACTATATTTTAAAAATATTATTGTTCATTAATTCCGTCCTGCAATTCTCGAAAAAAAAAAAATAATAATAAAATAGAAAGCTTAAGGAAACTTTTGATCGGATTATAATTGGAAGTGAGGAGAAATAAATGAACAAAATGATTACTGAAAAGTTTCCGAAATATGAACACAAATTTTCAATTCTGTTCATAATATGTGATCAAAAACTTTTAGTGTATTCCGAGAAGATTCAATAGATTCATTCAAATTATTAGCCTAAATCCACCGATGCGACGATTCTCCTCACTGTGATATCACTGGCATTAATTCTTATTAACAAATAGGATAGACCGATAAAACTTCAATAGATTTACCCATTATTTTGCTTATACATAGATGACTTCATCCTTTTTAATGAAATTAAACGTTGTGCGTCAAAAAATATCGACGAGATTGATAATTGAGATGAGGGGGGAGGCGGGGCGGGCGGCGGTGGCTGTGAATCGAAAGAAATGAAAGTGTAATAACTTTTCTCCGACTTAACACGTTACCTATCCGTATTACCGAGAATTCACATAAAAGACGTTGTCGATTATCAAATTAGGGACATAACACATTTTTGTCGCTCGAAACTGAATAATATCATAAACGGTAAACCTAGAATGATGTGGCTAGGCATCTACGAGCACAAGACAAACAGAAAGATGTACCCAATACCTTAGAAATCTATCTCTGTATTGTAAGATTCTTTAATAAAATGAGGTTACGCAAGATTAGAGGGGTTGACTCAAGACAATTGACAAAAATATTCACTCAAACAAGAAAAGGCATTACTAGGTATATTTCAAAAGTTCGTCGAGCTAAATTAACGTACATAGTACCGCATTTCACTAATTCAGATTCCACGAAAATGAAGTAAATTAGAATAAAAAAATCAAGAAGGTACTTATTTTTGTGAAATTGGTAAAAAATTTTCATCATCATTTTCAAAAATAAGATACACACGACTGAATACATAAAAAAGGGTGGCAATTTATGCCTCTCCTAAATATGTATTTATCATAACGACTTTGCCTCAAAGGCACCAAAAAAAAAAGAAGGATTGGCATCAAAACAATGAAATATTAAGCATACAATGAATATGAGCTTTTAATTAATGCAGTTCACAGCATAGTACATGAGGAATAGCAAAGAATTGGAAAACGCATAGTCAACTATTATGCTATTGAATAAGGAGAGCTCGCTTTGCATTCTGGGGCCCGCCTCCCTTCCTCTTTTGGCCCATAGACACTGATTTTGCTGCTGCTTCAGGGAAACAAAGACGAGTATGTAATCTTAGGAGTTGTTTTTCAATTATATTTCTTGAGAATGTAAAGGCATGAACAGCAGGACTGCTGCGCATCAGTTGTGCGTGCCACTGGAAATCATTCATACTCTCAACCTTTGTTTTTTGAAATCATCAAATGTTTTCTATTTCCCGGCTTCTTTTTGAAATATGCGGAGGATTCGAATAGTTATAGCTTATAGACTTTGACTATGACGATGCAACGAAATAAGTTCTCGTACCCATGCGCAATACAGATCTATTTTGGGATGCCCATCGATACACAGTAGTCCACCCTCATAAGGAAACCACTAGAACTTCAATAAAATATTTACAATTGACACTTATTGTACTTCTACTTTCTGATTAACTGCGAAGAGTATTTACGTCTGTGTGCAAAATCTGGCTACAGGGGTACATTCTCGAGACGTGTGGTGTTTCTCAATGACGGCGTTCGTGGCTTCTACGCCTTTGTTTGTGGTTGTCAAGCTGCTGCTCTGTGTCGTAGATTGTTCATCAGGAGCCAGTTATTTTTGAAATATTCCAAGAATTTAGATTTATTCAGCGGAGTAATGATTTAATTTTCATCATTGCTGTTCAATTCCACTTCTTCACTAAGAACATGGTTACTGCAAATGGGTATAAAACTACAACTCATTTCGCATATTATAATGAGGGTTACTTTGTTGCTGTGCTGAATACCTACTTCGTGGTGCTGTTAATATTTCACCCATAAAAATATTTGCGCTCGTGTGTCTGTTTTGACTGATTCTTTAGGGGATTTTAGCAGATTCCTCTGGATTGCGGATAAACGCGTTCGTTTTGCCTTTCCATGTCGTCGCAGTATTGCGTCGTGACTGCGTTTGTTTTAGTAGATGGATCAACTTGATTCGTGCAGATTTAGATCAGATTCAAAAAATTCTGAATCATAAATCCACTGCTGAGTAGATTTTTATGTGGCTCCTTATTTTTGACGTCAAATCGTGCTCTTTTTTACTTAATGTTCAAAAACAATTTGCGAGGTTATTGTGGGGTTATTTTCTTTTCAGATTTCATTAATTATTTTTGTTCAGTATTCAGTTTTGAGAACACATTTTTTAGCCAAAACAAACGTACGTTTCAAAGTGGATCAAATCTAGAACTACATTAATACAACAAGTCGTCTTGAATCTACCCATTCAGTTTTGATCTAGATTCATAGAATCTGGTGTCAAAACAAAAGTAGATATAAAATTAATTTAAACACGCTACTGCGCTACTCGAGTTAGGATGAAGTTTAGCCTGATATTCTGTTAGTGGTGATGGCCGATGAGAATATTGTTAATTGCTTGAAAACAATTAAGTGAAGCTAAGAACGTAACAAGCGCCTCGCGAATCGAGGCGCAGGATCGGTCGATGTATTCATCTTGTACTTTGCTTTTTAAAGCCTACCCTTAATGTTGAAAAGAATATCTTTTAATGTTTCGCTACAAGGTGCAGTTTACTCTAAACCTAATGCTGAATTTACTTATCCCTTAAGAATACACACACAAAGGCCGACTGATACACAGCACATGTTTCACTCGTCCATGACGTCAGCGTCTTAACTGAGACGAAGAAAGAAAGAAGAAATACATATTAGACACAAGAATACACGCACGCCCGACTGATACGTAGCGAAGTACCTAAGTAAAAAGGAAAGAAACAAGATGCGCTTGCACTTGAACACGTTTTTAAGAACGATGCATTGCGTAACATAACAATCGTTGTCTGTGAGGCTGTGAGTATACAGTAAAACTATAAGGTAACCAATTATGAAGATTGTATTCAGAATTCAAGGAATCTATAGTTCACACACCATATTTTATGGAGACGAACACTGACAAAAGAAAAAGAAAAATAAATCAGAAACCAATGCATGCATTTCGTTATTAGCAAACAGGTTTATCGCTCATAACAAAAATGATCAAACCACTTATTTATATTCTGACATGTTGTTCAGCCGAATAAATCAATAGAATACCACCCCTAGTCAGATCTAAACCAAGACAAAGCAAGGATTGATCACATCATATGTATTGATTTTGATCTGCTCCCTATGATTTGTCAGTTCAAAAAACAAGTTTGTGATCTACAATCCGCAATTCAGACACATCTTTTCAATTCACAAACCGAACCGCCGCAAAAACAATGATTTGGAAACCTCAATTACATTTAGATTACTTTTTCACAATTGTACCGTACTCACTCGTGCATGTTATCATAGATAGCAAATATCTTCCTACGTTCTATACTCATATATCATTGTTATTGCAAGTCATTTTTTTGTACAGAACCAACATCTCGATTCCTCAAGAAGTAACCATCGCAAATAGAACTGATCGCAAACTTAATACTTACTCTTTCCGCTAGAACTCAATGAAGGTACACTCGTACTACCTTCAATCTCAAATTTCGACTCACCAATCTGTAATTGCAAAAATGCGATCTGTATTTGCTTTCGGACTATTTTTCTCGGCACTGCACTGTTTGATTCGTAATCATTCTAATGATTTTCCTATACGCAAACGAATCAAAACAAGAAGCTTACATACGTTACATGTTCATTATTCAACAAATCAGATACCAATAACGTCGCGAGACACTCGATAGTCAAAATAAGAATAAAGATTTGAAATTCTAACATCAAATTGCCAAAAAATACTGTACATTGTTTGAAATACCTACGCTAATAACACATCCTTGAAACGTTCGTCGATATGATAACAGAATACATCAACTTTCATCAATCCTCCTTATACCCATGTACACGTAATAACTCAAAAGCGTAGACCATATAAAACGCGTAAATAGAGCATCGGCTATATAAATGCATGCCAACAGATGCTGACTGTTAACGCGAGAATGTGTTTCATAAAAAAAAAAAAAGATCATTAGACCATGTTTACATATTTATGGGCCGAGTGGGTGAACGCTCGAAGGATTCAAAAACAGCATACAGCGTCTTCTTCTTCGCAGCCAACCGCACTGCCCACAAAAGGTACAATGACCCTTATAGAATATTTATCACAATATTCGGTCACTTCCTGCATGGTATAGGCACTCAAGCTCTAAGGTACCGAAAACTGAGACGTGGAAGAAAGAAGTGATTTCAATACGCGGACGAACCGACCCTAAGAAAATGAAAACAAAATTTTCGCGATGGATGTTCCGTGTCATCGAGTATTGACGAATACGTTACATGAACCATTTTTCAGGTCTTACGATATGACTTATTTTCCAATTGTTATTCCTTGAAACTGAAAACTCTCAAATTAAGTCTTTTTTTTTTCTATCCCTATTTTCTGTTTTCTTTGTACTCGTCTTCAGAGCAGAAGAAAGTAAAACATTACACGAGAATGTTTAAAATTTCTTTGACGCGAAGAATATAAACAAGCTTCTGAACAATGAGATATGAGAACGTCGTTTTCAACATAATTATACAGACAGTCATTCGCCAAATGCGGACCTGTGCACGGTATGGTTTTAACTCCTCAACAATGAAAATGCGAATCCAATAAAAAAATCATTAACGTGAAATTGAATAGGTACATTTCAATCCACTTATTTTTCTTAAAATCAAATAGAACATAGGTAACTATAATATAGGAAAATATGGAACGACGTCAACATCCTTGGTTAACATCAACAAAATTCAAATTATTTTGATCTCACCTTCATCACCTACAATAAATTTTTAGCAAATTTTTTGAAGAAAAAAGTTTCTTAATTTTTTTTTTTATGTAATAGAAGATAATGTTCTGAACATGCAAATACGAAATATCTTTAGAATTGTCAATTTTTCATCTCAAAAAAATTCATCACGACGTTTTGGAAAATTTTCGATTTGAAGTCGAAGCATAGATTTTATAGATACTTTTACGAGTGCAAAATTTGATCTCTCTTTTTCATTCATAAAATCATTCTTAAAAGGACGAACTATATATTACATTCAATTGACGCTTCGAAAATAAAAGGATTCCAGAATACAAATTTCATTATTTTCGAGTTATTAGGAATGAGTATGAACGTATTGATAATATTACAAAGCGATGTGAAATCGTAATCATACCAATGCGTACAAGTAGAGCCGATGGGTACGTCATCCCGCGGAAAAAAGTTTCGTCGCCTTCTCAAAAACAAAACTAATGATATCACATTCAATACATAGACGAAATATCAACATACCTGTACCATTATTGCAGTATAATTTTGTGTTTAAGTCCCATGTGAGATTTAAAACTACTTTTGATGGCAAAAGCGCGATTGCATATCTTACACGAAAACTTTTTAGGTACGCCACATTCGTATTTGAGATGCGACTTCAGATTTCGTTTGTATTTATATACTCGACCGCAGTTGTTTGGACACGAATGTTGATCGCAAACGGTCAAAAAATCTGTAAGCGAAAGATATAGCTATGTTTGAAAACAAATTATGATAGGCATCCGCGAAGATAACTTGCATCAATGAAATAAAATACGCAGAGAATAGAGAATAATTTCAATTTTCTACGCATGTAGACAATTTAAAAGAAAATTTTAGTAAACGACTCCATTTTATACTTTCTAAATTATTATTATTCTAAGTGAGGAAGAAAAATCATTCGAACCTCCAACAACCACTACTTTTTTTTCTCCTTCCTTTTCTTCTCCGATCCTGAAGAAAGTATGAGTAAAAAATAAAATAAAAGTAAACAATATGATTATATTATCAACAATCATCATTAACTAATAAAAAGTTGAAATTCTCCTGAACGTCCTCTTCCCCGCCATTCATAGTAAAACCTCCCTTGACGGACACCTCTAAATAACGGACACTTTTTCGGGAACGGAAACATTTTGATCTTGTTTATATGGACAAACCTCGAAAGACCGAACACTTTTTCCGGACTTTTGGGCACTTTTTCTCGTTTTCAAGCTCAATTTTTCGATTCAAATGAATAAATTAGAATGCAGTCATTGAAAAATAATGATAAAAAAATATTATTTTTTTATTTTTCTACATTTTTTTTTTCCTTTTTTAAATAATATTTTCGGGTTTTATGTGAGTGGTAGAAAAGCCAAATTTAACTTCATTGATTAACAAAATATCCTACCACGGAGAAAATCTTTTCATTTTTTCACTTCATTAAATAGTGTGATTTTGGTAAAACTACCGTAGATCTGTGTACAACATTCATCATAAATACAACTTTTTTTTTTTTTTTTTTTTTTTGTCTCCTCTGAATACCGGAAACCTCTAAAAAACGGACAAATTTCAGGTGACCGCGAGTGTCCACTAGTCCGAGGTTTTACTGTACATAGTGTGAAATTCGAAATTTCATCGTACCATATTCTATGTATTTAGCTGATGAAAAGTCAAAATTATTCTAAATATTTGTTCCCTGCTCCTCGAAATTGTTTCTCCCGCACAAATTCTCCTGAACATCCGCCCCTCTCTTACTCATAGTACATAGTTTGAAATTCAAAATTTCATTAAGCGCCATTTTTTTATGTATTCAACTGATGAAAAGTCGAAATTCTTCCAAATATCCGTCTCTATCCGCCTCTCAATTGGTCCTTCTCCCTTGAAATTGAAAATTTCATGTCCCACTTTTTATGTATCAAGCTGATAAAAAGTCCAAACTCTTCAAAATATCCGTGAATTGTTCCTTCTGCCTATTGTACACAGTTGTAAGTCAAAATTTTATCAAGTCACATTTTTTATGTAATTTATTGTTCAAATTCAAAATTTCATTGACTCATATTGAATGTAATGAAAAAGGGATTTTCTTTCGAAGATCCTTCCTCTGCGTACTACCGCCCTTACAGTGTACATGACGTGTAAGAACGTTTTACCGCTATTGGTAGCGTCGCGTCGCGTCGCATCGATACGCGCAGTCAGATTACATTATAAGATAGAGAATAGTAGTGGAGAGTTACCAATATTGATTTCACATTTTGAGTGTATGTTCTGATCTCGGAAAAACTTATAGCACCGGTAAACGATCAGCTGATATTCTTAAAAATGTAGTTTCAGATTCTAAATATCATGAAGTCCCATTTTTTAAAATGTATTCAGCTGATGAAAAGTCGAAATTCTTCTCAACACCCCCCCCCCCCCTCCCTTTGGTATATCGTTTGAAAATCAAAATGTCACTAAACTCGTAGGCTGAGAACATAAGGAAACAAAAACGCATCCTCTCTTTTATAATTACACTTTTAAGAATTTTTTTACACGATTTGTTTACACAGAACTGTGTTACAGTCCTGTAAATTTCACAACAGTAGGTACAAGGGCCGCTATGTGATGTGGATGCCGTCGGTCTCGTTTCTCTCTTATAGTAATTTGTGTTACGCGCGAGATTCGTGAAGTTAGAGCCCTATAATAAGGAGTGAGGACACGGGACGCCATATTTAGTCGTTACGTCATTATTTATCTTCAGACTTCCCTATTTCAGTGACTGATAACAGTTTACCACGATTTGAAAATGATAAAAGAACTACTAGAATTGATTTTAGAATACAGTTATCCAGTGCCAAAATAAAATGCAAAACATAGTGCTTTTAAATGATACAAAATAGTTCCACCAATTGTATTAATTTCTCACCCTATTAGGGAACTGCTGCAGATTAATGATGACGTAACGACTAAATATGGCGATCCATGTCCACGAGTCGGTATTTCACTTATTTCACGCCGCATTCGGAGGGAATATGATTCCGCGAGTCTTCAAAGTTTTTGTGTTCGCACACTCGGTTGCTGTATTCATGCATGCTTTGGACTGCGGTTCTGTATCAAGGGGGTCTGTATGGACTTTGAATATTTTCCAAAATATTTTACTTAAAATAAAGACATAGTACAAGAATATTTTTGGACTTGGAAATTTTTGTTGAAATATTTTACTCAAAAAAACGACCGAAGTACCAAAATATGTTTGGACTTCAAAAATTCTTTGAGATATTCTACTTACTTAAAAAAACGACCAAGTCCGAGAATATCATTGGACTTCGAATACTTCTCAAGATTGAAGTAAAAACGGCTTTACTCGCACTATAATTACTCGTACATACAAATAAGATTGTAAAAGAGGTTTACGTTTCGACGCTTCTACGGCGTCTTCATCGGAACCAACTTATGATTATTACAAGAGGCATGACAGGCCAAAGCAGTGTTATCACTACGGTCCTTTCATCTCTTTTATGCTGGGAAACTCTATTAGAACAGTATGGTAGAGTCTCACCAACATAAGAGAGAGGGCAACTAGAGCATGGAAGTTTGTAGACGAGTTCGGAGTTTTGGAAAAAGGGGTAGGATCTTTAGTTTTGGAAAAAAGAATGTTATCAAGGGAGTGCCAATTAGTGAAGGAAATGCCGATCTTATCATCGAGTTTTTTTTAAAATTCTGCTGATGATAACGCTGCTTTAACCCACAAAAGGAAGACTATAATATTTCTGAATGCCTATAATGTTTTTATAATCATAAGTTTGATTTCGACAATGCTCGCATCAAGGCCTATGAGAAAAACACCCAGAAACGAAGAATTCGTGAATGTATCGAAATCATCAAAAACAACACTGTCAATTTCAAACGCGATATGCAGAAACTTGGATCGACGTACTACTCTATCATTAGTCATAACCCTTGAACTTCCGGATTTTGTTTTATTTTCTTGTCCTTTCTTCTTTTACCGACTTTTTTAACTAGAAAAGTGAGGTATTACACCCGTAGCAAGGTGAATGGGGCAATGAACTTTCTCGACGTTTCAGAGGTCCTAGATCACAACAAGGACGTGAACGTTCTTCACTGTCAGTCGCGTCACTCTCCTACTCACGGACAAAGTTCGGAGCTCCGACCATATAACGCTATTCCTCTCTCGTCCTGTTTATCCTTCCGAGTGCAGTCAGCTGACCTGCCTTTCCTTCGGGAACTCGACTTTTTGATTTGATTCTGTGGAATCACAGCATCGCCAGATTTGTCAAGATTTTACATCTTACATATATATATATATATATATATGATTTTTTTTTTGTGGAACTCCCTCAAAACTACCCAATGGATTTTTTTATAACTTGGCCATATTGTAGTAATATATCCGAAGATGTGCACCTGCAATTTTTTTGAGAATCGGATGAGTAGTTCTCGAGAAATCTTCAATTTGTTGAGAAATTCCTCAGTATTTCGAGTATCTTTTTGTCCGCGGAACTCCTCTGAAACTACACAATGGATTTTTTTGTAACTTGGCCATATTGTAGTAATATATCTGAAGATGTGCACTTGCAATTTTTTTGAGAATCGGATGAGTGGTTCTCGAGGAATCTTCATTTTGTTGAGAAATTTCTCAGTATTTCGAGAATCTTCTTGTCCGCGGAACTCCTCCGAAACTACCCAATGGATTTTTTTATAACTTGGCCATATTGTAGTAATATATCCGAAGATGTGCACCTGCAATGTTTTTGAGAATCGGATGAGTAGTTCTCGAGAAATCTTCAATTTGTTGAGAAATTCCTCAGTATTTCGAGTATCTTTTTGTCCGCGGAACTCCTCTGAAACTACACAATGGATTTTTTTGTAACTTGGCCATATTGTAGTAATATATCTGAAGATGTGCACTTGCAATTTTTTTGAGAATCGGATGAGTGGTTCTCGAGGAATCTTCATTTTGTTGAGAAATTTCTCAGTATTTCGAGAATCTTCTTGTCCGCGGAACTCCTCCGAAACTACCCAATGGATTTTTTTGTAACTTGGCCATATTGTAGTAATATATCTGAAGATGTGCACTTGCACTTTTTTTGAGAATCGGATGAGTAGTTCTCGAGAAATTTTCATTTTTTTCGAAAAATTTCTCACTATTACGAGTAGCTGCTTACAAATAGCTGCGAGTAGCGCTTACGTTACAAGAAGCAGATTTTCCTATCCTTTCACCACTTTTGTTATCAGTACGTGTATTGTGATGAAGAACCTTTTATCATTCAACACGTTCATTCTTGGTTCATTCTTGACTAAGGGTTCATATTTTCGATGATATTTTATCCAAATTTAGTACACTTGTATCTCGCTTCCCACAGCCCCTAGAGCCTTGAATTTTGTTTTGTCAAATTTTATTTGTTTTGTTAAATTTGTTTTTGAACGAATAGTGGCAATGGTGGGTTGTTCGTTTTTTCATCATTATTAGTTGAGCTTGAATGATTAAGTACAATTTTTTTTAATCTTCATCAAGTGTGCCGATGCGAGACTACCTTGGTGACTTATTTTTAATTAACTATTGATTTATCGTTATTTCTTCATGTATACATAATTGATAGTGGTTCATAGTTGATTTGAGGTGTCTCAGGATCTGGAAATACAATTTTCCATTTAGACTGGCTTTTTTGAGTGAGATTTGAGGTTAGACTAACGAGTGAACCAGGCTATATTTTTTTTACTGACTTTTCTAGCTAGAAAAGTGAGGTATTTTGTTAATACGTTTGGAAAATATGTTGAAGCATGAGGAAAGGAATGAGGGGTTGACTGGAGGGTGATTGGTTGCTTCTTTGGCTTCGACATTTATTTTTTTAGTTTTTCGGGATCTCCTTGTAGCTGGATTCCCAGATGAAGAATATTGGGATGGAGTTTGCATAGAAAATGGTGATAATAGCGTGAATACAATCTATGAGTGCATGAGAGGAATAGCAGCTGGAGGTAGCTTTAAGAGATGCCAGGAATTGGAAGTGATAAAGAATTGAACCACTCAGCCTAATATACAGTATACTAGACTAATACTAGGCTAAGAATAATGTATAGGAAAAAATGATTGTAGAGCTCTTTTTTTTACCTACTTTTCTAGCTCGAAAAGTGTGGCATTACATGTGTTGCAAGATTGACAGGGGGAAGAAGCAGTCAACTTTCTCGATGCTTTGGAGGGCATAAAAAAATCCGTTTTCTTCATATAGGCCTATATTTACGCTGACAGAAATTTTTTTCCGCGGATCTCCTCCAAAACTACCGGATGGGTTTTTTCGAGACCTAGATAAGTTATAGTCTCAATTTGAAGATGGGTACCAACAATTTTTTTGACGAATGATTAATAGTAATTCCTCAGCGCGTTTCCAATTGAGTTAATACGATTTGTGTAGGTTACGGTTAATGATATTGGGAGTTATCGAAATATCAATTTGCAAAGATCGCAGAAACAACTGTTTTTGTCTCGTAGCAGTTTGGGCAAGGGGAAAGGGAGAGGTTTTTCTGGAGACGTTTCGCAGGTTTTAGATGACTCGTAGCCTAAATTAAAACAAAATTCAGGTTTCCTTATTGGATTGTAGGTATTTTAACTCTGTTATCAGTTGATGTGACGTCATAGTGATAGAATTTATAAGCTGAGTTGTATTGTTCATTCTACAAATATTTGACATGATGGACAGGTCATTGGTATTTAATTTACAGAGAGGGAGTGACTCTCTCAATGATTTTTGGATTGTGAGAAGAAAAGTCGTGTACTACTCACGCGACTGCGTGAGTCTTTTTTTTAGTTGGTTCCGATAAAGACGCCGTAGAAGCGTCGAAACGTAAACCTCTTTTACAATCTTATTTGTATGTACGAGTAATTATAGTGCGAGTAAAGCCGTTTTTACTTCAATCTTGAGAAATATTCGAAGTCCAATAATATTCTCGGACTTGGTCGTTTTTTTAAGTAGAATATCTCAAAGAATTTTTGAAGTCCAAACATATTTTGGTACTTCGGTCGTTCTTTTGAGTAAAATATTTCAACAAACATTTCCAAGTCCAAAAATATTCTTGTACTATGTCTTTTTTTAAGTAAAATATATTGGAAAATATTCAATGTCTATACAGACCCCCTTGATACAGAACCGCAGTCCGAAGCATGAATACAGCAACCGAGTGTGCGAACACAAAAACTTTGAAGACTCGCGGAATCATATTCCCACCAAATGTGGCGTGAAATACCGACTCGTAACCATGTCCTCACTCACTATTATTTGCGTTTGGACCGGCCTATAGTAGCCCAAGTGTCGTTCCCGAAAATGAGATCAGGTTGTTTTTCCCATAAGTCTAGTGTTATTTCGTCAAGCTGTATCTTCGTCAATATGGAATTACGAGTATTGGCCGTAATAGCTTTTTCAAACCTCTTTGACCAATACTGCGAGATACAATAATCAAAACACATAAAAACAGATTTTCTGAAATCATCCCGTTTTTCGGTATGTTCTGTAAACGGCCACTACAGTAAAGATAGAGGGCGACTCTTTCGCGATCCAAACGCAAATAGGGCTCTAGTGAAGTTGCTGTTTTTGTGAAATCATCATAAAAATTGCTGATTTCGTGAGAAAGCAACGCTGCTGCAGAGTTGGACCATTTTTAGCCAAACCCAACCAAGCGACATGAAAACAATCTGGGGAAAAGGAGGATCTCCGCTTAGAGTAAAGGAGCATTTTCTTCATTTCTCTAGATTGTTATCATGTCGCTTGGTTGGGTATGGCTACAAAGGATCTAGTTCATGAGAGAGGCAGCATTATAAAAATTCGGCGGCCGAATACTTGCACTCAGGAACTGCCGATAATTCGAGACACAGAATTTGAGTAAATTTCAAAACATGAAACTTTCACAAATAAAAAAGTCTAATGCGCATGGATCATGAAATATTATTTCGACAGTTTGAAATATTTTTATGAGAAAAAAATTAAGTTTGATTCAAAACGAAAGAAGTAAAAAAGTAATGAAACGCGTAATAATGAAAGAATTTTTAAAATTCGTTACCGGTATTGTTACGATCATATCTTTAATCATCGATCATTGTTCATATCTTTGAGTATTTGTCGTATTCAGATCTCAATGTTCTCAATACGGCACTACACGCTGAACTAGTACAGTCTAGTTTGAAACTGATAATTCCACTTCTACCACTTTTTGCATCTATCGACCAATCAAAATCAAACTCTGGAATCTAACGCTTTTCATGATGATCATTGGCTATTGTTACAGATTGCACTTTCCAACTATATCAGCCAATCAACAATGAGTTCTCGATGCTATCAGTTTCCGCAATACTATTGGTGGATGAAAACCAACTCAATCTGTATATGGGGCTTTTCCATGTCGGCTCATTGCATACGTATTCTCCTACGTGCTATCGAAATGGTAGTATTTCTAACATTGCACTTATGGGTGTTGCTGGATTGCATACTCATTTTCATTGTGGAGTAGTTTGCCATAAGAGCAATGTTAGAAAAACAACCATTTCGATAACACGTAGGAGAATACGTATGCAATGTGCCGACATGGAAAAGCCCTATAAGGAGGATTGTTTTGCCCATGAGATCAGTTCGAGTCCGGGAGCGAACTAAGAAGAAGCCAGAAGAGGCTGTTTCAGTGGAAGTCTTTATTGATGAAGAACAGAAGAAGCCGGATGAGACTGTTAATGCTGATGTTAACGACGATGTTCTTGGGAAGATGAGAATGAAACCAGCTATCAATCGAGGATTGGATATCAACTTTGCATATTTCCTAGCTGATGGACTAATATTATGTCAACTGATGTATTTATCCTTGAATAAATTACTATTCGTAATAGTATGATTTTCGCAGTTTTTGCCGAGATGGCTCGCCAAATTGAAAATCATTTGTCTCTTCTAAACTCGCATCAATTCGTACTATGTATCATTTCACAGGTAAGTGCATCGCCGATAACCCTGTTCCGTTCCAAAGGACCCCACGCATACAAATTCCCAAAACCGAAATACTCTATCTCGGTTTTTACAAATTTGGCTAACGAAGAAAGTTGCACCCATATGAGGGAGTAAGAATAGATGTCTACATTCAATAACTCGGACATTTTATCTTATGGAAATGTAGAAGGAATAATTATAATGAAGTGTTGCTGAATTTCTAATTCATGAAATCGGTAGAAAAGGGGCTGCTTAATTTAAGTGATCGTCAAAAAAAAATGACAGTATTCACGCAATCGGCAAATTCGTCGCGTATTTTCATGAACTCTGTAACAGCGTTGCTCCTTTCACGAAATCGACAATTTTTCTGATGATTTCACAAATCCTGCGTTTTATATTTATACTTGATATAATATATAAATAGTAAGAAGATTTACGTTGAACAAAATAAAGGCTAATGGATCAAAAAATGTATGGGTAAGAAGAGTGGATAACGAGTAACAAATAGCATCATACAACGAATTCTTGAACAAATTAGTCTAATATAATCTTATGTTTAACGCCCATATGGGATTTAAAACTACTCTTAATTGCAAACGCTCGATCACATACGCTGCATACAAATTTTCTGGGAACGCCGCACTCAAACCTCAGATGAGATGTTAAACTTCCTTTATGTTTATACTTTCGACCACAAGTATTAGGACATGCGAACCTCCATTCATCTTCAACAGTATGCGATAACGAGTCTGAAACAAAGAAAGTAAATTTATATCCACGCGATGCGATATGTTTGTTGTATATACATAAGACTGGGCTAATCTTCAACTCTTTCGTCCAGAGAATCGAGTTGATTGCGCTAGAACTGGTTATACGAGTAACTTACTCGACTATCATACTATAACAGTTTGTTGATACAGAAATCGCTGTAATAGAGAAATACATGTGGCGAAAGATTTATAAGAAAAAAGAACTTTTAAAAATTTGGTAAGATAGAAAAAATTCAAAGAGAAATGTTCAACTTGGACTATACCGGTAGTTTCTTTTTGTACAAAAGGATTAAAACGAGAACCTGTTGAACGACTGCGAAACTTTAGAAACCAAGATGACGACGCGATTAATAAACGAATTGACTTCAATCTTTCGCATGAAGACGATATCTCTCTTAGGAAAGTAATGGTAAAGATTGTTAACCGCAATTGAAATCGGTTCATTGCCATTTGTTGAGGAAAGTTTTTTTCGAATAAACCTGTGCAAGGTAACGGCCTTTAACGTAATCACTCGTGGGTTTTAAATTCTCAAAATTTTCAAAATTATTATAAAACTCGACTAAAATGTGATAAGTGACTTCTAAGTGAGAATCTTGCAAAGGCGTCTGCAGTAATCGCACGAGTCATAAGATTATCACTTCACTCACGTGAAAAATATGTGATTTGTATCATGCTGTATATAAAAATACGCCATCAAGAGTATATTTCATGCCAAGGAGCAAAAGCGACGCTTTGGATGACGAGTTCGGTACGTTGCGAAGCAAGCCGAGCCGAACGAGTCATTCGAAGTCGCTCGCTCCTTGTCTTGGAAAATATTTTTTATAACGAATACTGCGAAGAGTGCGCTTTTGGCGTGCTGATTTTAGAAGCGAAAACGTCGTCGTGATAACTAGATTAGACTTATGAATAAATAAAAACATATCATTTTGTTTGTTACGTTATCTTCTTTATTCCTAATTTCATTCATTCTTTATTACAAGCTGTTGTTATTATACTCGTCAAACTTCAATTAGAAACTGAGATGTTCGTACGTTCATTCTTCATCATTGATCATTCTGTAGTGATAACAGCGCAACAATTATTCAAAGTTACAACAGGATAGAAAAGTAAGTGGAGAGGACAGAAAAGTAGCGTTATCACATTTTCAAGCGCTATAGCTAACGCGAGCGCAAACGGACGTTTTCGCTTCTAAAATCAGTACGCCAAAAGCGCACTTTCGCAGTGTGAGTTATGAAAAATGTATTTTAGCCGTCACTCTTTATTTCAATCAGAAATCGTGATCATAATAAATACGCGTAATTAGTACTCGCCTAGTATTATCGACGAACTTGTACTACGAGTATTTTGTTTTTTGTTGCCGTCTCTTCTTATCGTCGTCTTTACCATAGTTGTATTTCTGCGCTGATGCGGAAGTGTATCGGGGGCGTATTGAAACGTTTGCAAAATTAATTATAATATCAAAGGAATGGAGCCAAAAACCAAACCGTCGTTCTTTTTTTTTCTTCTCCAACATCAAAAAGAATGATTTCGCCATCATTTATCAATTTTTCGTTTTCACTGACTCCCTTTATGATGAAAATCAAAAACGTAGCCGGCCTCTTCTTCATCACAGCATTCAGACGAAGAAACGCCATTTACTTCGAAACTTGGATACCATCAAACCAAATAAGCTCAGTGGGACTATTTTAGTCAGCTCAGTCACTTTATACAAGTACGTATGCGGAACAAAAAAATCTATACGAAAATGTAACACGCCGTACCAAAAAAAATACTTAGAACTTTTATTAAAACATGAACAGTAACCACCAAATGGTTTCACGTAAGATGTAAGCATAGACACCAATAATGAAGAGGGAAATTGAAAAAGAAATAAAAACGCAATTAGATAACGACGAGTATTTTATGTTGATTGGCCATGTGTTTTTTGTAGCTACCTTTAATAGCAAAAGCGCGATTACAAATTTCGCAGTGAAATTTTTTAGGTACGCCACATTCAAACTTGAGATGCGCATTCAAACTGCGTTTATATTTGTATTTTCGACCGCACATATTTGGGCATACGTACACGTATTCGTTAGCATCTACCACAGCAGATGAAGCTGCACCTGTAACAAAATTGGCTAAACATTAAATACAAAAATGAATGAAAGCAAAAAAAATGGCTAATCGGCATACGGCGTGTAGCCTACGTGAATATCAGTTAGAGAAGTTCTGAGAGAAACTTAACATGTTCGACAAAATATGTGTACGTATATCCATATAAACGCCACGCGAACAGTATCTACGTATTATGCGATCATTCAAATGAACAAGCCAAAAATACTTATCAATCCAAACGTCTGACGATTTGGTGGCTGTTCGACCACTTCGGAGAATTTTTCAAAACCATCCGCAAAAAATAATGCTGCCTTCAACTAAGTATCCCATTATAACCTTACGTTTTAATTTTTTTTTTCTCGCTACTTCCTCTTTTTTTTTTTTTTTTTGTTTTGTTTTTAACATTTTCAGCACTTTTTGATATTATTTGGCATTTATACTTGTTTTTGGCATTTATTCCATTTTTGTATTTTTTGACAGGATGAAAATTTTTTCAGGCTCCCTACCCTCTGAAACGTGCTTATATTCGGTTTCTATGCCTCCCGCCTTTCAGGAAATAACTTGACCAATGCCAACGAATCCGGTCTCTTATTATAACCGTTTAGCCCCGAGTATTGCCCGTTTGACCGTTATGACTAGGGCAAGTAAAAATATTTTTTTATCCGTCTGAAATATTTTTTTTTAAATCTCAAAATATGTGGAAATATGTGCTAATAAATTTTTTTAAAGAAAACGTCAATTTGAGTACAAAAAATTCTAAAAATCAATTGAATAAAAGAAATATTAATAATATACGTCATTTTGAGTACAGAAAATTCGAAAAATCAATTTAATAAAAGAAATATTAAAAAAGACTTTGATTGCAGTTGATGAACACATGCATGTGCACATAGTTGAACAAAAAACTTTGCCTATTACCTCTAAAAATGTCCAAAATTTCACAATGAGTTGCGAGAAATCGAGTTAAAATTAGCTTTTGGAAAAAATGGAAAATATGTGAAAATATTTTTTTTTCACAAAATATGTAAAAATATGTGCTATCAAATTTCAATGGGGTACCCAAGGTATGCTGAAACGGATGATTTTCGAACTATTTACGTCATAACTAGTAGCGAAAAAAATATGTGAAAAATATTTTTACTTGCCCTAGTTATGACCAGAAACAGTGCAGGTGCAACTTTCTGGGAGTTAATTGAGACTTGTCTGGGGAAAAAATAAATAACGATCAGAAACCTTACTGGAGCGTAAAACTGAAAACACAATCTCATTTCTCGACACAAAATTGTCGATAACATTTCACTGATGGCGCGAGATAGATTTAAGAAAAAATATATAAATAGTGTAAAAGTCTTTTAAGGTGGCAGCTACAATACGCGAAACCAGGCAACGAGCAACGTGCCCTTTGCCTCATCAGTTTTTTATACGCACACTACTGTTTCACTTCTTTTATTGTAGATACCATTCGATGAAGATGGCAATGATTACGAAATTGCTCGTTGACAGTTGCTAGTTACTCACTTTTCCTTTGCTGTAGCTACGTACTAATTTTATCAGAAAACTCAACGTTGCGATGATTTTTCGGAAAAACGTCTGTTCCGGGAAAGAAGCCGTCTATGTATGAATTATAATATCAACAATGGATTTCTTGTTTCAAAGAATAAGATCTATACTGAATTATTTGTAAAAGACACTATAACGACTTTTGCAAGTCTCAAATACACTGTGATCGAGAGGAGGGCGTAACAAGAATTAATGTAGACGCGGATAGAATAATTTTAAGGAGTTCATTTTAGTAGTACAATATACGTCAAACTTTTTATTGGGACTTGCCTATTCGTGAAACTTGTGAGCTTTACGCTGGTCAGTTCGCGTGAAAAACGCCAGCCATTAACGCTTATCGCTTATTATGTAATCTACTGTACCTGTATTCTTGTGAGCAGTTATTATTTGGTCTTCGACCTGTACGTATTGATAATATTTATTCTTTGTCTCGTTTGCGTTAATTTTAAAAAGACTGATCAAGTACTGAAGAGAGGATACTCGAAACAAGTACACACAATAACACAAAAGAGTTTTTCATAAGAATCACAGAAAATTACTAACAGATCGCGAGCGCTTTCTGTTGAAAACACATTATCTAGCGAGACGAGAAAGTACAATAATTCTCGATCTGGTACCTTTTATACACTATAAAGAGCTTGTAAATCGATTCAATTGATTATAGAATTTTCGCGTCGTTTCTTGTCTCTCTGTTGTTCAAATTTCAAGTTCGCTCCGCGGACTTACAAATCGATTTACCTCCTTTACTTGAAAAATTTCTTCTCGGCATATCAACATTTGGCACACCACTGGCTTGAATTAGAATGCTGCCGTAAAAAAGTTAAATTGACGTACATCCAAATCGACGATCAGGTAAACTGTATCTTTCGGACGATTGGTGCGAGTGTACGAATCGTGATACTGATAACACACTACCATTACTTCATTGATGGAATAACAGGGAAAAATTCAGATCTAAGAAATTGGAGCTTTCTTTCACATAGGATTAACTGTGTTAAATGAACGTTGGATATATCCAAACCGCGACCCAAAAACACCAGTATTGGAAGCAGGGATGCTTGTATTGGAAAACTAGAATGATAATTAAATTTCTCATCGAAAAAACGTCTTTGTAACGCATATTTACATCTCAATTAGCCGTAAGCCGTATTTAATCTTATTTTAAGAAAATGGAACTTCTTCTCGATCGTCGATTTGGATATACGTCAACCCAATTTTGTATACGGCAGAACGGTGCCCGCGAAAAATGCTGAACGTAGGCTCACAAATCGTACTTAACAAAATCGATTTATTCGACTCACCGAAGAGCTCGCAAAAATTTACCTGGACGACGTCGGCAACCCCTGCTTCAAAATGGAGCTTTTGGCAGAAATATCCCCCCCAACGAAGGTTACGACCCCTGTCATTCACGTAGCATCTTCACAACAATCAACGCCTGCGATGGTCAAAGACGCAGTGATAGAAAAATTTCATGGGTGAAACTTCAACGCGGTAACCTGATTAAACACACTTGAAAACGAATGTAGGTACTCAGAACCAATATTCGTCTCTCCCTGGAAGAACCGACCACCGACTGATGCCAAGCAACCCGAACAATTCTCAAAACCGAAGCATGGGCTCCATGGAGACAGTCATTTCTGAGTGCAAATTGTCGAAAGGTTGGTCGGTTTGAGTAATTAAATGAACTTCTTATCCCTGAAATTCAACCTTTTCTCCTTATTGACGACATCATAATTGAAACTCGTGATCGTGAATAATTTTCAGCATTCGACATTAAGAGTGCATTTTGGTCGATTCTCATACAATGTGAGGATAGGTATGAAACTGGCTTTATTAAACAGATTGGTCATTACACTTATTACGAGTGCAGGAGTATGCCATCTAGCAATATTTCAACGTGTTCTTTCCGTAATAATTCGATGAAACAGTCTCGATTCTTTTTGTACCAATTATATAGATGATATACTAATGTATTCAAAACCTTTGATGCGCGTTTTGAACATTTGGAGGTAGCATAGAAGAACCTGCGAATTTCGGTTTACTTTTGATTAGAGCCCGGATTTGTCGACATTTTTCCCTCTTTTTCCTGAAGAGGCGAATAGCTTTTAATAAAATAGAAGTTCAAATCTCAGTGAAAAGGACCAGGGGAAAAAATTTTATTTTGCCATAAAATGCCGAAATTGTGCCAGATTCGTTGGTTTTGAGTACAAAGTTTGAATTTGTTGTCTTTTCATTCACAAATAAAAGGAGACGCGCAGTAAGCTTTTAATAAGAAGAAAAGTAATCATTGAAATATCATTTATGCGACAAACCTTGAGAAAGTTTCTTCGACTAGAAGTTCTCCATTCTCTACACATAGTGACCAAAAAGAAATCGTCTCCATGTCGAAAATAATAATTCATTATTATTCACAATCTTGTGATTGGTCAACCACTTGTATTTGTATGCATCTCCCATGCGGGAGGTTGCAATCGCCAAGAACTTTACATCTTACCACTAAACTATGATTTACAATTTTAATGTTGTTCTATTCTATTCCATTGTTCGGTCAATCATGGTAATCCTCTTTCTTCCTCTTGTTTTCTTCCCTGGAATTTTCCCATTGGCCACCAAAGAGAACAGTTCGTCGTTCGTCATTTTATTCTCGATAAACTGACGCTTGCTAGCTTTAATCGTGTTCCACAGGATTGGGCTGTCAGTTCCTACCCTCTTCAGTACTTCTTCATTTCGAACCTTCTCCGTCCACTTGATTCTGTTAATTTTCCGGTATATCCACATCTCAAACGCGTTGACCCTACCAGTTTTGATTAAATGGAGTAAGGAAGTTGAAATTGAATTAATAAAAATTCAACATCCTCATCAGATGTATTGAAAACTATAGCTAAGTAACTACAAAATGAGTATTTCCTACTGAAGAGACATAAGGAAAATAAGCAGTCCGAGAAGGCTGGAAGAGGTTTGTGCACTAATCTTCTGTAAACAGTTGGATTGTCGTCCAAATCAAGAAGCAGGCAAACTGTATCTTTACGACAACTAAGGAAGAATGTTTCTTTTTGATTGTTGATTGGGATATGATGTCAATAAAACTTTGTACAGCAGGGATGTTCTCATAATCACAGAACAGCAGAACATATTAAGGAACTATACAAGATAGGTATATGTGTAAGATTCCGTCACGCCGCAATCTCGGTAACTGCGCTACTCGCAGACAGGTTTGGCAGGCGTAGTTATATTAGTTAGTAGGACGGTTGATGTTATCATCTTCCGAGCTACGACATGTCGTTAGCATACAATCGGGAATGTGAACTTCTTGTTGATTCAGTGTTTATCACTGTAATCTCAGAAGTATTGTTGTATTTTGTGAGCTGTACCACAGTACAATCTTACATATGTGCAAGTGATAAGAAGAGGACCGTTGCCGAGTTGTTGAAGTCAAAGGAGAAGCAGTTTCAGGAGGTTTCAGGAGTGCCGTGAGAGATATTTAAATATCAAACATCGAATTTCGATCAATTAGAAAGACTATATTAGTGGGAACAAAAAAAGTTCTCGTATATTTTTCGTTGCTAGAATTCTTGTATTTGATGTTTGATGCTATTGAGATACTACTTAGATTGCTCCTCCTTTGACTTTATCAACACAGTGACAGTCCTATTCTTATCATTTGCGCATACCCATCTTATATATAGTTCCTTACAGAACAGTCGCTCACTGATGTGGTTTCAATAAATAAAAAAACGACGGCTTCCTTAACGAAGTTAAACGAGGAACGCAGGGAACCTGTTTCATGAGTCAAATGGGATTTGGTATTGAAAATTCAAGGAAGCCTAGACCTAGATAAAGCTAGTATAAAGAAGGCCTAGTATAATATAGTTTGAGAGTCTAAATTTTTCTCGAATCTCCAGCTATATATGATAGCTCGAGAGTCGAAATTTTTTCCAAGTCCCCCTCATAGCTCGAGAATCGAAATTTTTCCAAGTTTTTTGCTGGATGGCGCACGGCAAATTTCTCAAAAAGCCCCCCATAAAACTGGTTCTCTGTTAAAAGCGGTTACCAACTCGTTCACATTCGAACGCAAAAACAACTTTTCTCGTTGCGGTAAAACAAGCGAGTACATCCTTCAAATATTCACATTCTCATATTTTTCTAGCTTGTTTTCTTCAAATAACAAAACGCATGAGAATGTTTTACAATGCGACCTACTTTGCCGAACATAACCTATCACAAACCCGTCGCATACACAAATATGAAAAGATATATGATACGAACTATTCCACACTACTGATACATCTCTTTTAAATCGGCTACCTAGTTCAGGTGGTATTTCAGGATAATGTAATTCTTGGCGAGCTACCGAATCAAACTGATACCTCTCTTTTAAATCGGCTAGTTCAGGTGGTATTTCAGGATAACGTAATTCCTCGCGAGCTTATAACAATAGTGGAGGAATTCTATTCTGTATTAGTTTCTCGTTCACTCGTTTCTCCTTTACACGTTCCTCGATTTCTGACGACTCAACCTATAACGAGTATTTAATATATTCAATACATAATCTTCTTACTCGAAAATTCAAATCAGAGATAAGTAGTGTACCTACGTATAAATACATACGAAGAACGCACTTAAGATTGAATTATGCGTTATCATACATCATATTTTCAAAAATTTGATACCGGTATTCTTTTTCCAAGAAGCTTCCAGCTGCTAACACTCACGTCAGCAGACTGCAGGGAATATGACGTTTTGTGACGTTTTATTACAATTCGTTATTAAAATCGTTCAACAGTATGAGCACGTCGCAAATCGAAAAAGAAAACGCGATCACCAACTCGTTTACATCGTACAGAAAAACTGCTTTTCTCTTTGTAGTAACAATCGAGTCAATGTACTATATCGCACATTGCACATTGAAATCGAAAGATCGGAGAACAACAATCGCAAAACTGAAGAAAAATTAAAATAGCGATTGGAAGTTGTTCATACCTCGTAGGAAACGGCATGAAACTAATAATAAGGGATTTTCGCATCTTCTTTTCCAAAATCATTTCGCTTACCATTATACAGAGAAAGATAGTTTTGTTTTCCACCAGACACATGAAAAGAAACAGTTCTATGTTTCAATACATCCATCATGCCCTACCACCTTCTCATGCAGGAACAAACTGAATGAACAAGATAAAAAATGCATACAGAAAAAACAAGGTGAGAGGTGAACGCAGTCACTGGTTTGAAGGATAATTGTTCCTTCTTTTTTCAGTTTTCAGAATTCAGAAGTTTGTTCTCAATTTTTTTGATAATACTCATCTCTCTTCACAGAATATTTTATCCATTTTTTAAAAAGAAAGAACAAATTTTCCCGATAATTCTCACTTTGCTTCTATCATTCTTATCTGAATAATATTTTACTCGTAGTATTTACTTTTAATTCCGCTTTTCAACTGATAAATCATTAACATCTGGACTATAAGCACTGAAGCCAGAATTTTCACCAACTATTTTCCGTCACTTCTTGTAATACTTATAAGAATATTCCCATTTTGGATTTGCAAGACGTAATAAGGAAATGAATAAATACATTTAACTCAATTTTGATTTAATTTTCAAGTGTTAGATTACTCTACAATCATTTATTTATTTTGCGCCAGTGTTATCTACTTTCATTCATATTTTCGCGACCAATTCAATCAATTCATCTCTTATCATTCAATTCTATTCCGTAAAAACAAACACGCACACAACTAACCTAGTCAAACTGATATCTATCAGAAAATAAAACTTGAATGACAAATGTAATTAATAATCGTAATTAAAACGCAGTACAAAATACAAATATGTGATCAAACTGATATCACAGAAAAACAATTATTGAAAACCTGAAGAAGAAAGAAAATAGATGTTATGAAACAACATAAGTTACATCCAAACATATTGAAAGTTTAACATGTGAACAATTACTCCACACATCTACATTTGTATCATTTCTTGATTTATTTTACAATTTGTATTTTCATACATTTTTTAATTGTTTTCTTCGCTTATAAAATAACATAACGCATTAAATGTTATGCTGAAACCTGTTTTGTAGAAAATAAACTACCAATCAACTGTTATCCATCTTTCACATAAAATAAGGCAAACTTTGGTCGGGAACATGATATGTGTAACAAAGCGACATAACATGCTTAATATCTATGGACAAAAAATAATATTACCCAGTACAAGAACAAAACAAAGTAAATATAAAAAGGAAAACACTTGCCCCACTTCTGTCAAAAACATTTTTTTATTCCCAGTTTCCTTATTTAAAAATAAAAAAAGTTTTTGACAAAAATGGCGACAAATATTTTCCTTTTCATGTAAATAACTGTCTTGGTAAGAATTCCAACAAATCAATAAAAACAGGTGATGAAAGTGATATTGGAGAAGAACAATTGCAAAACCAGAAGAAGAAACAAAAACAGCCATAAACTTGTTTACTTTTTTAGACAAAAATTTTTCCTGAAGTGAATAGCAGAACAATCGACCTATATTGATCAATATCATATCAAAACTTGAAAATCAAAAGGTTGTCAAACAACAATTGATAAGCTGAAGAAGAATGGCAAGTGATTTGTGAGTTGCAGAACAAGCACAAACCTAAAAAGACAACCGAAAACAAAACTCTAATTGAAAAGTTGAGCTCTGTACATGTAGATTGTTCTTGCTTTACTACATTGCAAACTATACAAATAAAACAGGACTGCTTCAAGTATTTCTATTGTTCAATGGTGTTGCCAAATTCACAAATTTGGTAGAAAATCATCTGCCTAATCTAATTCAAGGATAAAAATCTACGGAATTGGTAAAGGAGTTCACAGATCTGGCAATTTTCCTGCTGAATCCGCGGATTTGGTAATTATGTGACTTTGATGTAACATATATGTAATATGTGATACGCCTAATTCTTGTAATTGTCACTTTTGAGTAACTGACAACCAAAATACCAATTACCTGCACTAATGGACAAGACACGAAATTAGCAAAACGACCACCCACCTAATTCATGAAATTGATGAAGAATTTTCACCATTTTCATGAATTCTACAAACTTTTTTGGTCAATTTCACAGAATCAACAAAGCTATTTTTACAGATTTTATAACGGAAGAAAAAATATTTTCTTTCTTAAACAGAAGGAGAGGATGCCTGTATAGAGGCGAAAGACCTCCTACATTAAACCTACTCTACAAACATGTAAAATGGTAAATTCGTCGTTATTGAAATATTTTTACTACGGTTAAGAAATGGAACTTCAAATTGACAATGCAAAGTATGTACTGAGGCAGTCTTGTACACAAACAAAAAGAATTTGATAAAATGTTATAGGCAATGAAAGAAATGTAAAGCAGAGTTGATGTGCCTTATCATCCAAGTCCGACGCGACAGAAAATTGCTGTTGAGAACTTGAAGCACCAAGTGGATCGCATGAATATTTGTACTACTAGATCACGGTGTTTTGCAGTGCGTGATCGTCGGCAGCGAGCCGGCAATATTATTGTTTCGATTCACGCATTCAATCGAGGTCAAGGAGACCTGAGCAACCTTGTGGTCGTTTTTCTCCAAAAGAAAGAAGGAAAATTTAGTCTAGGGAGTCGACATGGAGTCTTTAATATATGGTTTTAGCGGAACGCAATTGCGCCAACAAAATTTGGTTCTCTGACTACAGCAAACCTTCAAACGGAAGCAGAGCATTTGTTGCTGGAACTTGTTCGGCTGAGGTCAGTAGGAACAGGACAGAGATATTACCACTGTTCCTGCCGTACAACTTGCAATACTAAAAAGTGTATGAGTACGAAAAATGGCATGCGATGAAAATTGGTATGTCACGCAGGCCACAGTTGCTCCAAAAAGGACACCTTAATTTAATGTTTCTTTCCTTTTAATAATTTTTTTGTACGCAATATTATTGTAGACTGCTAGAATATGATTTCATGCCATTCAGCTAACAATAAAATAAAATTGTTTTTCTAGTGCATAATTGACATTGAAAGTATAAATTGGCGCTGCACATAATATAAAAATTAGAACTATTTTCTTTCAACGTTTAATGAATGGAAAAAGGTGGCCTATTTCATATAATCGACAATTTTATGCAGTTCACGATTTCTAACTCGAGAAGCGCTGTACCTATCGACTTGAAATCTTCGCCACATATTCGTATTATACCAGAGCAAATTTTAAGCCATAAATGAAAATTTTAGCTCCCATAGAAAAAAAGTTATTATTAAAAATGTCGTGAACTCGCTGTACGCGATTGACGCGATTCGATGGGTAACTACACGCAACTGTCTACTGTATTTCTCTCCTACCCTCACATCGGATTTTGGTGCTACCTTCTGAATTGCAGCTCTTTTTATTTTCTTAACGTTACTGGAAATGCAGAAATCGTACAATATTTGACTCACTGTCTGTAGAAAGGCGACTGTGACAACGATGATATGTTTTAAAAAGGTTAAGATTTTTTCGTGCAGAGAAAAGGATAATTTAGCAAATAATTGAGGCTCTGCTCGCACAATAAAGAAATGAAAACTCGAGATGAGTATCGAGTTTTCGTTTCTTTATTGTGCGAGCAGAGTTTCAATTATTTGCTGATGATATGTTTGTATGTCTGTTATTTGAACGCTTTTACCTATTGATGTGTAGTATTTTTTAAAAGTCTTATTTTTATTTGGGTAAAGCTCTAGATAAATTTCAACGTTCTGACTCCTACTGGACGGAGTAATGAGCGAAAAACTAAAAGGTAAAGAACGATAAATTTCGACGTAGTAAAACTGTTTCTCACTGTACACGTTGTTCTAAGTGTTTAAACGCGTTAGAACAAAAATTGTAGCCCCTGTAATTTCCTTCCGAATGAGTCTAATTTCCAATTCACATGATAGATATAAAAAAAAAAAAAAAAAAAAAAAAGAGAGAGAGAGAGAGAGAGAGAGAGAGAGAGAGAGAGAGAGAGAGAGAGAGAGAGAGAGAGAGAGAGAGAGAGAGAGAGAGAGAGAGAGAGAGAGAGAGAGAGAGAGAGAGAGAGGCTGTCCATCCCTTTCCTTAATCATTGCAACTGGTAAAATAATGAATTAGTCCGTTTTTTGCTGCAATACAGCCTTTACCTGTCAAGTTAGCTCTTACCGTTGAAATCCAAATATTTACAAAACACATATCTACTCAACACATAGCTGGCGGTCAGGCGCGCCGCCAACCGCTAGTGTACATATAAATGTAAGAATATCGGCTGATTGTTAACCGGTGCTCTAAGTCTTTCCGGCATTCCGTTTTCCCGATATCTTAACGCACGTACAAAACGTGAAATCAATTGATGACTATGTACTACTATTATCTACCTTATAAAACATCAACTACAAAACCTATCTATGAGTGTCGATGCAACGCTACCAACACGAAAACTTGTGAAAACCTACCAACACGAAAACTTGTGAAAACGGTAAAGTGTTCTTACAAAAATATCGTTCAATAGTTTAAACTCACAGATCATAAAACGCAAAATTTGCTTACTAACTCAGTAACTCACAGATATGTATCCATTTTAATGATTACTCCATATCGCCTCGACTATTAAATTTATTTATAATTTAAATACCTAATACTAACACTATATAAAAACAAATACTGCTACACACAAAATTCATCACAATGCTACTGGAATTATTTTGTGTATGTTGATCATATGTTTTTTGAAACTACCTTTCAAGGCAAAAGCTCCATCGCAGATTTTACAATGGAATTTCTTAGGTACGCCGCATTCAAACTTCAAATGCGAACTCAAGCCTTTTCTATACTTATATTTTCGACCACAGTTGTTAGGGCATATATACTTGGTGAAATTTCTGGCCCACAAAAGATTCAAGCCTGTAACAATATAGGTGAAGTAATGATAATTTTTTTTTTTTCATCTATGAGGTAGAACACATTACAGTACAACACACATGTTCCAGAATTTACATTATTGTACGGGCAATCGCCCTTCTTCCTCTTCATTCATTCGCTCTTGCTTCTTCTTTTTCTCTTCCTAAGGATTCAGAATATGAGTGCATTTGCATATACTTTCGCGCTAATGATTACTGAACAAATTTAAAAAAGGAATTTGAAAATTTACAATACATATTTGTTTACAGATTAGCAAATTACAATTCCACTGAACAACATCAAACAAGTACAACAGAATTCAATCTTCTACACTACAAAATGTAATCCACTATTTTATGTTTGTTGATCATGTGTTTTTTAAAACTGCCTTTCAAGGCAAAGGCTCCATTGCAGATATCACAACGAAATTTTCTGGGTACACCGCACTCAAACTTCAGGTGTGAACTCAAATTTTTTCTATACTTGTACCTTCGACCGCAATTGGGGCATGGAAAATAATTGCATATATCGACGTACATAGGTAAACCGTGTCCTGTAATGAACATTGAACACCATAATACAATCGTCAAATCATACTAAAAACGGTCTTAAGTTTTATTTTTCAACTGCTTGAATTGTTCTTCGACCAGACAAAAAACCAAAGCGTTATGTCTACAGGTGGAATGGGTAACATTGGAAATGACCGACATCTACGCGCAAAGATTGATTAGAGAACAGATACACAATTTCAGTCAGAATGAAAAGAATCTTGTAACTGTACGAGCTCACCAATATTTTTCAAAATTCAAAGATTTTTTCTTTACCATGTAAAAAATAGAATTACAGGCTGATCTGAATTACGGATAATACTAAAAAATGCTCTTAAAAAAAAACAAAAAACGATAAAACGATGTAGTCAAATAAAATTAATGATCATTTTTCATATCTACTATAATAGGGATTCGAAGTTCTCTGTTGGTCATTTTTAGCATTACATATTCAAGTCTATTATATACTTTATGTCAAGTTACAAATAAATAGCTTTCCCGCAAGTAAAATTTTATAGAACAGCTTCCCAACGGATAGTTTAGTACAAGTCTAGTATACTGCTGTGGAGATCTAGCACAAGTATAATGTATCTAGTATAATCCTAGTATGAAGCTAGTATACAAGGGAAGGTCAGAGCCACGCAAAGTGTACTCGCAGATTTTTGAATCACCTACTGAGGATAAGCACGCACGCGCTTCTAGTTTGAGTACTGATGAGAATATTTTTCTCAAAAATGGAAGGGTGTACTCGGAAATTTTCAGATTGAGGTAGAGGTATTTATTGGAACTTTCTCTGTGTTTTAATAGTAAATTAATGTGG
The DNA here is from genome assembly GCA_035079385.1 of Aspidiotus rigidus. Classification (NCBI taxonomy): domain Eukaryota; kingdom Metazoa; phylum Arthropoda; class Insecta; order Hemiptera; family Diaspididae; genus Aspidiotus; species Aspidiotus rigidus. The sequence continues at coordinate 1,375,036 of JAVHKY010000009.1, read as the reverse complement.
TTTGTTTGAGGATAAAAAGTAGCGAATGATTATTCTTTCTTGGTTGAATCTCACCTTATGTCATATTTTATGCGTACTCAGAATAAAAATTCGTACGGAAACGTGAACGCACCAATATTTTCCAGGCAGAAATATATGCGAATTATTTGTACCTGTTCATAGCTGTTACTCACTTATGAAGCAAACATTATACTACACATTTTATTTACGAGTATTAACACGTTATTTATGATTCAAATTAAAGTTCGTTCACAAATGACATTGACACCATGTGTAATAATTCGAGTACAATACCTCTGAAAGTACCAGTGTTGTAGCCCATCACCAACAATTGAGGTGTGGTAGGTACTTAGAAGATTACTTTATGTATGATACCCATATGAGTTTTAAAACTACCTTTCTGGGCAAACGTTCGTTTGCAAAGTTGACAAGAAAATTTTTTGGGCACACCACATTCATACTTGAGATGATTATTCAAACTCTGCCTATATTTGTATTTTCGACCACAATTATTAGGGCATACGTGCTCATCCACATCGATACATTTGAATGAATCTGGTCCTGAAATGAATACACATGGGATATCTTGTGAGAATTTAAGAACATTTGATGAAGTTGAAATGGAATTTAAATACACGATATTATAGTTCTGTACAGGCAAAATAACGATATTTAAAATCTTAAGGGGAAATTGCGGAGAAAATAGGGCCTTTTTGGATGAATAAAATATTCTATTTTCAGATGAAATAAAAGGAAATGAACCCGCTGTAAATTACAAAACGGGACCGTTTCTTCAAATAAATTGGGCAGAAAGAAACAAAACCTTGAATCCATTCAAATTTCATTTATAGTTCTACCTGCGTCGCTCAATCTTAACCCAGCATTAAAAAACTTTTATTCGTAAATAAATCTCTACAAAAGACACAAGAAAAATATTCAGACTCATTTACGTGATCAAATTTTATTGAGGACAGTAGGTAAAATTAAAATGTCGAATAATAAGAATAAAAACTATTTTTCACGACTTAAATTACTTTTTCAAAGTTACAATATCATTTTATGTTTGATGCCCATATGACTTTTGAAACTGGCTTTCTGAGCAAAAGCTCGATCACAAATCATGCAATGAAACTTTTTGGGAACACCACATTCAAACTTCAGGTGTCTACTGAGCCCTCGCTTGTATTTATATTTTCGACCACAGTTGTTTGGACATACGTGTTGAGCTGCTATAGTAAAATCGAATCCTGCAACGGATAATGTAATTTTAAGGAAAATAGTTCACACGGGTTGTATATAGGAGAAATAAAACAAAATTGCTCTTCTACTTGAGAAATGTTTGAATGTCAACAGCTCAATGTAAATGCGTCATTATGTGCTTGGTAATTCATTGATAAGTAAATTGTACAGTTAGGCAGAGCTTCTTTTATACTGCCCATATTTTGTCTTTGTGTTATTATGACATATATTATATTGGACTTGGATGTATCATATCAAATATCATGGAAGAAAATGAGAAAACGAGACTCACCAGCATCATTTTTAACCGGGACAATGATGCGTTCTCGAAAATGATTTGTATACATTATAGAATAGTACAAACAGTACTTTTTATAATACATGTAGTGAAAGAAACACTTAGGCCTACAATTTAAATTGGTTATCGTTCAAAAAGAATGTTTACGAATTTTTCGAATGGCACCACTGATTTGATTTTTGCCACTGGTAAAACATTTTCGCCACGGTTCTGATAACGGCATGTTTCGCTACGAAAAACGAACACAATAGGCAGCACTTTCGCTTCATGTATTATAAAAAACTATTTTCCGCCCCTATATACAAGGAGAGTGTTCTCATTAAAGTCACACAAAGAGGAAGTCGTTCGACTCGCCATTTATACAATGTTAAAAGCTAAATATTAAGCTACATTATCCCGGCGGCGACCTTCTGGTTATTTTCTACAAGAAACATACGGCTTAGTGCGAATTTTTCGCTCTATCTCAAAAACAATACACTCTTAAGAAAAAAGTAAAAGAACAAAATTCATTTGTGTTGTAGTTTCCTATCAAATGAGATCAATGTTATAGTTTTGTTCTCGAAAATTCTGAAATCACCATCATCAGATTGGAAATTTAAAGACACAACTTCAGACATCTTTATTTTTTCAAGAAAATGCATCGTTTCTGAGATAAAGTGAAAATGTTTAACTTTGCTCTATATTTCCTATAGAAAAGTATGAAGAAATGTTCCGAGCGCAACACAATCGGGGGGGGGGCGGTTTACGCGTAACTCACTATTGGAACGACTTCCTCTTTCTATATAACTTTAGTTCTCATCTTTAATCCCAATAATGTCGTCACTCTACACAAGAAAATTACAAAGGTTGTCTGAGCATAGCTGACCTTCTTCCTACCTTAGGTAACGAGGTAGCTTATCTTTTTCTCTCACACTAATACAATACGCAATTGAGAACCTTTCGACGGACGCCCTTCTGACAGAAAGGTCTTCAATTGTGATTCGCTAATTTTTTTTTCTTTGACACTTTCATCAAGCCAATTGAAGTATGCGTGAAATTCGATTTTGAAAAAATTCATAGATACATTTAAAACGTTGTTGCAACATCATGTATAGAAAATAATGTTCTCTCTCTTTCCCTTCTTTTCTTGGAACAGGTGTTTTTTCCTGGCTTTTCTCAAATCAGTCATCACACTTCATGATGCTAAAGAGTCAGAAAACAATTAAGGAATGAATTTTAAAAGAAAACACACCCAATTTCCAATCAGATTTCTTCAGTACTGCCTTTATTGCTCAATTCAAAAAAACATAATCATTGAAGGAAAAGGACAATTCCATCATACATTCATAAGCCGCTGCAAAAAAAGTACTCAACCTTTTTTCATAGAAAATTTTTTTTATTGATGATAAACGATCAAATAAAATTGTAATACTAAAAGTAAGAATAATTTTTCGAGAATAAAATTTCTCTTTATTAAGTTACAGAATTATTTTATGTCTAATACCCATATGACTTTTAAAACTTGCTTTCTGGGCGAAGGCCCGATCACAAATTTTGCAATGAAATTTTTTGGGAACACCACATTCATACTTCAAGTGTTTACCTAGACTTTCTCGATGTTTGTATTTTCGCCCACAATTTTTAGGGCACACATGTTCATCAGCATCAATATACAAGGGAAAATTGAGTCCTGTAAAGATGAATATTTCATAGAAATTAAGACTAAAATTTTGTGAAACACATCTAGAAATGGAAACATTTCTGCTATAGAAAGGAAATACAAACAAGCGACCTTTGAAAATGCAAATGAGAATTTCCGTTTTTTTCTTCTTTTATTCTTGAAATTATTATTGTAATTACATGAAGTAGCTCGAAATGCAGGGTTTCATCAGTGATATATTTTTTTTTGATTTCAATTTACAAACATGTTTGCTTCGCAGTGGGCTACTTGCTTGATGGGGAGTACATAATTATACAGATCGATTAACACAAACAACTGGAGAACTTCTAACTTCGGCTAAGGGAAAAAAACCTTCCACAAAATAAAAATGAAAATCTTGAACTGGAATGAAAAAAAAAAAAAAAAAAATTATCCACAACGTGAAGGATTAGATGTAGTTAGGCAATTCCATGCTTTCATAGTTATTTTTTAGAGTCACGTGTATAATACAGAATAATTATTGAGGGCGGATTGGGTATTTGATTTCAATAAAAAAATAACCAGGTTTTTATTTAAGTAAATGGCCATAGAATCCTAGCGTCAGTAACAAGACACAGGCCGAATAGTATATATTTTGTTCTGTATTTCAAAATGTTCCTCTTTATTCCTCTCTCATGGCAACTCGTCAATAATCTTAGAAAAGTAAAATACTTACTTCGGGTACTATTATTATTTTTTTTCATTTTTTTCCCCTACCCTTCATTTTGTTCTGTGTTGTCTTATATATGGGTGATGTTAGCAGAACAGAATAATAGACCAATACAACGTACATACATCAAGCATTGTTAGAAAATAAATGATAGGTATTTCAGAAATTTAATTTTCACAATTTATCAAGTAGAGTGGACAAAACAAATGAATGAAACTTCAACTAATGTCTCTTTTCAAATAATATTCTCTTCCTGGTAATTTATTCACTGAGAGAAAAGATGGCAACCACCAACAAACCTTTTCTCTTTGTTTCATACCTTAGCAGGGAGAATTTACAAGTGATTTGTATAATACATTTTTTTAATGGTCAGCAATAGTCACAAAATATACTTGCAACAATTCATGGCTCTTGATAGTATTTTTGACTGCACTTTCTCAATGTAAAATCAAATACCGTATTTTACCGAGTATAAGTCGCACTTCTAAACAGGTTTTAAGAGCTCAAAAAAAGGGGTGCGACTTATATGCGAGTATAAAAATGAAGAAAAAGAAATTTCAGAGCGTGCATGTTTTCTTATCTCAAACTTGTCGATTCATGGCTAGAGACACCAAACTTACCGCGAACACCAGCTGGTAAAATCAAGAAGGCTCCACCCTCGACACTTGCGGCATGGATTTCAAGTGCATGGAAAAGAATTTCAGAAGAGACAGTACGCAAGTCATTCAAAAAGTGCTGCATCACTAACGCACTTGATGGATCTGAGGATGAGATGATATGGAATGACAGTGAGGCAGAGGAAGATGCTGAGACGTCATCTGATGAAAGTGGAAGTGGTTCTGAGAGCGAAATGGATGAAGATGATGAAGATTGATTTTTGTGAAAATACCTAAAAGGTATTATTTTTGTATGTTTTTTGAATTTTTTGTATATAAGTAATACTGCGACTTATACGCGAGCAAAATAGAAGTTTCTGATTTTTCATTTTCAAATCTGGGGTGCGACTTATACTCGGTAAAATACGGTAGTACCTACTTACCTATATTTTCATTAACCATTTCCTCGGCTATTACATTGTTTGAAATATCAGAGACTAAAAATACCTGAATTTTTATCCGTGCAGTAATATTTCTCATTATAAAAAATTTTCGGATATTATTTTACAATCTCTTTGTTTCAGTATATTTGTTGATTTAAAATGCCTCAAGATAGGTAATACATTGTTAAATTGTGAATTTAAATCTGAACAACAAAATGGAACGTAGATGATTGAAAAAAATTGTAGTCTTGAAAACAATTCGTAATACGTCAAAGATGGAATAATCTAAACACTGGACTCATTCTGATTGATAATTTACATTATAATATAAATTTTAGAACAGTTTATTTACCTACAATAATTGGTCGGTTACAATATAATCTTATGTTTGTTCATCATGTGTTTTCTGAAACTAATTTTTTGCGCAAATGCACGATCGCAAATTTCACAATGAAATTTCTTGGGTACACCACATTCAAACTTCAAATGTTGGCACAAACTAGGCCTATATTTGTATTTTCTACCGCAATTGTTAGGGCATACATGTTCTGCAGTGTTCTCAAGCATCAATGGATCAATAATACATCCTGTAATGCGAACCAATTTCAGAAAACTAGATTAAAAACAATATTTAAGGCTCATAGAATAATTCATTTGGAACGGCATATAGTTTGATGTGGACATTGAGAGAATTCAGTTTCTGCCAGTTATTTTGGTATTAGACTACCCTACACGTAAGAGTTTATGAAAATGCTCTCAACATGAAAACTGACAAGCAATAAGATGAAAACTTTAAGAGATATCACAAGTGATTAGTACCAATGTATTTTGAATGATCTATGCACTTTGTGAGCATTCCTACAGCTGTAAAATGAATAATTGTATGTTAAAAAGCCCAACCTCATTAGGAGACACGTGCAATCTGATCTTAGGAAGCAGCATAAGGATTGTTCCACTCACTATGAACACAAGGAATAGCAAATTTGACTTTATATTCCAAACAAAAAAATTGGTTATATTATTTTTTTTTTTCCTCCCTCACCTACATAAGCTCATAAATTGTTCAATGTAATCAACTAAAAGAATTTTAAATGAGCAAATAAAAAACTATTCCATCAAACTAACTCAAAAAGCTGGCCAAACTAAAAAAAAAGTAATTTATATCAAGAATCCTTAGAGCACGCATGTATACAAATGGTATGGGGATTATATAGGTACAAATTGATTATTTGCACAATGATATAAATAAATTTCGATATTTCAATTTTATTCTTACAGTCCACTTCCTTCCCTACAATTGTATTGTAATGTAATCAATGTTAACGGTTTGTAACAGAACCATTTGTCAAGTAAGGCTGAATTTCTGTTCAACAACACTGACAATAAAGCTTGATTAGGTATAAAATATATTTCTGCTGAATGATTGAATATTAGGAAACAAATTGTATATTTAAGGGTGAGCATGAGTTGCAACCCATTTCTATTTAAAAAATTTGATGACAAATGTTATTGCAATACTGATACTGGTACATTGTTTTATTTTCTTGACACTTAAGAATAGCAAAATTCAATGGTAAAATCCATATTATAAATTCAACTGAACTGAACAGAAGATGACAAATATCTTCTAAAAATGCAATATCAACTTTGGAGGAATAGAAAAAAATGAAATGAGAGATTTATATTCAAATGAATGCAAAATATTGGAAAATTTGAGAACAATTTTTTTGTTTAAAATTACAGGTAAACAGAACTACATTTTCATAATATCATTTTGTGCCTGATACCCATGTGACTTTTATAATTATCTTTTCGGGCAAAAGCTCGATCACAAATTTTGCATCGGAATTTTTTTGGTACACCACATTCGTACTTCAAGTGTTTACCCAAACTTTCTCTATGTTTGTACTTTCGACCACAGTTATTGGGACATATATATACGCTTGTACTTATGAATGGAGATGAACAAATCAAGTGTCCTGTAATAAACATGATATCTTCAACAAATTGTGGAAAAAAACGTATCAATCTACTGTAAATTAAAACAAAATAAAGCTTACAAATTGTCGTCATATTCATGACTATAGCCTGCTTCTTTATTAAAAGGGTACCTAGTCTTTCTAAAAATACTAATATTAAGATTCATCCATTATAAGCCAATTTGTATCTCAAGTTAGATGGTACGGTTTTGTGAAGTGTAATCCCACCAGTTTAAACTAGTAATGCCCTGATCAGAAATTGATTGTAGAAATACCCGTTTGTAGAATATGATATAAATTATAAGAATGACGAGAAAAAAATTATTCGATTCAGGCAGAGCTTTCTCCAATGATTATGCAACTCTGGTAGTTTGAATATTATTATCTCCACTATCCACTTTTTGAATACAAAATTCTGTACCTCAAGGGGAGAAAAAAACATGAACAACTGTTTGTGAGAACAAAATTCAATTGCAAAACCAAAAAAGTAAAAGTAATACAAAATCTTCTCAAAATGATGTTCCACAGGCTGATAATGATTCCCATAGCTCTCCCCAAATTTATGTACTGAAAAAAAGTGTCTAAATAAACATTTACTTAAATATGCCCTTATCTCAAAAGCCATTTGCTTGAACTCATCGATGTTGAAAACTTCATAATTATTACAGAGTAGCAATTTACATTTCAACCAATTTCAAAAATCCATCCAACATTTCCAAAATTTATTTGAACAACTATAAGCTAAATTCAAATTTGTATTATATAAATTCATACTTAGTAAAATTATGTAACTTCTGAAATATTGAGTTCTAGAAGAAAGAAAAGTCTATTATGTTATATGTTGAACAGTCAAGTTGATCATTTTACGGCACTTTTTTTTCCATGTTCGTCGCTTCTTGATGGCTATTGAGCCGACACACGTCAAGCGGAAATAAAAAAGTTTTATATACGGTATGCAGAATCGTTTCTTGTTTGTTTGTCTATTATGTTATTAATAATCCTTCTTTCTGCAAAAAATTATTGGTATGAATACGCAAATGAATATATAAATCAAAAATTGTCAATGTAAAAATATTCAATCCACCCCCCCCCCCCTCCCTTATAACAAGCTAAATGCAAAAAAGAAACGAGAATTCTTTTGACAGATTAATTCATAACCTTTTCATAACTGGAGAAAAAATTGTTGCTGAAAAAGAGCTGTCAATAGTGGGAGTTTTATAAAATTTTTCAAGTCATAGATCTCACTTGTACGATAATATTATCTACAATATTATTATCTTATGTTTGATACCCATATGGGTTTTATAATTTTCTTTCCGAGAAAAGGATCGTTTACAAATTTCACAATAAAACTGTTTAGATACACCGCAATCATTTTTGAGATGTTTGTGTAAACTTTTCCTATATTTATATTTTCGGCCGCAATGATTAGGACATTCATATTCGTCTGCACTTGTAGACATAGATGTATGAAAATCACATCCTGGAATGAATAAAACATACTTATTCTTATTTTGTGATACTTATTCTTAGTAGAAACCACTAAATACTTATTGCAACAGGTAAAATACAAGCGCAAGGATGTACCATCATTTGTACGAAGTACAAGTGCATGTGTACAGATTAGAGATAGTATCAGATTAGACTATTGGATAAAAAATCAACCCTCTAGCGATACTAAATTATTCAACAGATTGAGCAAGAAAACATTTTACAGAAACGTATGATGTCTAGTAGTATACATCATACGTTTCCATTGCACAGAAAATGTATACATTTCTGTACAATTTTTTTTTTTGCCTAATTTGACAAGAATCGTAAAGACATTCTACCTCTCATTTTCAACAAATTAAAAACAATTCTGCTCAGGTACAGTTTTTGGTGTTTGTTCAGTTTATATTCAGTTCTGGGAAAAATCTTAAGATTCAGTGTGCCTAGAAATTTAATTTATTGGAACTATCAAACGTAATACACAAACATATAACTTAGTTGGACCGAATGGACGCTACTCCCTATGCTACAACTCGACATACCGGAAGATACTCAAAAGGGTAAGGAAATAGAATTACAAAAGTCGTAGACTAAAATGAGTCGCGAGCGCTTTTGATTAAAAAAACATCATCAAGCGAAAAAAGAAAGCGATTGATGACAAGAATACCAGCGAAATCAGGATTAAATTGGCGAATCATGTCGACGTGAGTCATACTCATACACTACGGTTCAATCGACTCTTTGTCGGGAATGTATCTGTTTAGTAAACCACTGGCAGTTTTCTGGTTGTGACTGGTTTCTGGTTAATTTTTTCTGTCAAGTTTACTTTGAATAGACGGTTCATTTGTCTGTGAAGAAATTTTAAATTTTCTTTTTTGTTATACCAGCTAATTGTGCCCTTGCTCTGTGTACTAATGTAAACTCGAAAGAATCAAGACATCCATTTCTTCAATTTTCTAAAGAAGACGAGATTAAGGAGTATCTGAATTTGGAAACAAAAATTCAACTTCGCGATTGGTATACGAAGCACTCATTTAACTATCAAAGATTTTGAAAACTGGATGCAGTACCAATTAATAGGTAATGTGGGTAAATTAATTTTGAAACGTGATTCAATTCCTTTGCAAAATCTCAAAGTAAAAGATGACGTATGCAAAGAACAAACCGATCGATTATTAAGGTAAGATAAGATATCGTCGTTGGATCGGAAAAAACCTCCTATGTGACAAAAATAAAATTTTACAAGAGAAGCAAAAAACTGATTATTTTGTGAAAAGAAGGCCAAAATACTTTGGAAACGTCTCATTAAATGTGGAAAAGCTTCTTTGATACAGTAGTAACAAGAAATATTCAAAATTCTCTAAAATAGGGCGGTATTGGGCGATAAATGCACATAGGAGGAATTCCTGGCCCTAAATATTGCACAATCATAAGAAATTTGCTCTGCCATAGGAGGTATTCGAGACCACATTTTCTGGATGGTGCACATAGGAGGTATTCAAAACCACTCCTACCGGCGTAATTTGGAACTTAGCACATAGGGGATTTTTCCAGTCGATGCGCCTTGAAATTCCGCGTCCAACCATATAAAAAAGTGCATTTCTCAAAAAATGGCACATAGGAGGTCTTTTCCGATCCAACGACGATATTTCTAGTGTTAAGTACATACAAAATGAAGTAAATTATTTTCTACATATTTCGTTTGCAGGTAAAAACGAGGGAAAAGAGAAGAACTTATAGATGATGCTCTTTAAAAATATGATATTATAAATGAGATTGTATCAAGCAATGAAGCCGACATACAGAGAGAAGACGACGTTCAGGAATTACAATTAATGAGGAGAATCCAAAAATTAGAATCATTAAATAACCAATTTTCGAATGAGATTGCATAACTTCATGAAAATTTTAAAGTAAGGAAGCCATCAGTTATGAATGATGCATTTACCACTTTCATAATTGATGTTTCTTCGCCGAGAAAAATTTTGTCAATACCATGGTAATGGCATTTTTAAGTGTTTTGTTGGTCAAATTTCAAAACGTGGGCGTGGTCAGTTGTTCTATCAAGGATTTGGCAAAATGTCAGTCATATGGCATCAATTTTTCCTGGCGGATCAAGACTGGGGTGGCGGAATAGGAGGAGTGGGAAAACCTTAAAAAGTGTAAAAAAAAACAATTAACATAAGGATGAAATAACAAATTGCAAACTGATCAAAAACCAACCAACAAATGTTTGGGAACTTTTTCCTTACTCTTCTGGAAAAAAAATTACTCCGTCACTCATATTTCAACATTTATCCATAGAACTTCTCCTCAAATGCTGAGTAGACTGATAGATAATTTGGCTGCTGAACGTGTACATCCGGAACACAAGTAAAAACAATTTTCTTAATTCAAACGAAGAAAAACACTCGTCTTTACTCAATAAAAGGGATAGGGACTGGACGCGCCGTCAGAGCCTGCGGAACTGAGCGGTACTACTGGCTTGCGCTTAACACAACCACACAACCGAACTAAAAGCATAAAGATCATATTTCACGCCAGCTATATGCTACATAAAGAAAAAAACAAAAAAACAAACAAAATGGAAAACGATATACTGTAGGTTAGGCCTCTAATCACCTTTTTACATTTTTGGAGCCGGTTCTACCAACTGCTAAAACGGAGTTTAATTGTAGACTACAAAATTTAATCGCCCGATATCGGGCGTTTAACACGGTAAAGTGAGATTAAATTTCCGTGACTCGCGTCACGTAGTTGGTAAAATCGGCTCTAAGCTCGTATAGCTCCAGTAAATTGTATGTTAGGTTAATCGTTTGCTCCAGCCCCACTCTTAATCCAGTATAAGTCTAGTATACTGTATGGAATTAGGGGATAAATTGAGATTATATTGCGAAGGCACACGCTAATCTTCAACTCTTTGAACTTTGATAAAATGATTAAATACATGGCAATGGTACATAATATAATTTCAGAGAAAGAAAAAAAAAAAACAAAGAAAAAAGAGAATGAAGAAAATGAAAACAGAAATCAACATTATCGAGTGAAAAAAAAGGCGAATAAAAATGCGAAGATCTTCAGGAAAACTCCATCGTCTAACCGCATAATCTACGATACGCGCCACAATAGGGCTTTTCCATGTCGGCGCATAGCATACGTATTCTCCTACGTGTTATCGAGTTGGTAGTATTTCTAACATTGCTCTTATGGGTGTTGCTGGATTGCATACTCATTTTCATTGTGGAGTAGTTTGCCATAAGAGCAATGTTAGAAATACTACCATTTCGATAACACGTAGGAGAATACGTATGCAATGCGCCGACATGGAAAAGCCCTGACGTCATTTTCCCTCTACCTGCTGCGTTTTACCCGTTCACACGAACAGGGAACTGGAATACCTACGCACATAGTCTTTATACATAACTAGCGGTGTGGCGCGCCGCCAACCGCCAGCTGTGTGTTGAGTATATACCTGTGTTTTGTAAATATTTGGATTTTAACAGTAAGAGCTAACTTGACAGGTAAAGGCTGTATTTCAGCAAAAAACGGACTAATTCATCAATATTTTACCAGTCGCAATGATTAAAGAAATAGATGGACAGTAGGTAAAAAGACTGTCATACCCCTGCCGCGCATTAAATCAGTCTGTATTGAGTCATGAGACGCACTCAGTCATTTCCTATATTATGAGAAATCAGATGTAATTGTCACAATTTTTCCTCAAACCCAGTACTTGTTCCTAACTCTCACAACAATAACAGATGACTCGCAGCTTATTTTGTCAACTGATCGGGATATTGCCTTCTTTAACTGTGTTAATCGAGGTCAGCAGTGAACATGTTTTATGGGGGTTTCTTTGTTAATACTTTTTCTAAATTAAGGTTAAACTTTGTTTCTCACTACCTTGGGAGTTTGAACTCGGAAGTCCAGATTTCTCCAAGTCGATACACCCGCACCTATCAGATACAGCTCAATATTCGAAATTTTTACATCTCGCTTTAATCACACATAGCTCAAAGGTCGAAAATTTTCCAAATCCCATATCTTGCCGAGGTGGCCAGCGCCCGTAATTTTTCTCCAATTTACCCCCTCACCTCCATTAAATAGGTTCCCTGTTGAAAACCAGCCATACTATTAACGCATTAAATCAGTCTGCATGGACGCACGAGACGCATTCAGTCGTTTTTTTGTAGGTACCTTTTTTTAGGTGGTTTCAAAGTCTGACGACAATATTTATCTACTGTGTAGTTTACTCGTATCACAAAAGAGGAGCAAATTTTCAAGAAATTATTTTATATAAATGGAGAAACTTATGCAGAATAGAATTCCTCCACTAAATTGTTAGCTCGCGAAGAATTACGTTATCCTGAACTAGCCGATTTAAATCAGTTTGATTACGTATGTTGAGTGCGGAATAGTTCGTATCATATCTTTTCATATTCGCGTATGCGATCGGTTTGTGATGGGTTCATGTTCGGCGAAGTAGGTTGCATCATAACACATTTGAAGAAAATAAGGAAGAAAAATATGAGAAAGTGAATATTTGAAGGATGTACTCGATTGTTTTACCGCAACGAGAAAACGAGAGAAGTTGTTTTTGTGTTCAAATGTGAACGAGTCGGTAATCACTTTTTCTTTCTCCTTCAAGTTTTGCATGCGATTATTATTCTCGTCAAGGACTGTTTCTCGTGAACTGCGTACTTCCTATTATTATCAAGCAGAGTTGATAAATCTGAAAGCTGAACGTCTGAAGCCAAAGCCACATTATTTTGTGAAACAAGCTGAAATATTTGTTTTACTAATTCTTATTCATAAAAAATTAAAAGACACGAGCAAGTGACTGTTCAGATGTTCTGTGAGTGACGATCATGTGGACATCCCTGTAGTACAAAGGTTTATTGACGTAGGTTAATTCATATAATATTAGGTATTCGTAACAGAGAGAAATAGTCTTCTAGCGCAGCGAGTGACGTAAGCGTACGAGGGTTTCCGCCACTGATACGTAATCTAATATATAAATCTAATATATATAAAGCGGAAATATACTATAAATTCAATCATGCCGTTGTTTACGCGCAGACATGCATAAAATAGAAATAAAGAGGTGTATACCTGACAAAGAGCGCTGCGCGCTGTGTGTCCAAAACGCGTTGAAAATTTTTCAAAATAAAGCAGAAGCAGCAAAAAATTGTTTTTGTTGGCTGAAACACAATGAATAAATAGTTCAGACACAACTAAAGATAAAATTTGCTAAAATTAGTGCCGTATTTATTATTAATAGGCATAATGACGTATAAATAATTGTAAGTACCTACAGATTTTCATTCTTATCAGCATTGAATAATTGTTTAACAGGTTTTCCAAGCGCATCATGGAAAAAGAACAAAAATCGTTTTTTAAGAGAGTAATACATATAACAAACAATTAAAGCAAATATTGATTTTTATTGGTTTATTAACTTCAATTCAAAAATATACGAGTAAGTTCAATGGAATATTGAGACACATCCAAAATTCTTCGAAAGAAATGAAAGGCAAATATTATAGTATCACTCTATGTTTGATACCCATGTGAGTTTTAAAATTTTCTTTCTGAGCGAAGGCTCGATTGCAAATCTCACAACGAAATTTTTTTGGTACACCACATTCATACTTGAGATGTTTACCCAAACTTTCACGATGTTTGTATCTTCGACCACAATTATTGGGGCATATATATTTAGGTACATCGGCGAGCGCATTAGGTAAGTATAATCTTTGAAATCCTGGAATAAATAAATAAAAAGCTGGTAGATAGAACATTAGATAATGTGAAACATATTTCAATAGAATGCACACTGACGGTACAAATATTGGGAGGTACATCTTCAATCAATTTTTCATATCATCCCCATTATTATTATTATTATTATTATTATTATTATTATTATTATTATTATTATTATTATTATTATTATTATTATTATTATTCTTGAAAGAAAAAGCAAGTTAGCTCTTACATCCACTTTCTTTTACAAAACAAAACAGAACGTTTTGACGACATGTACCACTAGGCAACCGTTATAACTTTCATTCACCTAAAAATTCCAGATGTGGTTGTAAAAAATATTGGTTCTTATCGCGAAAGGACTTTGGAATTGTGTATCGGCCAGACTTCAATAATGAACGAGAAGTAAGTACATTGAATTAACTTCAATAAAAGTTTCAAAATAATTAAGGTAAGTAAGTGAACGTATAACAATATTATTTTCATGAAATTAATTCAAGCTGTTTGAATTTCGAAAATATTTATTAGGTACAGGAAAAAATTAATAGAGAGTTTTAAGAATATTTCTTTGATAATTTTTATCCGGTCCTTCAAAGAAACGCAATTCTAAAAAGGACGGATACCGTACTGATTACATTATCATTCTGTGTACAATGCCCATATGACTTTTGTAATGGATTTTTTGAGCAAAAGAACGATTACAAATTTCACAATGAAATTTTCTTGGTACGCCACATTCAAACTTCAGATGCGAAATCAAACCTTTCTTATACTTGTATTTGCGACCACAATTATTGGAACAGGTATATCCTCTCACAGTTGTCATTTCGGATGCATTTTGTCCTGTGGAATGAACAGAATGTATACTTGAATGAGTACAGTCTCCTTAAGTGAGTATGAAAGTTGTACTTTAAGTATACTTAATGATAGAAAAATACCAGTGAAGTAATTACAATTTTTTTTGCATATTAATAATCTTTCATTGCAATCATCATCAAAATTCACTTTCTTTGAAATTTTGTATTCATTCGTCGAACCAACAATAAAATGCTTAAGAGACATGTAAAAACAATGATGAAGCACAAAAAATTTGTTTCTTCATTGAAGAAGAGAAGAGTGCAAGATCACAGTCAATTAATAATTGATTGTGATCTTGCACTCTAGCAACAATATTCATAATTTATGAATATCATGAATATCGTTGCTTTTTCTTTTTTTTTCTTTCTTTCTTTAGAAATACGCAGCGCCTTTTCAGATAAATAATTCTATTGTATCCATCGAGCAACAGTTCTTATTCATCCTGAAAAAATGGTTGATTTAAGCAGAAAGAATTCATTTATCCAATAAAACTTTGTGAACCAGTTTTCAAATTCTGCTTGAACAAAAAATTTTTCAAACATAGATCGCATTTAAAAGGTTTCATTGTTCCACATAGGTAGGACTTTCATATATGTTCTTTTAAATTCAATTTATATTTGAATACATTGTGGCAAGCTGGGCAAGCGTATGTGTCTTGTTCTTAACAGAGACTCAGTTTTCGGGAAAAATCCTTTCTATAAATGACCTGATTTGGTGAGAAGGAAGCGATCAATCTTGACAAATCTGTGAGGAAAATAATAAATCTATACAAATTTCGGGCGTCGGTAGTTTGCACACAAATTTGGAAAAATCGAAAAGTATATTGCGTAAGGAGTACACAGCGCAATTTGCACACGGCTGCGGACAAGGCGTAATGTGCACACAATGTAATTGACACCCATGAATATGGAATGAGTGAAATGCACACAAAGTAATTAAGACCTTTCTGTCAAAAGGGCGTCCGTCACATAAGAAATACATTGAGCAGACGCCCTTTCGACAAAACGGTCCTCAATTAATACGTGTTAATATTACAATAAAAATGGTAAGTGTGCTATAAGTAGAAAATTTTTCAATAGAAAAGGTGGTAAACCTAAATGAATAATAAAACCTACCAACTTGAATTCAACTAAACATTTCAAGTACCTATACTTTTTCATTAAATTGCAGAAGAAGAGCGTTCGAAGACGATGAATCAATTTGGAAAAGGAAAAAAGAAAAAACACAACACGTGGAAAGATGAATGACATAAATTAATCATTCAGAGTGAGTGATCGAATGACTCACGAAAGTTCATACATCAACACAGATATGAGAATGATATCTTAGAGTGGAGTCAGTCGTACAGTTAAGGATGGATACATAATGAGTGATGCTGTGCCCAAGTGTAAAGGGTGAAGCAGAGGACTAGAACAACCAACGTAAGACACACGTTAGGACGCGAAAATGTTATGAGTGCTACATAATGATGGCAAACGGTTTTCATTCCTATGCCCTGCATAATGTACTCGTCTTTCTTACATTTTTCTTAGATACCTACCATTCGCGCTAGACCTGTATACCTTATGCAAATTACGTAGTGTGCATTTTACTCACCGCTGCATCCTGTGTGCTTAATACAGGGTATGCTATTTTCGCAGGTTAATTTGTGTGTGTTTATTACGAACTCCCAAAATTTCAACCTCGCTATCAATCATAAAATTATGAAATCATCCAAAAAATGATGAATAATAATTAACCCGTGAAAACTAGATAATTATATTGTTATACAGCCTACTGCTTTCGAATCAAATTCTACAAAATTTAACGAATCCTAAAATGAAGTAACAACAAATCGCGTAAATTGCAGCTCATGGTAAAATTCCAATTTTGGCTATTCGTCCCGGATCAACAAACTCCCTCCCCTTTTATATTTAAATTTCTACAAGATTCCTTTCCTCAACATCACAAAGAAGGTCGCTTTAATTCATTTTTCGCTTTTCTTTTTTCCAATCTTTTTTTGTTTCCTTCCACATCTTCTATTACCTTTGTGTTGATTTTCATTAATTTGCTCAATTACACAAATTGGACAAAATTGCGGTGCGTAGTCTTTAGGAAAAGTAATTTTTTGAATCCCTTTTAACAACACTTTGAATTTGCGGCCGAGGAAATTTGTTTCTTTTCATATTCTTGAGAAAGAGGATTTCAAAAACAATAGCGTATCTCGCGACGCTATCATAAGCTTGGGTATTGAAAGAGTTCCGTAAATTTTTGAGCGCATGCATCAGCGCGACATTCGAGTCCGTCGGTCCAAAGACCTGCGAGCTGAATACGCGAAATCGTTCGCGATGTGCCTTTACACTACCGCAACTTACACATTCATTTGCTCGCTTACTCGTATGATAATATATTTTACCGACTTTTCTAACTAGAAAAGTGAGGTATTACACCCGTAGCAAGGTCAACAGGGGGAGTGGGTAATGAACTTTCTCGACGTTTTAGGGGTCCTAGATCACAACTAGCATAAAAAAAAATTTCAGGTTTCCTTATATATATATATACAAGATTTTTTTGTCCGCGGAACTCCTCCGAAACTACCCGATGGATTTTTTTGTAACTCGGCCATATTGTAGTATTATATTTGAAGATATGCACCTGCATTTTTTTTGAGGATCGGATGAGTAGTTCTCGAGAAATTTTTACTTTTGTTGAAAATTTTTCACTATTACGAGTAGCTTCTTACGAATAGCTGCGAGTAGCTGCTTACGTTAGGAGAAGCGGATTTTCCTATACGTTTACCACTTTCGTTATCAGTACGTGTATTGTGAAGAACCTTTCATCATTCGACAGGTTCATTCTTCGTTCGTTCTTTACCAAGGGTTCATTGGATTTTATTTCTGATGAAACCTTTTCGTTCAAATTTAGTACACTTGTATCTCGCTTCCCACAGCCCCTAGAGCGTTGAATTTGGTTTTGTCAAATTTTATTTGTTTTGTTAAATTTATTTTTGAACGGATAGTGGCAATGGCGAGTTGTTCATTTTTCTAGCTATTTTTCATTATTATTAGTCATACTCGATAGTTTTTTTTTTTTTTTTTTTTTATTATTATTTTACGAGCATTATAAACTGCACGAGGGTTATTTGCTCGGCGTTACAATCTTATTTTAGAACATTACTTGAATTAGGTTAAATTAGGTACGTATTGGTGTGGCGATCGAACGGAATTTTTTGGTGAATTATATGAAGTTGTAGAATTGAGTGGTGCGTAAATAAGTTAGGGTTGAGTCGATGGTTTCGGAGTTGTTGTTTAGTGCTGCATTGATATTGGAAGATATATTTAGGGAGGTTCGAGTGGGTTGCAGGACGGGGCATGAGAAAATAAAATGATCAACTGATAAATTTTCTTGGAGACAGTGAGGGCATGATGGAGGAGCGAGATTAGTGAGAAGATAAGTATGAGTAAGACGAGTGTGGCCTATTCGCAGCCGAGCTAAAATGACCTCCTCTTGCCTTGAATTTCGTTGGGATGAGGACCAAAATGTGGGTTCACGTTTTATTTTTCTTAATTTGTTATTCGACTGATTTTAGTGAAAACCTTGAGTTTGAATGATTAAGTACAATTTTTTAATCTTCATCAAGTGTGCTGATGCGAGACTATACCTGGGTGATTTCACTCTTAATTAATAATTGATTTATTTGTCATTTTTTCATGTATGGGTACATAATTAATAGTGGTTCATAGTTGATTTGAGGTGTCAAAAGAGATGGAAAGATTATTTTCAATTTGGACTGGCTTTTTTGAGTGAGATTTGAGATTAGACTAACGAGTAAACCGGGCTTGGGTGCTATATATTTTTACCGAATTTTCTAGCTAGAAAAGTGAGGTATTTTGTTAATACGTTTGGAATGGTTGAAGCGTGAGGGAAGGAATGAGGGGTTGACTATTGGGTGATTGGTTGCTTCTTTCGTTTCGACATCGATTTTTTTAGTTTTCCGGGATCTCGTTGTAGCTGGATTCCCAGATGAAGAATTTTGGGGTGGAGTGTGCATAGAAAATTGTGATATGATAGCGTGAAGGCAATTTATGAGTGCACGAGAGGAATAGCAGCTCGAGATAGCTTTAAGAGATGCCAGGAATCGGAAGTGATAAAGAATTGAACCACTCATCCTAATATACAGTATACTAGACTAATAATATGCTAAGAATAAGGTATGGGAAAAAATGATTGTAGAGCTCTTTTTTATTAGAAACAACTGTTATAGCCTCGTAGCAGTTTGGACAGGGGGAGGGGGAGTGGTTTTTCTGGAGACGTTTTGTAGGTTTTAGATGACTCTTAGCCTAAATTATAACAAAATTTAGGTTTGTTTATTGGATTATAGGTATCTTTACTCTGTTATCTGTTGATGTGACATCGTAGTGATAGAATTTATAAACTGAGTTTTATTGTTTATTCTACAAATGTTTGACATGATTGACAGGTCATTGGTATTTAATTTAAAGAGAGGGAGTGACTCTCTCAATGTTTCTTGCATTGTGGGAAGAAAAGTCGTGTACTACTCACGCGACTGCGTGAGTGTTTTTTGCTCATGATCTTGTTCAGCTCAATTGTAATGGTGATGATCACTAAGCCACGTTTTACCTGAGCCTCATACTCATATACTTACTTGTACATACGTTCGGAGGAGAACCTGACACTGCTACGGCGAGGATCCGCTCCAAGCTTAGTTTATACAATTACGAGTATCTATAGATAATAACAATAGGTACGATGATGTGGAAGAGAAATAATTTTATCTCTCAATACTTTGGCCCTGATTTGGACCTCATCAGATTTTTCAAGCTGCAGGAAAGGTTTGCGAAGTTACAGATCTAAATCCCATGACCCATACGAAAGGAGTACAAATTTAATTGTTTTTCGTTGTTCCGTGGTCCTCTCCTTTCTGAATTAGTATTCGCGCGTTTGAATCCGCATAAATTGAATAGTTTGGAAAAACCACATGATATTTATTTACTAGTAAATATTGTTAATATTATTATGGTTATTTATTTCTTCTTCTTTTTTTTTCCATTCATTCAGAGTCTTGTATTGCGTTTTGTGGCTGAAAATACCATAAATTTTCGAATGTACGTATATTTTTGTGTAAATTCAACAAAAGACTGTAATTTACGCACAGTATGATACAGCTGGAAATGTATAATAGAAGCAGTGACGCGGCGTGAGAAAGGGCGAATCAAATGATTATAATTTCCCATGGCGGATTCCTCGATGCGATTTCAGGCTACTTTTTTGAGAAAAACTTCTTCCGCAATCCAAACAAGAGAACTGCTTAACGACACCGCATTCGTACCGAATATGTCTGTTCAAGTTGGATTTATATTTATACCATTTGCCACATTTTGAGCACGATAGCATATCAGCGGAGGGTGACGAATCAAGGAGGATTATGCGTTCAGCAGCAATTCCTGTAGGATATTACACGTACATCGTTCATCAATAATAATGAAAATCATCATAAAAATAATTATAAAGTATAGAATGAAAATGAAAACGTGCTTAGAGTAAATTGTCGAATTTCTCGACCATATATCGACATTACGTCCAAGGTAATAGGAAGTAAACAAAATATAATATAGCCCTGTAAAACATTGTATCAACTGTAGCAAATCGGTATTTCTGTTCCTAGGAAATGTTTCATTTCGAAAAAATCCAGTCCAATGTACCATGCAACATAGCTTAATGAAAGTTATTCAGGACAACAATGCACGACCAGTTTCAAACCACCTGCATGCGGGCGAGTTCATCCCCATTAGTTAATGAGTAAAAAAAAAAGCTGGAATACTTTGCAAATTTGAATTAAATCACTTTCATTAAGCTATGCAGAGAGGTTACAACGTCGAGAACACACTTTTGAGTTACCTACAAATTTTACTCGCATATATCTATCAAATTTCTCAAATTTTTGTCACCTAATCAATTTTTCTAAATTATATTTCAGCGAACTTAGCATTCTTGCTTTTTTCTTGCCCATTGCAATATTATAGTGATATCTTTTTCATTTGTCTTGAAAATACTTGATAAGGAAACAATAATCATTCAAAATTTGAGATGCTTTCTTGCACGCTACAAATGGTTTGAGTCTTATGAGGAAAATAATGATGATAGTCGAGTGTCAGTTGATTTCTCTATTTTTGAGATGATATCGGCAAAACAGAATGCGTCAATTTGTAAGTGATCACCAAATTCTTACACGTAGAATAGGCATTTGAACCAAGTACATGAAATAGATTTCGCTTTTCTGTAACGATAAATGAATGTTGAAAACTTACCCAGATATAAGATTAATAAGTTTTATCCTACATACACAACTACGCACAATTGCACATAGGCTACACTCGTACGATTTTTCAACTGCTAATAAGAGATGTTATCATACCTAATTATTACGATAGAATTTGTTTTTTAAAGATAGAAAAATCTTGTTATTATTATTTCCTTTTTTCATGATAATTTTTACATTGTAAACATGATCACTTTGTGCCGGATACCCATATGTGATTTCAAGTGACCTTTCTGGGCAAAAGCTTTACGACAAATATTACAGATGAATTGTTTGGAAACACCACATTCTAATCTCAAATGTGACATCAAATTATTTTTGTACTTATATTTACGACCACACTCATTTGGGCAAAAATGATATTCGGTGGATTCGGGTTGCTTGATATCATCAGTTCTATCCACCGCACGATATTTCTCTATGTTCTGGACAGGCGCACCTAAAAGACATACATACAAGTAATTGATTAGTTAATTTCTGAACAGCTGCTGAACATAATGACCAGCAACTATAACATATCCTTCCGCATTCAGGGAGCACAAAATTTCTTGCAAAAGAACGCGTCATTACTAAGATCTCATTCATTTGCGCGCAGAATGATTTTTGCAGACTTTTCAAAGATTTCAAAAAAAAGGTAGAAAAAATAAAAGAATTGGATATAAAAAAAAACAACAATTTCACCTAAATACAAGTTTTTTTTTTAAATAAAATTTTTTGCCGGTAACGGCGTAGAATGTACCTACCTTCAAATCCACAACTTTTCAGAGAAAATAAACGTATAATCCTCTGTGTGGGCGAGATTTGAGCGAGGATAATAACATTTTATTTTTTATTGTATAGTGGTTCGGTAAGTACGTCGTAACATCACTGTTTGTGCGAATGTAAGTTGTGTTTTAAGTTGTGTTTTACGTTGCACGCGAGTAAACAGTGGTGCGGCGCTGTAACGTCGCTATGATTGGCTGATGTGGATGTCTTGATTTGTCTAGAAAAATGAACACTTTACCAACTTTACACGACGTGCAGCACGCTGCAGTGTGGCCATGCTCCTACTGACGAAATTACCGAACCACTATACAATAAAATAGGGTACTGTACAGTGGCGGTAGCGAGTTCCGCCAACTTTGCACTCGACATTAATCGCTTACTTACCAACACTGTACAGTAATCTACTATTACATTTCAGAATGTATAGATCATAACTGTAACAGTGACTGAAATATATTTACGTTTCGACGCAAATTACGGCGTTTTCTTCAGAATATTACGGAGATCTGCACAAAAAAATCTTAACCTCTATCGAGATATTGTTTTTTTTAAACGTTAATCAATAATTGGAACGTGAGAATTTTTTTTATACCGGGATATTTGCTGTGTTTAGCGTGATTCTAATCATTCAACGTGTACAACTTTATTAAACGTGCAAGCTATCATTTCCCCGTAATGAGCATTTCTTTAGAAGTGCAATCTTATTCCATGTAGCGTGCGATCAATTCCATACCCAATTTTATTCGTTTCAATTATTATTTTCCGTTTCTTTATTTCGTTGTTGTTGGATTTTTAATGAAAAATTTCAGTTAAAATACAACTACAAAACTTGCTCGGCGTTAATTTCCATTCATTCTCATAAAAAATATCTGATATACACACCTGAATATGTGCAGGTAAGTATAATGATAAGCGTTGCGTTGTATTCATCGTGATCTAGTAAATCGTTAGAAGACTACTTTTTTTAAGTGGTAAAAAGTGAGGGTTGTTGCGTTCGTCGCAAGCTTTGTAAGGAAGAATAAAATCTTATCTCTCCTGCTTCAAATTTTATTGTAAAATTAAGGAAAATTCAGGCTCTACTCGATCAATTTTACTACATTAACGCAAACACAACTTCAAACACATTCTTACAGTATATGCCAGTATTAATTAAATCAATTCAGTACTTTCCAAAATTAACACTGTCCGTACATAAACGAATACACCGTACATACGTAAAGAAATACATATGTGTATACATTTATAAGGTAAATGAATTTACTCACCTCGAGTTTTCGTTTCTTTATTGTGCGAGCAGAACCTCAATTATTTGCCGAAATATCTCGATGTTAAAAATGGAATAACGTGTGGACGATAAGAAACTATTTTGTTTTTTTTTTTGGCGGGGAACCCGCTATCCCTTTTGTTAGGGGTATTTTCAGGAAATTTTCGTCCGCGAGCGCGTGCGGCCCGAGGTTGATGACGTCACGGAGATGGGGTTGGGAATAAGAAAAATTTCGACTCTCGAGCTATATAGGAGTCAAAATTTTTCCAAGTTTTTCGCCGAACGGCACACGGCGTAAATTTCGACTCTTGAGCTATATTTATGATAGGAGGGAGACTTGGAAAAATGACGGCTTCCTTGACGAAGTTAAACGAGGAACGCAGGAAACCTTTTCCAAGTCCCCCTCCTATCATGTATAGCTTGGAGGTCGAAATTTTTCCAAGACCCTCTCGTGTCATATATAGCTCAAAAGTAGAAATTTTCGCAAGTCTCCCTCTCATCAAATATACCTCGAGAGTCGAAATTTTTCCAAGTTTTTTTTTTTTTTTTTTTGTAGCTTTGTTACAAAAATATTATCACGTTCACAAGTCAACGTACATTTTTATCAACATTCTGTCCTATTCATTAAATGTTCAATATTTAATGTGAAAACCTACTTCTGTTAGCTGGAATTCTATTCTTCTTAGCGGCGATTATATATTCCCCCTAAAATTGTAAAATGTGAACAATTCAGAACGAAAAGTTGGTTACGCGTGCTGGGAAAAATCTGTTTTTCTTTCTCAACACAAGTAATCTACAGGAAGAGTAAGGCCCTAGCTATTCTAACCACATGTAAAAAAACACGGGAAGTAGTGTTCAGTTTTGAGAAGCGGTGCGACTTAATGCGACTCTACATTATAGTTACACCATTTCTATTGTGCCTCTAGTACCTTAGTAAGAGGACAGTTGAAGTCGGTCCAACATTAATATTCCTTCTTCATTCGGGCCGATCAGAGGGTGCCCCTATGATACTAAAGCGATAAGAAGCAAGAGGTGAACCTATTGTAAATTTCCATTAACCATAGAACTCACTTGAACAGGGATATTTCAAGAACCAGGACATTTCAAAGAAACTAAAGAGAATAAGACTCGGAGGAGATGCAATTTTCTGTCGATCGCAACTATTTTTTTATAGGTACCTAGATTTCAAAATTTTGCTGCATACGTCCAAATATTCTCATTTTGCTCGCTGGACGCTGCACGGAGCGAATACACGCGGTGCGGTCCTCGTTAATAGTTTAGTAAACGCATCATTTCGTATTCGATGAAACACACATTCCGATAGGTGATGGGACGCGGCTCGCGAGCCAAACTTCTCTTCTCTTTCTTCATTATTTATTATACTCCAGGATTCTTCGTGGTTCGGGATTTTGCGCCATCTCGATAATTACAACTCGAGTAATACCTCCTATATTCTCTTCATACAAAAATCGCTCTGTTATTCGATGATACGTGTATTACATCTATTGAACCGTTCATATTTTCCACTCTACTAAACAGTTTTAGAGCGCCTGAATCGAAAAATAGGAATAACAGCTCGTTCGTAAAATGTTATACAAACTGTAGCAGAACCTTTAATTTTCTCGATTAGATTATTGTACTGAAATTGAATAGGTATACAATTCCAAACAATTCTCGAACCATACGAGCACAAAGGGTTCACTCATCATAATTAATATTCCACAAACAATCAAAAGAGTATGATTCTAACTTATGTAGATAGTACGTAATGGGGACTAATGCCTGAAATGATAAATAGGTATCCAGTGTACGTTTAAACGAAATACAAATATCCGCAAAAATGATCTGTCATGGGGCCATGGCGAAATTTAATGACGGTATCCCGAAAGAACTTGCACACAAATTAATAGTAGGTTAAAATGAAATATTAACATATTTGCCCAAAAGTTTACCGAATGTTTTTTGCTTAAGAGATCAACAAGAGTGACAAGTAAGAAGAGATGAACCATAAATAATGACACGTAAGAGTAGGACTTGTAGAAACATGGAAATAAATTTGCGATGAACGTATAAAGAAATAAGGGAAGCCGAGAGATAATACCTATCACTTACTCTGAAGTCAAGATCAGTAGCTGTTTTATCGACTTTTCTGACTAGAAAAGTAAGGTATTACACCCCCGTAGCAAGGTGAAAAGGGCGCGGGGGCAATGAACATTCTCGACGTTTTAGAGGTCCTAGATGACAACTAGCATAAAAGAACTTCCGGTTTCCTTATATATATAAATATAAGATTTTTTTGTTCGCGGAACTCCTCCTTTCCCGATGGTTTTTTTTGTAACTAGGTAGTTCTTGAGAAATTTTCAATTTTTTGAGCAATTTCTTAGTTTTTTGAGTATGTTTTTGTTCGTGGAACTCCTCCGAAACTACCCGATGGATTTTTCTATAACTTGGCTATATTGTAGTATTATATCTGAAGATGTGCACGTGCAATTTTTTTAAGGATCGGATGAATAGTTCTCGAGAAATTTCCATTTTTTCGAAAAAAGTCTCACTATTACGAGTAGCTGCTTACATTACGACAAGGGGATTCTCCTATCCTTTTACCACTTTTGTTATCAGTACGTGTATTGTGATGAAGAACCTTTTATCATTCAACATGTTCATTCTTGGTTCATTCTTCACCAAGGGTTCATTGAATTTTATTTTCGATGATACCTGTTTCATTCAAATTTAGCACACTTGTATCTCGCTTCCCACAGCCCCTAGAGCAGGCATGGGCAACCCGCGGCCCGCAGGCCGCATGCGGACCGCGGAAGCTTTTTCTGTGGTCCGCAATGCGAATACCAAAATACAAGAAAATGAAGACATTTATGGGAAAATGAAGAAATTTTCGTTGATCGAATCAAAAATGTAAAATTTTACACGAATTATTTCCAATATTTTTGGATAAATTTAGTATACAAAAAAACATGAACTGATTATTTATTAGTTACTAGTGAGAAACTTGTCTTTGCAATTCACAGGTAAGCCATCAAAATTAAGGGTCAGGTGAGTAGGTATGTTGCAAACGCATCAAAGCACTCGAATACTCATCATTCAGCTTGCTTCTTTCCGGAGTTTTCGTATTTTTCATGAGCGAGAAAGCATGTTCACATACAAATGTAGATCCAAAGAAAGCAAAGGTGCGCAATGCGAGTTTCCTAATGTTGGAATATTCAATAGGGGGCATAATTTTATAAAATTCTCGCAAAGGGGTCTCTGAAAACGAAGTGCGCAGAGTAGAATCGGCTTTCAGATCTATTAGTTCCATTTGGTATTCTTCAGGCACTTCCATTGCACCAACGATACGAAAGGGTTCTCAACCAATTCTGCTTTGAAGCGTTTGCAACATACTCACCTGACCCCCAATTTTGAAGGGCTTGCCTCTGAATTGCAAAAACAAGTTTCTCACTATTAACTAATAAATAATCAGTTCACGTTTTTTTGTGTACTAAATTTATCAAAAAATATTGGAAATAATTTCTGTAAAATTTTACATTTTTTGATTCCAACAACGAGAATTTTTTGATATGTGGCCCGCCAGATCATGAAGAGGTACGAATTTTCATGAATGCGGCCCGCGGTGTGAAAAAGGTTGCCCACGCCTGCCCTAGAGCCTTGAATATTGTTTTGTCAAATTTTATTTGTTTTGTTAAATTTGTTTTTGAACGGATAGTGGCAATGGCGGATTGTTTATTTTTTCATTATTATTAGTCATACTCCATGGTGAAAACCTTAAGTTTGAATGATTAAGTACAATAGACCTAGATAAGGCTTCTTCTGTACGTAATAAAACACTCATATTCAATAAAATTCAATCCGTGCGCACACATTTATTGAGATCGTTCATAAAATACTGAATACTGTACGAAGATTCTTATTATGTAGCGAAAGAACATTTACATAACCAGTCCATCAATACCGGTGACAATTTTATGTTTCATAACAACATGAGATTTTAAACTATTTTTATGAGCGAAATCTTTCGCGCATATGCGACACTTATACTTCTTTGGTACACCACATTCGTTTCGTAAATGAACATTCAAATTATACTTATATTTATAACTACGACCACATAGATTGGGGCACGGAAAATATTGATGAACGAATGATGGCGCGCTCAGATGGTAACCGCGAATAGATCGCGCTATGAAACCTAAGAAATAGGTAATAATGTATTAGTACGACTAGCCTTTGCAAAAATTTGAATCAAATGCTAATAACTACCAGCTTATCGAGAAATACAAAATATGGAACAGCGTCTAAAAACATGCTATTTTGTAAACAAAAATATGTACTATAAGTAAACCGGAATAGGGTGCACGTTATTCTTCAATTCAACAATTCAACTCCCGCCCAGTAGTGAGACTGCGCGACGATCATTTCTGCAACTTCTTATCTAGAAATATTTTCTCATTTTAAACGTCACCTTATTTCCCATTTAGATACAGTTTTTTCATGAACACATCATTCATCACCATGATGGAATTTAAAATAAATTTGAGCGTAAAGACTAATGAGAAATGAAAAACTGAAAAATTGGGGAAAAAAAGAAGAAAATAAACCTATAGCCTACATATTGGAACATCATTTATAGTGTTTCACTTCCAAGCTTTTCTACCTCAACATAGAATATCATACAATTATTTCTCTTCATTGATAGAACGATTTTTTTGGAACAACTGCCTAAATACTTGACTATGAAGCCACGACTATAGTAAATAGTTTTACAAGACAACTTGAACGTTTTCTAGCGTGAGTATAGAGAAGAACAAACTTGGTAGATTTTGGAAAAATGGCGAACATAACACCGATAGAAAAAAGTTTGGTAATCATTACCGAATATTCAGGACAAAGATATAGTTCGCAAATAGGTAAGAAAATTTAGGAAATGATAATTGAATTACATATTAGCGAATCATAAGCTGATCGTCGTCCTGTCCCCCGAAGTCGATTGCCGAACTCTTTTCTCAGCGAATACATTGCCAAAGTTCTTTTCTTCTTTTTCTCTCCTTTGTTTTCAGAAAAATGTCGCAATTCTTGATGAATCAATAAAATGTAAATTCTCTCGATATCTGACATACCTACTATTTCTAGTCGATGAGCTTTGGGACGATGCTGCACGTCAAAATTTACGAGAAAATTCTGACTGGTTATTAGAACTGAAAAACGGAAGCGATGTGAAATACTGAAGAACGGGTAATTATTGGCTTAGACGGAAGAGCGTATGTTGCGTTATTTTACTTGCATCAACAGAAAAAACATTTAAAAAATTGAAACTTCAAATAGAAGCCGAATTTCAGTCACAAAATAGCTATTTTCATTTAATTCCATGGTAAAATGGGACCAAAATGATGAGAAATAACAATAGAAATAATCGTATTGAAAATAATTTTGAAATTACGGTTGCCATCATTCAAACATTTTTATTTGTAATATCATCAAGGAATTATCAACAGAGATAATTGCAGGTGAGAAATGAATAATCGAAAGAAAGTTAACTATAAATCTTTCCGAACACACGTGCATACGTGAGAGTATTTGTACAATGCAGTGGGTGGAAATAATAAAGGGTAAACAAACGCATTCTTGTAAGCGATGCTTTGAGGCCGAGCGGTCAAAGGCATTGCGCATTGCACCTAGATTCGACGGGACGCGTTTACTACATGTAATGGGCAAAAACTAATAATTTGTACCGCAACAATGATATACTCGTATATGTGTACATACGTCATACAGCACCTACTGTACGAGCTGTTACGTAGCGTAGATTATCATGTCTCGTGGAAAAGTGCTGTTTCCACAGTCCCATACGATGCGGTAGTTTAATTGGTTCTTAACGACGAATTACAGAATACGGACACAGAAAATGAAATAATAAAGAAAATATAAACTTAATACGGTATAAGGGGAAAAATGGCGGTCTATTTTTCGTTTGAACTTTATTAGATAATAATTTTATGTACGTTAACAACGTGAATTCTCATATTATTTTTCCGACGGAACAATTTACCACAAACGTGACATCTGAACTGCGGAGCCACGCCACACTCGTATTTCATATGAAAATATAACGATCCTTTACTCGTATATTTACAACCGCATTGCTTTGGACAATATATGTAAACGATCGATTTAGGGTCGTTTGCGCCAGTCCAACCAATAGTACTCGTATTCTGATAACCTGAAACGATAAAAATTGCACGCTTCAAACAAGAAAAAGACTAGCAAATAAATTTACAATTCAGTAACATAGACCCGCTCGAATCTTATTCGTATAACAGGTCGAGACGTTCCAGTTGTTTCAAATGAAAATCGGAGATCAACTCGAACGCCATCCAATATAAAGTTCGTCACCGGTGATCACAATCCGATATTTGAAAACAATATTGCCCTCGTTTCTGTCAATGAATACATCGACTCTATAAGAATAGCATTGGTAAAACTTGATCATACATTAGTATTCCAAAATAAAAAATAAAAATAAGGAATAAAAGTTGATTCACAAATACCGGATACTCGTAGCTTCCGATTTACAACTATAAACTTTTCATTCCTTAAGTATTTATTCTTCATTTTGGAATACTGATTAATTATGATCAAATATTACCAATGCGGGATGTTTGCTGAAAGCTGCTTTACTGCTTTTTTACTCTGTTACCAGTTGATCTAACGTCATGGTAATGGACTTTAAAACACGCATGCATCGTAAGTACGTTTTTGCGAAACGATTTTCAGTGACGTAGGTAACGATTTTCAGCGTTAGCGCGGAGCGTGTGAAAAAAACGAAATAACGTCACCGATGGTCTTTTATACACGGAAAACCGTTGCGAAATGGCTATTTACAGTACATGTGGCGTAGGTGAGTCTTTTCATAACGAGTAGGCTACATACGTTTGCGGAACGAGCAAAGCGAGTGAAGCAATGTATGTACGAGTTATAAAGACTCACCTACAACACTTGTACTGTACAAAGCTTTAAAACACAAATACTTTGAAGACAAATTTGTACATCCAAAGTATACGTTTTTCGTGCGGCATGTTTACGTCATAGTTTTTTCGCAACGGTTTTCCGTGTGTAAAAGACCATCGGTGACGTTATTTCGTTTTTTTCACACGCTCCGCGCTAACACTGAAAATCCTTACCTACGTCACTGAAAATCGTTTCGCAAAAACGTACTTAGGATGCATGCGTGTTTTAAAAACTATGACGTAAACATGCCGCACGAAAACGTATACTTCCGATGTACAAATTTGTCTTCAAGGTATTTGTGTTTTAAAGCCTTGTACAGTACAAGTGTTGTAGGTGAGTTTTATAACTCGTACATACATTGCTTCACTCGCTTTGCTCGTTCCGCAAACGTATGTACTCGTTATGAAAAGACTCACCTACGCCACATGTACTGTAAATAGCCATTAAATAATTACGTAAGACAAATGAAAAACTCGAGCGAAAAATTTGAGCACTTGTGTTTTTTGTACTGTGAAGTAGCAACGATTTACCGAACGAATTCTGGTCGTGTGAGTGTGAATGTGTGTACGTGTCCGCTCGTGATAGGTACCGAACCTAGCGTAATCGCCGCTGTATCGAACAGAAAAATTTTGTCTCGTCTCAATCCTAAAACGTTACACCGATTTTACGCGTATCCTAGTATCTACTCCTAGTTAATGTCCGGTTTTTCTCATTTTATCCTTACTATTGCGTACCTTCTCCTTCCACGTTAATTAAGTGGCGAAGATGATCGGGTGCAGGGAAAAGAAGCCCAACTGCCCAACGTTGCGTGCCATCAGAAATTTCTATGTAAAGAAAAAATCTCCCATGAAAAATCCATGGTGACCCATTTAGATAGAAAATTTAACAGCCAACAGTTTTTGTTCTGAGCAATTTTTCATCAAACGTCATGTTTTTTGAGATACTCCACTCTAGTGATTCTCTCCATAAGCACCCGTGTTAATTAAAGAAGGTATGTCACCGTTCCTGCAAATACAGTTCTTTGATCTGATGGTAGAGGTGGCTGTGGTTTCACTATCCGACAGGGTGGTGTGAACGTGACTTTATCGCACTTCTTTCCCTATCTAATATTTACTTTTCAACTGATTATGACTTATCTTGTGTTGCACTAATTTTACAGACATTAAGCTCAAAGAAGTAAAAAATTATTCCCTCTTTGAATAATCGTCTCTGTATCTCTTCATTTTTTCCAAAAATTTCAACAGGAAACCTGTTCTATGGTTTTCTTTTGAGAAAATCGCCGTACGGCGAAAAAATTGGAAAAAATTTCAATTCTCGAGCTATATACATACACATTTCAAGTCCCTAAAATAGGTCCAGTCATTGATGACGTCCTATTTTATACTAGGTTTGGTCTAGGCTTGCTTGAATTCTCAATACCAAGACCAATTTGACTCATAGAACAGGTTCCCTGCGTTCCTCGTTTAACTTTGTTAAGGAAGCCGTCGTTATTAGCATAAACGTCAAAATAATCGGATTTATTCTTCTTTTCACGCAAGCGTCCATATAAATCTGTCTCTCTTCTAAATCCTAATTTTGTAAAGCAAAGTTGTGACTTTGATACATTCCTTGTGTTTGGTAGTATGTTCTTCTCTTATCATTCCTATACTGGCACAAATAAGGCTACGAAAAACATGATTTCTCTTCGACTGTTGTCACTTTACGTCTAGTTTTCATAATCCATCAAACCGATGCACCGAAAATATTGTTTTGAAGTTTCATTAATAATACTATTGATTGTTCACAAACTGACGTCACGTTAGCTGTCACGTGTTTGTTTACTTTTCCAATGGTCGAAAGTTTTGTTTTTTCAAATTATTGAGAAAACCGTGGCGTTAGATGAAAAATTTCCTCTCGTAATTTCCTACTCGTAGAGTAAATTTAAATTTTTCTGTAGATCTTGATTCTATGAGTTGAATATAAGGACACGGATGATTCATAAAAAATTCCAAATTGGAATGTTAACAGACCGTGACGTCACAATTTCATAAGAACTTCATGACAAACTTTACGGACCGTGTAACTTACTAAGTATATGATGAGTAAGTTACAACAACATTATATTAAAAATTTTAATTAATTTTTTTCTGAATCGCTAGATTATTGATTGTTTTTAGAAACAAAATATAGGAGGCTGACACCTGTCATATCAGTTTTACAAAAAAAAAAAAAAAATGAACGGGGACATTCACGCGTTGAGGAAAAATAAGATAAGAAAAACGAACTCATATACCTTTTTTTCAGTTTAACATGATGCATATCCATATTCGATATTCATCATTTTTCATCCACGAGTACACTGTGTTGTACATTTTCAGGTTCCCTCTCATGATGAACTCAAACAGTGTATTTTCAATCATCTCAGACGTATTATTGTAGCAGGCTGTACTTATACGGATATTATAACGAACTATACGTGTGAACTATAATGAACTCGTCGAGAAGAATTCAACCTTCACAAAGAAGCGTTCTGAAGTATGGGGGCCAACTTTTGTCTTTAGACAGGTACAAACGAACTGGTATACGGTTACCATGTAATCTATGGACCATATTTTTTCGTAACCCCATTTCTTGTCTTATCCCAGTTTACCGTTTATGTTCAAAACAAAAATTAACTCCATAAGAAATACACAGGACGTTTCGATCATTTGTTGATATTTGAAAACAAAAGATAAATAAAGAATTATACATTTATGAATACTTCAAAACTTCCAGATTCTAAATATGAACTTTTCTTTTCCTATTTTCTTCTTACATTTAAATAAGAATGTGTGATCG
The DNA here is from genome assembly GCA_035079385.1 of Aspidiotus rigidus. Taxonomy (NCBI): domain Eukaryota; kingdom Metazoa; phylum Arthropoda; class Insecta; order Hemiptera; family Diaspididae; genus Aspidiotus; species Aspidiotus rigidus. The sequence continues at coordinate 1,341,839 of JAVHKY010000009.1, read as the reverse complement.
AAAAGTTCCCATGCAGTTCTTATGGGAATCGATAGTTTGCTTTGAACGAATACGGTAAACTGGGGTAAACGGTGTTTCACAAATATGGGTGGGGTTGTTCATGTTTTCAGAACGCGTATTTACATTCCTTATACCAAACGAGCAACGTTAAGAATAACTGTCGCGTTATTGGCTGAATAAAGCGCGTAAATTCAAAATGTTCGTACTAGAAAATATAAGAATAGCACGCCTTCCTGTAACAAATGAACAGAGTCGCTTTCTTTTCCTGCTTGAAGATGGTTTTTCATCCAAAAGCGCGCTCTACGATGATTTTTAATTTTATGCGGTTCCGGTTCGCAAATTTTCTCTGATAATAAAGATTATAATCACTGAACTTGTACATTTATATGAATTATTGAAACAATTAAGTGGAACTTATATTCATGAATAATTTCAGTTGTTGAAACAATTAATTGGAAATTATAATGATGAATTACCTACCGAATATTATTCGCAAAACGGTGGCTTATTTTTCTCTTAATTTTAAAAACGTTCGGGCAGATTTTATCGCAATTGAGATTTTCTTTATAACATTTTGCAACTCGCCCAGGTGCAATATTTTTGCTACCTCTGGTGAGTCCTGGACGCCTTTTGGAAATTCAAGTCGGTTGTACTCTGATTCGAGCACCAGCTTGTACCGCGGAGGAAGAGCACTTCTAGAACCAATGCTAGCGAAGAAACTTTCAAATTGGCCTTCTGTATTCACTGTTTTAAGACACTCTTTAAATTTCAGTAAATTAGGAACTGAATATAGCGTAGCGAATTCTTCAATTTTGAACTCCCATTATTTTCATTATATTGGAAGTGATAGCTTCAATGTCATCACCACACTCGAGATTTGGTACATTTTCTTCATCTAGCCCCGAAATTGTCACAGGTCCTTCTTCTGAGTTCACTACCGGTAAATTACCGATGTCTGATAGAGTGGACGCATTACTGGGAAGAAGCAATGGACCATGTTGTTCATCTTCATCATCGCAAGTGAAATTTTTGTAAAATGAAATTCCAGGACATTCTTTTCCTAGACCAATTTGGGCAACCAAATATCGATCCTATGTCGTGATTGGAGGTGTGTTTTCTGGTTCTATATTAAAAAATTGGTGAACACAACACTCATGTTTACAATATATTCCAAATTTTCTGTCTGGGCATGAACAACTACCAACTCGAATATCCACCGTATACAAAGTATGTTTATCTTTTTGACTCGGAACGAGAAAAATATCATCATCTATTTGAGATACATCATCTTTTGTGCAGTAATTAGTTTTTTTCAAAGTGCGTTTAAAAAATACATAAACTTTGCGATTACGAAAATTTGCAAAGTCTCTACATTTTTTCTTATAGTAGTCTTCCATTAAGACGCAAGCAAAATCGATCAAACTAATAACATTATAAGCCTTTACACGTGACAAGACGACATCTTTAAAAATGAGAATAGCGGTTTCTGCAAAATTATTTGTATGATGACCTCGTATGAACTCGGACCTATAAACAATACACCACTTTTCTCGGATTCCCCAATACGTGCTGTCAACATATTTCACCCACTGCGGATATTTTTTACGAATTTCTTCATCTTGAACGCAGTCCTTGTACATAATAAGAAGATTAGTCATGCTATCAGCAAATAAGATAGCTTTAAATTTATAAATCAACTTTTTTCTATCGTCATAATCAATGCGATTTTTGCTGTCCCACAACCACCGCCATACAGGTTGTAGGATATGAAATATGCAAAGAAGATACATACTTTCTGGCCATACATCATTGAGAGCTTCTATTTCAGCTATAGAATTATCGGTCATAAAAACTTGAGGGTATTTTTGATTTCCAAATGCATTTGGCAACGTAAACTTCAAAAGATTAAATGCCGTTCGATATACTTCGCGAGTTTGACCTTTTGTAATGAAAACAGCAAGAGGAACAGCGCCAGAAGGGCATGATGTTAGAAAAAATGTTACAGCATGCTGTTCTGGATCACACGATGCAGTAGTATCTGAAAAGACAATATATTTGGCCATTGGCAGTAATTCATGGGCCCGTTTCATAATGGGAGTCAATATTAGAACGCTGAATGGCTCATTATCCTTGGAGAAATCGATTGTGACACCGTTGTCTTCATACATACTCTGTTTTTCCATGATTTTCTAAACAATAATATGCGATGGTTTTACGTAGATTTTGAATGTACCTAAATTGGTGCTTAATTTAGAATTTCATTTAGTAGAAATCCAAGACCTGTACGAGGTCCTAAATTAATTTCCGCCACTCGTTGTACCAAAATGAAACAGTTCTCGTAGTAGGATTGATAAAATCAGACTCAGATGATTTTTTTGCAAGGAGAATACATTCGTGATATCTTATAGCTTCTGACACAGTCATATTATAATTGAAATATTCATTAAAAGTATTTCGCATTAAACCACCTTGTAAGAATCGAAGACTTTGAGCGGAAGTTAAGGAATGAGAGTGTTGCTTCGTAATTCGAATGATTCCACATAAACCATCCTAAAACGAATAATTAACGAATAATTTCACGTTGTTGGAAAAATATAAATAATCGACATGATATTCAAAGCTTAAACCACTTCAAACTTCACCTTCACGTACGCATCCCTGAATTTTGTCCACTTTGTTGACAACTTGATCTTGGCGTAAATTTTTGCCTCACGGTCTACATTTTTTGAAATACCTCGTTTATTTTGATCTTTGGGCACTTTCATGAAAGAGCTATGTTGACAATGGAATAATTTTCTGTAATAATGAAGGAATTTTGAAGCTTCTTTTCAAATTAAGCTAGGCCTACACAGACCATATGCACAGTATTTTAGTACACGACTTTCATAGCAGAAAAGTACTACTTAGTCGAATATTTTCCGCATCTCCAATATACTTTCAGACTTACGCGCAAAGCATTTGCTTTCCATTTGGATACGATTTGCGAACGTTCCACTTGGTATCGGTCAATCAACCGAATCCGGTGACCCATTCACCAATATCGTCGGTAGAATTTATACTGCATCCTATTATTACTTCCGAGTCGGTATTTGAAATGATAACGTTCTTAAAGGCGTTGGGTAAGAGCGTAGAATCAATATTTAACATGAATATATTGGGATTCAATTATGTGGAAATCAAAATTTTATTATTATTAAAATAACTTTTAGAAGAATTAATTTAACAAGATCATTCGTGTAGTCGAAATAGCGCGCAGGAACACCTGCAGAGATAGCAACTTTAATACTTACAAATGGACCAATCGCGCGGCTCTACCTGTTTGTGTTGCTTGTTTGGTATAAGAAATGTAAATACGCTTTTCAGAACGTGCCGTCACGCCAACACGCAAAATATGGTCCATTTGTAGTTCTGATCACGGTGGTTCTGATTATTAGAAACGTGATGGCTGTAATCATCAATTTCGAAATTCAAGTATAATGTACTGTGTGCGCGCGATTACTTGATCCCTGAACGATTTGGCGCGAAAACGCGTTGCCTGACAACGCGTGTCAGGTGTTCACAAAAAGAGCGCATTTTTTTAAATGGCCACATATATTTGGAAAAATGCGCTCCTTTTGCGAACACTTGACACGCGTTGCCTAGCAACGTGTTTTCGCGCCAAAATCGTTCAGGGATCAAGTAATCGCTCGCACACAGTAAGGCTCAAGCAAGCCCTCTTTCACAACCAATAATAATTTTTCATTAATTTGAACGATTATCAATTCCACTGAGATACCGCGATTTCTAAAACTATCAGATTGAATTTACAACCCTCGGAATCAAAATCAATTATATACAGGCGCGTTAAAGCGCAATATACGTAGACAATATATTGCATTTAACAAACGAAAAAACAAAACTTATTTGACCACCAGAGAAACTAAATACGTTTCAACGGTCAATAAATGATTCTTTGATGTACATGAATAAGATGAGTCTTCATAGTACTTTTGCGATGAAACAGTTTTCCACATACTTCGCATTTGAATTGGGGTTCGACGCCACATTCAAATCTTAAATGTTGCGCTACTCCGGTTTTACTTCCATATTGACGGCCACATCGTTTCGGGCAGTGAAAGATACGGGAAGATTTTCGCATATTATCGGTATCGAAGAATCGACGAGATATTTGAAGGTCTGTAAGGTGAAATTTAGTAAGGTTTTAATGAAAAATATTTACAAAAGTACTTTAAGCGTGATTCGCCCTCGTGACATTTTTCGTAAATTTTGTATTCATCAAAGTACTCAAAACATTAGAAACTACTGTCAATTTCACTAATCACCTCTCTACAAATACGAAAGAATTGATATTTTTTTTTCAACTGCTGACAACGAGACGCGAGGTTCCAACACGCACCGCTTTTCCGTATCAGAATTGCGACTCTACCTTCCAGTCACCGTCGCGTCGTCAACGTGGCTTATTTTCAACTCTCTTCCTCTTATTCCTAGTAAATCTTTTCACCCCAGAAATATCTTCCACTCATCTTTCTGTTGTATACCAGTGCGAAGAACTTTTCGTGTATACGTAATTGATAGTAGTTTATAGTTGATTTGAGGTGTCTCAGGAGATGGGAACATTATGTGTATTTTCAATAATAGCCTTTTCCATTTTCTTTTATTAATTTTTACTTTGTTTTATTTTTTGAAATTAAGAAGTTTGTTTTCTCTCTCTCTCTCTCTCTCTCTCTCTCTCTCTCTCTCTCTCTCTCTCTCTCAAAAGAAGCATTATTTTTGCCATTAAGGAACAATTTTACCGACTTTCCCTATTTTAAATTCGCGCTCACAAACTTTATTGGTGATTACAGGTGATAACTCTGAACATCGTTTCAGATGTCTATAATTACTAAGAAAATGGGTTGTTTGCTGTTATCGCTTATCAACCAATTGGCTTTTCGTATATCCGTTTTTTTTCCGTTTTCCCTAGGCTTGCTTTTAGACACAAGACTTTATCAACCGATTGGCTTTTTGTGTATGTGTTTTTTTTTTGTTCCTAAATTACCTAGCTTTGCTAGCAATATTCGAATACCAGTACCCATTTCCCAAACTATAAAATTAGCTAAGATTTGTGTACTCCGCGTCCTGTACGTTACACTACCCAACAGCATAAAAAACGCTGAGCTGAAATTATCAACTTGTAAATGAATTTTGAATATTTCATACGAATACGAAAAATTGAGACGTCCTATCAAAAAACTGAGAACGGCATTGAATTCAGCGTTCAAAATTCATTTAAAATTAGATAATTTTAGCTCAGCAATTTTCAAAAAGTTTGAATTTGTTGGGTAGTGATTATTAAAAAACTACAGGTATCCTTACTTGAAAAATTCTGTTCTCTTTTTAGTCTGCCTGCAAAATAATCTTTTGAATTTTTTTTTAAAAGCGCTATTTGCTTAGTGCATTGGGAAAAAATGAAAATTAAATGACTATTTTTTATACACACCAGGTGATAGAGAGTGATTTGGAAAAAATTTGACTTTCGACTTCTGGGGACTTGGAAAAATTTCTTCACCGGATGGTGGACGCCAAAATTTTCAAAAAGACCCCCCATAGAATAGGTTTTCTGTTGAAATTTTGAATGTCGAGCTTTATCTGTTAGGAGGGAACTTGCAAAAATTTCCACTTTCGAGCTATACCTAATGAGGCCAAAAGATGTTACCAGTTAAATGGGAGTTTGTACTAAATCTGTTGTAGCGAAAAAAGCGAACTGTAAGACATAAACTTCAAATCTACGAGATTTGTATCTAATTTTATCTTCAATTTTCTCCCCTACTCAACATTCTATAACTTTTCTGAGCCGAGTTATGGACCAAAATGTCCCAAAAATTGACCAACTTGCCAAGGTTTTCAAAATAAGAAATTGAAAATTCCCCCATTAGATTCAAATTCGTAGACTTGAAGTTTACGTCAAACGTTATTCGCGTTTTTGTGCTACAACAAATTTAGTCTAAATCCCCATTTGACTGCTAACATCTTTTGACCTCAACCGGTACATCATGGGAGGAGGGCTTTAAAAAATTTCGATACAATATAATATGATGATAAATTTTGAATGTCGAACTACTCAAAAAAAAAAGTATCTATAAGAAAGAGAGTTCCATAAAACAGGTTCCCTGTTTGCTCCGATTAACGCAGTTACTGAAGAAAACCCCGAACAGCTAACTAAGTGGGCTGCTAGTTTTTTGTTACACGTACTTTATTTAGGATCATTATAATCTTCAGAAATAGCTTGAGAGAAAAGAATTGTACATGTGTACCATGGCATCCTTTCAAAGTAGTGCTGTACTACAACAATTTTTAAGAGGATTGTCCTTTCTTGCGTATTGAAAACTTCGTCATCGTTGAAAGGACTTCTGGCTGACAGTAATTTTGTTCACTACTGATGGTGACAAATTTGCCGAAAGTATTTTTTCTTTGTAAAGTTCACAAATTATATACCGCACGGTCTATTGTAAAAGTATTTAATTATTTTAATATTATTCAAAATATCGAGGACTTCGGATATCCATGACTATAAAATTCGGATATATAATTTATTCTGTTTGTAGTTGTAAGAATAACATATTCCAAGTCTTCGCAGTCTTTGGTACTTTGAAAAAACTTTTGTGAAATGATATTTCGATTCAACCATCAAAAGTTGAAAGTTGATATTGTTTTTCACGTAAAATTGGCTCAAGTCTAGAAGAGGAGAAAAGAACTCCATTTCCTCCATAGATTTCATCATGAGACCTCGTCTCGCACCCAAAAATATCGATTGAACAAAAAAAAACTGAGTCTAGAGGATATTGTGAATACATTTTACCGAACTAATTTTTGTTCTTAGAAGTTTGAAGCTTCAATAGACTATTTAGGCATCACTGTAAGTTTCTTCTGCAAAATTATTTTTTCGGTTCATATGAATGAAAATGCGTTCCTTCGGTGCTTTGTTGTAGGATGCGAAGACGCGTTTTTTTACTTTAGAGCTCGAAGAGTTAGGTTGCGCACATGCGCGTATTCTGTGTGCGCCGAACATTTTGGCGGACGCGGACGAAAATGATCTTTTAATGATTTTAAATACAACACTCGAATTTTTCCTTGTGTTCATCAATGTAAGAAAATTACAATTTTGTTATTCAACATTGTTATGATGCTCTAATGAAAAAGTGAAAATGTTAAGATCATCTCGCGTTTGCGTTTTTATTCATGTGAACCGAAAAATAGCGTACGCCACACGTGAACGGAGGAAACGCTGCATGGCGGCCCTCGCCGCAGCTCGGGTCGCCAAAGCACTCGTATAGAAATCGCTCTCCTCCATCCTTTATAGCGTAATATACTATTTCGAGGGTACTTGACTAACAATCTAAAAACAATCCTGCGGGGCGCGCCGGCCGTCTTGCTAGTATTCAATAATAAAGGTTGACAGGGAAAGGGAAGCGTTACCGGTTGAATTTTTTTTCTCTGAAACTTAGACGGATTATAGTGTTATGTCTGGAAACGTGCACCTGCAATTGTTTTCCGGATCGGATAAGTAGTTCTCGAGATATACTCGTACTTAATTTTGATATTTTATTCATTTCATATCTTTGCTGAGGCTGTATTTTGTCCCCTTTCCCTTTATTGACGGACTTGAAAAAATTTACGGGTTCATTAAGGGAGTTGAATTCGAAGGGAGGGCGGAGAAGCGACTGCGTGAGTTTTTTTTTTCTTCTGTTTTTTTTTTTACCGTGAGATTCATTCTCTTACTCAATCAAGAAGGCGGTACATTACTGTACAAGCAGCAAAAGTACCAAGAACTTTATGGAGTAGAGTTCGATAAGCTCAAAAAATATATTTCCTTAGACAAGAATATGTCGCACCAAAAGCACACTGAAAGCACACTTCGATGATAATTAACGTGGAATTAATGATCACTGCCGAAATGACGGCAGAGGTTCTCACGTAAATATGAAAATGTGGCATGTTTACAAGGAACCAGTCCCAAGAAAATATAGTTTGCAAGACTCATTCAATTGAATAATGAGTCCCGAACAGAAAAATGTCCAGTACATCGTATCACAACATACGCTTCTACAATTTCTACGTTCATCCTCATTTCAACGAGAATGAATACATCTGCATCAGCATTACTTGAGAATGATTATTCAGAGATGACCAGGCAAGAGAGAGCCTTCTTGGCCAGTATTCTGTACAATTAGAAAATTTAACTCTCTGTTCCTTGTGGAATTTGAAAACGAAAATAGGAATTTTTGTAATATATCATCAGCATATATATATCCAGAATAATGATTCTCGAGACGTAAGAGACTTCTACCTGAAAGATTTTGGTACCGAAGAGCTGGCCGCCTCACTCTCGATCTTTCTTATAGGCGACGATTGTTCTTCACAGAATATAGTTTTAGGTATCATGATCATATTGGTGAGTACAAATACATCATACGTGGTTCACGATTTTGTAAGTCTAGTAGATCAAAGCACTTTGTGGAGATATCAGACTTCTTTGTAGTATTTTCCGTTCTTTTTTTTTTTTTTGTTTTTTTTTTAAATTTAATTTGCGAGTTACAAGCAGCCTGCCTTCAGGGCTATGAGCTCGGCGAGATTGCATGATTGTGTGCGTGAGAGGGAGTTGGCTTGTTGTGAAAAGTTGAATATGTTGGAGATGGAGGGGAAGTTATCAGAAAGTGCTTCTGTATGGTTGTGACCTACCGGTTCTCAGCGTCAGGATACAATGGATTCTATCATCATTATGTATATATCATCATTGGAACCTCTAACTCGGGTGAAAAACTGATAAAGTAACTATGAAGAAGCATTCAAATAGTAATTCAAACTGAAAATATTCTCATAATTTTATTGAAATAGTCTTCCTCGTAGAGTGAACTGAACTCGCCATGTCGTTATCGAGTTATATCATTGCTGATGCTCGGTCACCGCCCGCAGTGTGACCACTATCAAGCACGTGAATTATCCAATTTCGACGTTACATAATATCAGAAATACTCAAAAAACGAATTCGAATTTCTTCAGAGGCATATTTTAGTACAGCTTTCGAGTCATCTGCTGCAATTTGATTCAATATTTTGTGAAATGAAATTAAAGGTCAGAAAAATTCAATCACACATTTCCAGAAGGAGAAAAAAAACGAAAAAAGTTACGTAAAAGCTAAACAGTCCAATCTTTGGACCGAATGGCGGGACTCAAGCGCTCGGAACTTATAATATCACACTCACTAAAGCTACGTTTACACGAACGTCCAAGTCGCCGCGAATAGGGAGGAAGTAGCGAATAGCCAGCAGTCGTGCGAACAATCGGCTAGAGTTGAACATGTTCAACTTTTGCGACTAGATGCTAGCGATTTAACGACTTTCAATTCGCGGCGACTTGGACGCTTGTGTAAACGTTTCTTCAAGGATCACCGACAAGCATACACATACAGGCACTAAGTTTCACCTAATGAACATTCATAGACCGGAATTCATCTTCTAAATATCATTGAAATTTATTGAGCAATTTTTTGATGTATATGAATTAAATGAGTTTTCATTGTACTTCTATGACGAAATGATTTTCCACATTCTTGACACTTAAACTGAGGCTCAACGCCGCACTCGTATTTTAAATGGGCAACCAATGCAGCTTTACGCCTGTATCGGCGACCGCATCGGTTTGGGCAGGTGAAAATACTTCTTGCTTGATCAATGGACGATGGTTGAACTTTTTGGAAATCTGTAACGTGAGAAAATTTGTTATTAATACCTAACACGCATGTGATTTATATTTCACGTGGAGAACTTGAACTCGCCGACAAATCTTCCAACAAAATATTCATGTACCTCATAATGGAGTTTTTATGTCTATAGGTTCACTTGTTACCAACTCTGTCGTACAAAGTTTACATCCAAACAAACGATCGGGAAGAAATTTTATTTTCACCAATTAATAAGATTAATACGGCTAATTCAAATGATTCCTTAACAACAAAAATTTTTTTAATGAATAATTCAATTATCATACTAGTTTTTCAATACAAGCACTCCATCGTCCAATATCGACGTTCATTTTTGGATCATGTTTGGGATATATATCCGTACGTTATAGTAAATTGTTCTTTTCAATCCATCAATGAAGTAGTAGGAATTCGTTATCAATATTCACACACTCGTACCGAACGTGCAGGAAATACGAATCTCGCACATAATTTGCCTGATCATCGATTTGGATATACGTGAGATTTAACTTTGTACGGCCGTATTTTCTAGGGAACTATAGCACGGACGGAGCTCATTTTTCAAATTATTATATTCCTTTCCATACGGAGAAAATTTCATTTTAGCTCCCATACAAAAAAAGTTCTTATAAAATAAAAATAATGTCCTCGCTGGGCGCGGGCACGTCACCCGACGCAAAACGCAATTAGATGGAGAACTGAAGTAGCGCTGCCCCAGAAAAACGAGGGAGGAAATGGACCGTCATATTTAGTCGTTACGTTATCGATAGATTTATCCGCACAGTTCCCTGTTTAGGTGAGGAATTTGTAGGCAATGTTCTCACTTTATCCACTTTCAGGAAAAAGTGAAGCGAAAAAAAATGTAGTTCTTGGAATGCCATTTTGAATGAGTCCAATTTCAAATTCTTGGAAAAAAATCGATACTTGAAAGTATCTTGGCTGGAACGTGTTTGATGTTATTGTATTTTAAGTATAACAAAAAAAATGCTTACGCAGCCGCTTAAGCAACACACGACTTTTCACCTGTACCTACAATCAAGTTTTTTGCTTAAACGTTAACTCTAGTACTCCAATTTATTCAATGAATCGTTTTGTCAATATGATACACCCATTCTCACCATCTCTTGCCTCTCTAATCCATTCTTGATCATCTCCGATTCTCAAGCATCTTTTAATGTTGGTTGTTGTAGACTCACACACACACACCCATCTCATCACTTATCTTATCCTTCTTTCATGCTCTCATTGCGATTCTAATACCTCCCGCATTCAAAATATCTTTTCCTGTGCCAAATTAGTTTTACTCCCGAACTCCTGACTTATCTCTCACAATCACATAGAAACACTATCAGATGACTCTCCATCTGTTGCCAACATCTTTCAATTCTTCCAACAATTAAATTCCTTTTTCCACATCTTCACTTTTCAAAACCACTAAGCTCCCATTCTCTTAGTAACTCGTCAATTTAAAAGAAATCTAAATGTAAAATAAAAAAATGAAATAATTTTTACCTCTGCCTACAAGTCATCATTTCGGTTAAATCCTTCTTCATACTCCAACTTATTCTATAAATCGTTCTCTCAATGAGGCTCACATATATATCCTCACCATCTCTCGCCCCTCTACTCATAATTCATTCTTGATCATCTCCAATTCTCGAGCATCATTCTATGTTATTTCCAGCTGCTTTTCTCTTCATCCAATCATAATTTGTATTCACGCTCTCATCGCAATCTATGAGAGAATAACCGAAAAATGGTATTGAAAATAAAAAGAGGCGGGAAAAGCCTCTTTTTATTTTCAAAACTGTGTCGTCCTTGCACGTATAAGAAGCTTTTTCCTTGAAAAATGTTATCTTTAAGAGAATTAAAAGCGCACACTTATGGATGAAAACTCAAAAGAGTTATGCAATAGCAACCGCCCCACCCCATTTTGCAAGCACGGTTGCAAGAACATCGCGTCATTATACGCCCCAACTTAAACCGGAGTATTTCAAAAGAATTTGATGTTGGAATTCAAGTCTTATTGAAAACCAAGTTGTGTACCTCCCGTAATCTCATGTTGTTGCCACAGAGTGTGAATAAGGGTTGGCCACAGAATCAGTCACCCTAGACTCACACACACATACACTTCTCACCTCTCATTCCCTCTCCCACATCTGAACTCAATAACAACACCAAGCTTATAACTCTCTAATCACAGGCTCTTATTAGCTCACTGATTGAAAAAAAATTAAAAGAAAAGGAATAAAATGAAACATGAAAGATTATACGCAAAGGATTGCTCACCAATACTATAGCATATCCTTACATGACATTCATTCATGAGAAACTCAACACAAACGAGCAAATCTTTCACACAATCATATCACTCAAAAAAATGACAAGATTATACGCAAAGGATTGTTGCACTAATACTATACTAACACAACATTCATTCATGACAAACTCAAAACGAGCAAACATGTCCTCAAAATTCATTCATAAAGAGCGTATACTTACTTGTGTGAACAGGTAACCCAAAAAATGAATAAAACTATTATGCTACAACTACACTGACAATCTACGTAATCAAAGGTTACCCTTCGCTTTTGATGAAGAAAGCGACTACCTGAAGTTTAGTACTACAAAATATTAGTAGCTCGAATATTTGCAAATTTCCTCAAATTAGTTCACGCTTCAATTTGAGATTTCTCACGAACCAGACATCGTATCAACACCAAAAGTTCACAATTATTACATTTTTAGACATGTAAATTACAATCTATCAACATTTGAAAAAAATTGAACAAACCATATCAGAGTTATAGGAGTGGGGAATTTTTTTTTAAATTGGGTATATCTGGAGAACTAAAGATCCAATCGTCAAAAAAAATGCAGGTGCACAACTTCAGATATAACACTACAACTTGACCAAGTTTCAAGAAAATCCATCCAGTAGTCTCGGAGGAGAAGTCCGGACAAATTTCACTACTGAACAAATTATAAATTTTTTTCATGAACATGAACAATCTGAAGTGATTCTGGAAGTATTTTTTACGCTGAACACGATGACGTTAACCGTTTTTCTCCATCAGATCTACTTTTCATGCAATTTGAATTAGTATGTGTAAAATTTGCCTGAAAACCTGATCTTGCAAGTAGTTTATCTTGTCATTAACTCGCTCTAATGTGCTATACAAATACATGAAAATGTAGCTAGAACTCTCCTCTACAACATATAAAAATTCTATGATACGATAATCTATGGAGATATTTGAGTTGAGTATTTCTGATATTATGTAACGTCGAAATTGGATAATTCACGTGCTTGATAGTGGTCACACTGCGGGCGGTGACCGAGCATCAGCAATGATAACTCGATAACGACATGGCGAGTTCAGTTCACTCTACGAGGAAGACTATTTCAATAAAATTATGAGAATATTTTCAGTTTGAATTACTATTTGAATGCTTCTTCATAGTTACTTTATCAGTTTTTCACACGAGTTAAAGGTTCCAATGATGATATATACATAATGATGATAGAATCCATTGTATCCTGACGCTGAGAACCGGTAGGTAAAATCTCTTTCTCTCATCATTAATATCGATAAAATAAATTAGAGTCATGCTGATAATTGTGTATTTAAAATATAACAGGTTCAGTTGTCAAGATGTTTTCAAAGACGAGAAGACATTCATGGACAAATATATCAAGGCAAGTGATCTTTCCAAAGTACTTCAAAAATGTAGCAGCGCAAGTGTTCAATATTTCTTCTTTCGTTTGGTTTTGTTCTCTGTTTCTCGTTCCAGTGTCCAGCAAAAATCGGCCAACATTTTTTCGTCTCGTCTACCTTGATAGCGTTTCTCCATTCGTTTTATGGTCTGGTGAAACTGCTCACCCATTTTGTCACTGAATTGTCCGCAGTTCGCTGGGAAGGAATTGATGTGTGATGCAAGAAAATGAATTTTAAGACTCATATTGATGTTCATATCAAAGTAAGCTTCCATCATTTCATCAACTAATTCTTCATAATTTTCGTCCCTGTGGTTTCCAAGAAATCCTGTAATAACTGACAGACACGAAAGCCACGCTCTGGATTCTACATCTGTCATCACAGAACTGAACATCGCATCTTTTATTAATTTACGAATCTGTGAGCCATCAAAGATACCAGCATTTAATTTGGCCTCTGTCTTTCCTGGGAACACCTCTCGTAAACGTTTGTAAGCTTCGCCATCTTTATCCAATTTCTTGATGAAGTTACTAACAATACCCAATTTTATGTGCAAAGGTGGGAGTACTATTCTCTCGTTCGCTACCAAAGGTGTATATTTCACATTATTTTCGTTGATTACCCATTGCTTTCGTTCTGGCCAATCTCGACGAACATAATGCTCTTCTCTCGCCCGACTGTCCCAGAAACACAAAAAACAAGGAAATTTCGTGTTTCCAGACTGTAATCCGAGTAGAATGCCGACCATTTTCAGATCGCAGCAAACTATCCACTCGAATTGATCGTATTTAATTTTTTCTAATAAAAACGTCATATCGATGTATGTTTCTTTCACAGTTGTTGAATATGATACGGGAATGGATGGATACTCATTACCATTATGAAGTAGAACAGCTTTCAGACTATCTGTCGAACTATCAATGAATAATCGCCATGAATCAGGATCATCAGGTAAATTGATCTCACGTAATAAGCCATCGATATCTGTAGCAAAATAAAGATCATTTCCGTGAGAAAAATACTGAAGAAACCGGTGACTTCTTTTTCGAAATGATGTGATTTTTGTTTCCTTTTTCAGGAATTTTCTTTCGCTCATCCATGACGCAAGATATTCGGATCGTTCGATGGGTGTATATCATTCAGTTCAGCTTGTTGCACCAGCTTTGGTTCTTGTTCTTGTGAAATCTTACCACTCCACTCTGATGATACTGGTTGAGATGGCTGACAGTCTGAAGACAATAAACTTGAACCTTGTGATGCCGTTTGCGTATTTTTTTTTTTGTTCTATCAACATGTATCATTTATTGAGTGTGAAACTTTTGAATAATAATCAACAATTTGATTTCAATGAGAATAGTTACTGCCACAGAATCAACTGAGTTCAAATTTTGCCGTTCAACGTTATCTTCGCTTCGAGCACTCTGTTCATGAAATAGTAATTAATATTTTTTTAGTACTCGTACCTACAAATTGAGTTCCTTGAAAAGAAACCATTGTGTTTACCTGTCGAGTCGCTGGTATTACCGAAGATATTTGCGGGAGGATGATGCGATTTTTCGTAGCCTTGGTGTGATGAACTTGATTTCCAATCCCGATACAAAAATAACAATCATCATGGTGATTTTTAGGTTCTATCCAAATTACGGGTGTAACAAAAGAGTAGCGTACTCGTTTCCCTCTCAAACAATCTATCAACCTATAGTAACACGTAGGACAGCATTTATCCGGTATCCAACATTTACGTTCTTGAATCGCATGCCCAAAATATTGCAGGAAACCGCGTTTTAGCTGGCCTGTCAAGTTTCGGCCCTTATTTTCGAAAATATGATCATCACAAACGATGCAAAATTTATTCGGCGATATTTTACACGATCGCCGCTCAGTTCGAACAGGTAAGGAGAATTCAACCCGTGTGAAATCACTCATTCTTCCCCTTTACGTCCCCTATTAATCCTCAGGTGGTAACTAATTAATGTAATTTTGCTTACAATTGAAGGGACACAAGTATCGCCGAATTAGAGTGCGACGCGACGTTTGAGTTGTTGCCACAGGTTGTTGCCCTAAGAACATTAATCAGTGTTACCACGTGAGGAAATGTCGAATCTACATGATTTTATTACCAAACAATCGATCCTTACAAACTAGTATAAAACGTTTAGTTCTTGTTCAATTCTGTTAAAACTTTCAGGGAACACTCTTGTACACACAAGTAATGAATTGAAATCCAATGATAAGCCCATTTCATCACGTCAGTATATTATTATTTGCTTTAAAGTACGCCTATTTCAGTGTTTTGGAGAACTAAAACATAATATTGTGAGAAACTCAGATCTGATAGAGAAAAACGGCGAACGGCATCGTATTCAGCATGAAAAATACTTTTAGAAACAATCTGAGTTGTTCATGTTCATAAAATGCTGTTCAGTAGTGTTTTGATCCATATGTATCCCTATATCCCTATATCCTTTTATATATGTACTCGCTTTTCTATGAAAAGTCGGTAAAAGAAACAAAAACGGTTGCTTTTGATGAGTCAAGAAAGATATTTTCAAGTTTTACGTAATTTAATGAAAATCGCGAGACTGATTTTGTTTTCCATTTTTAGGTTACGCAAAGCTAATCTATTAATTGAAATTTGCAAAAAAGTTACCCTTTGTAAAAATAAAATTTTATATTAAGAAGGCATAAAGCACAAAATTCTACATGCAAACAATTCACAAAATTGATGAAGAAAATGATTTGTAAATTTTTATGAGTACTGTGCAGTGCATCAAAAACTGAAGAAGCGGCGATGGCGTTGTCAACTGAAATAAGGTTCTCGTTGATACCGGTATTTATAAATCAAGTATCGGCGAGAGCTTCATTTCAGTTAACCCCGCTTCTCCTGTCCTTAATGTCCTATACAGTATACTCATAGATATGTACAAATTATTTTCTTCAGTTTTGTAATTTGTTTCCATGTAGATTTTTGTGGTTTCGAAGCCTTCTTAGGCAAAAGCACGTAGAACATAGAATTTTATTTCTACAGAGTGTAACTTTTTGGCAAATTTTAATTAAAGCATTATGAGAATTTCTTGGAAAAGAGAAAAAGAGTTTGAGGGTATGGGTGTGTGTGAGAAAATATGATAAGGAACTAGTCAGAAAAACATTGACATGGGTTCTTGTGAATACAGATACATGCAATATAAAATTCTTTAGAAAAAAAATAAAAGAAAGAATAGTAATTCAGGTGATATGAAGAAAGAAATTCAAAACAAGAAGATGGACAGGAGAAATATTCGAGTAAGTCTACAAACTGATGAACTGACCCAGAGAGAGAAACATGAAGAGGGAAGATGAAACAGCTAGAAATTCAGTGGTATCTGTTGCATTTGAATGTTGAGAATGGCTAAGCGACCTCATGACGCGCAGGATTGCCACAAAACACAATGCCAGGAAAGCAGTCATCAGGTGTGCCGAAAGTACGGTGCCAACCGTTGGTATACATATTACACAGCGTGACAATTTTTTGGTCATGCTCTGGCATTTCATAAATATTATAATATTCTAGAAGTATTTTGGACGCTGGAAACGACGCTGTTTTTGGTTTTTTCATCTATTTTCCCAATCTCTTGTTATGATATTGTTTACTCGCCACAGATTGTTGCGGAACCTATCACACGTTTTAGTGATTTGACACTACAATTATTGTTATTGCGTTCCACTATGATCCCCAATGAGCGATTGGGAAGACAAATTGGAAAATGGAAAACAGCGTAATTTTCAGTATTTAAAATATTTCTAGAACAGAATAATTTTTTTGAAATGCCGGAGCACGGACGAAAAATTGTCACGCCATGTTATACTCGTAAGGTGGCTTCCGGAGAATTAGGTAGAGAAACAATTATCTTCGAGTGAATAGAACTCTCTCTGCGAAATATGCCATTTTTTATGACAATATATAAAACTCTGAAAAGTTAGCTTGCCAGAACATCACCTTCAAGTTCTTCATAACAATGCGATTTATAAATAATTGATAAACTTCTTCCAGAAATTAATACAAACAAGTGATTCCAAATTACAAAGGTTTGTTGCCAACAGTCATAATTATAATCAACAATATAATTATATGGGGTAAACAAATAATTACTACAATACAGTTTTGATTCTAAAAAAAGAGAAATACATTATGTGTTATATTGCACTTGCAATAATAAACTTTTTAGATTTACCTCACAATTTTTTTGTGAACAAGACCAACATGAGTTTTCAAATGACATTTATGACGAAATAATTTCCCGCATTCTTCGCATTTAAATTGCGGATCCACACCGCACTCAAATTTCAAATGTTGGGCTAATCCAGTCTTCCGCCGGTACTGTCGACCACACTGATTCGGACAGCTCCACACGTCTTCGGTAGGAAGTGGTATTATTCTTACTCCGAGACCTGTGAGATAGAATTCGTTGAAGTTTCAGTATAAATGTAATTTCGCACCATAAATGTTCAATAAAAACATTCAAGAAAATGTGAATCCTAAAAATTGTAAGCAAATATAGTCTTGAAAAAACTTATAAATCACACCTTTCGTTGATCTCTTTTATTAAGTACGACGAAGGGAGGGGATTTTCAATTTTCGAGTCCCCCTCACTCCCAATCCACTCATCATAAATATGTTGAGCCGAATTTGTACACGCTGTAAATAACACTTTTGCGGAGCGCACGCTTATTTTCAGTCACACTTTTTGCTTTTGATTTGCACAATAGAGAACCACCAGCTTCAGTAATACACACAGAACACTGACAACAGGAGGCGTCTCCTTATACACAATAAGGCAGGAATGGCCAACTTGAATGTTGAAACTGGTTTTAAATTATACATAGGTTTACAAAAAAGTATATAATGGTGAAAAATTTTGACGTCGGACTCAACGGTCACGTGATAATACCTGTTTTACATTTCTCTTACGGAAGGGGAATGGATATCGATATACTATTATTGTATATTCAATTCCCCTATCGCAAGATCAATGTGAAAGCAAGTACCATAATAATTACCTTTTTATATCATTATATTGAAATCTCTCATTTCGTTTTGCTAGAAAAAATTGTGCAATCTCGCACAAGGATTCTCATTTTTCCGAGTATCAATTGAAAATTTAACTCTCAGAAATCTTTGTATACGAAAGAATATTTCAGTTGATTAGACATGCAAGAAAAGTCAATACGCCAACGTAGTTATCAGGAAATCGCATTGAAAAATTACTCGTTCAAAAAATAAAGTAAGAACACTTTGTTATTTGCAAAGTTTGCTTCCATACTTTTGTCACGATCATCCCTCCACTCGCTGTCAATTGCAAGATTTATTTCATTGAATTCAGCAAGTTGAAATCGGTATCATGTCAAAAATAGGAGAGATTTATTTTGTGCGCAGATTTCTTAATATTATTAGAAAAATTAAGGCTTTGCTCGCCTGGTAATATAGGAATGGAACAAAGTTAAATTTTGAAAATTTATTACGTTTCGTCGCTCTGGAGGCGTTTTTACGAAACCCCGCGAACGAAAGAATGAACTAAAAAACAAAACAAAAACAAAAGAAAACATGAAAAAGCAAAGAGATGAATAAGCCTATTAATGACGAGTGAGAGAGTCATAGGTGGAACCACCTAGTCGATGGAATTAATTCGATCCTCACTGGATATCGCGTTCCAAATTATCATTTCAATACATTCACGGTTTTTCAATTCGAGTATGAGCTTTAGAAAAAATTGTTTATTACAAAAAATGTTCTTTTGAGAATTCTCTACAACTTTGATTCTCACATTGGCACTGTTCTTGATTAAAAGTCAAATAACTTCAGAAAATACGTTTGAACTAACACACGTATTTGGTGTATAAGAAAAAAATCCATGATCACCTTTGTAACTAGCGCTACCTAATGTAAGTTACGCCACCTATTCCAGAAATAATAACCAAAAGTTGTACCAAGCAAGTAATAGAAATGGAAACGTTGTTTTGAAAGTTATTGTATTGCTTCAGGTTCAAGCAAGCAAACCAAGGAAACCCAGGTAAATACTCTCTATTATACGTACAAGGGTGAAAAATCCAACGATATTTTGACATGCTTCATGTCTCAGCGCTGACCTGACCCCCACCCCAATTCCAAAATTTGCGTCCGTACGTCCGCACAATCATGACCTTGACACTATGAAGAATTTCTGCTCTAAGCCCCTCCCCCTTCTGACCTTTAACCCTAATTCCAAAATTTGCGTCCGTACGTCCATCTGGCCTCTTCTTGTATACTACCTTTATTATACTAGACCTATATACATACAGGCCTATACTAGGGCTACAGCTTAGCTAGTATAAATGTCGCATCTCTTTAGCAGATTTTCCTAGTATAGCTTTTTGCTAATACCTCCCCCCTCGAATACTGTTTGTTCTGTTACATCCTCTTTCCGACGCTACCTTCCTCCTGAGCGATACCTTTCCCCTGAGCGTTACCTTTCCCTTAAACGTAGAGCAGCTGATCGTTCAGCAGCTTATCGCGCTGGAGCGGCGTACGCGCCGCGACTCATGATTATGACAGCGCGCGTCATTCGTCATGATCGCGACTCGTACAACGTGCCTATAAAAGCCGTCGACTAGCGTAGCTTTAGTACAGTTCAATTATCGTAGGCTTACGAACACCCAACTGGTCAGGCGACCAGCATTTTTACTACCACTGCGGTCCGATGGTTGAAAGCCGACTCAACTCCCATAGTTGAACTCGCGAGTAGACATCATCGATATTAAAGCCTTCGCTGAAGGTACACGACTCTTCGAGTCCAGTTTATTTGGCTACCAATTAGACGTAACAGTTCTATGCCGTTTATACTATCTGTATACTGAGAGTGCAGTATACTAATGTTATACCACGCTTGTACTATCCCCACGCATCCCTATACAAAGTCGAGGCTTACTTAGCTTTACACTAAGTCTAAGCTTTCCCTCATGTTTCATGTCTTTCCTGAGCCCCGACCTTCTATGCAGTATACTAGACTAAGAAGGGGGCAAACTAACGTCCTGAAAGCTAGCTTTTATACAAGGCTTCTTGTATCAGGTCTAAGTTTCCTACATAGGTGTAATGTACAATATATTCCCAAAAGCTATTAGCTCGAAATATTCTAAAGTACATTTATAGTAGACCCAGAAGGAGAGGGAAAGAGCGGAGCGAGTGAGTCCCCGATGTAGGCAGCAAAAGCGCCGATATATTTATCACAGCATTATACACGTTAGTCGAGAATTGCAAATACGGCAATATGAAAGGAAACCTAATTTGCAATACTATTAAGAATGTTGGACGACAAATTTGGTAAGACTGACTTGGCTTTGATAAAAGCAATCCAAATAGTGCGCACCTATAAATGCGTAGAAAAGGAACAGCAAATCCAGCGTCAAAATACTAAGCTTCCTTCCGCAAATGTATCATTACAAAACCGCAAACCTAACCTAGATTGGAAGTAGTACCAAAGAAAAAGTGTTTTTGCTGTGGTGAAGGTATATACGCCAGAAAGCACTGCCCCACAATTGATGCAACATACCTTAAATGTGATAGGCAAGGGCATACCAGTAAACTCAACAATTAGTAGAAATAGACCGAGTAATAGTTTTAATAAAGGTATAAGAAATATCGACGCTGCCGAAGCTCAAATAGACAAGACTCGGGAGGATTCTTTATTGGACAAATAAAAAGACAGACACGCATTAACCGCATTGACAAGGAATGGTTATATACAGAAAAAGTAGGCAAAGTAATTTGCACGTTTGAAATTGATTCCAGAGCAGACAAAACTGCTGTTCCAGAGTACTTCTACAACTCGCAATTCAAGTTGTATAAACCCGACTGTAGATTGGATGGACTAGGAATCAACGTCTAGAGGTGATAGGGATGCAGAAACTAACCATAACTTACAAAAGTTTAACTTCAATACAAAAAGTATAAGTAGTAAGAAATTAACCTACAACCCTTTTGCAATCAAAGCACTTGATCTCATTTACCATCGAAATCAAGTCTCCAAGGAAAAACCTGGTAGTCCAATATCTTCAAAGGTCTAGGCTGTGTGCCTGGAGAGTACCAAATAAACTTGAAAGAGGGGGCAAAACCGTTTGCAATAGCTGTCTCCTTGCAGACTACTGTTTCCACTTCTAAAGAGGGTCAAGACCATGTTGAACAAGTTTGTAGAAAAAGGAGTAATTTTGCCTACAACTGAACCAAATAATTTCGTATCTCCTGCGATCGTTGCCTTCAAACTAAATAACAAAATACGTATTTGCGTAGACCTATCCAGACTGAACCAGAGTATTAAAAAAAAATACTTCCCAATACCGCTAGTAAAGGAGGCCTTAGCTAACCTCAAAGATACGATGGTGTTTTCAAAACATGATACAAATTTTGACTTTCACCAAGTTAGACTAGCCGAGGACTCGAAGAAACTCAATACATTTCTTACTCACTTCGGAAGATTTTATTTCAATAGACTTCAATTTGGAATCACCAGCGCTGTAGGACGTTACAATCACAAATTAACAAGAAACTGGAGAGCTGCGACAATGTTATGTGCTACATGGACAACAAGCTCATTCGGGGAGCAGACAAAGAAGAGCATGATAGAAATCCTACAATATGTAGTCTTGAAGAAATTGGAGAGCGCGGGTGTTACACTGAACAAAGAAAAATGTTTGTTCAGGAAACAATCTGTTATATACCTAGTCAAAAAATTACCGTTGATCCTCAAAGGGTGAAGGCCATTTAGAAAATGCCCCCTTCCCCCCGAAAATAAGAAAGACCTACAACGATTCTTCTCGGGAATTGTAAAATTCCTTACAAGACACATACATGATCATTCAAACAAGTTGGAGCTTCTTTATGTCTTACTTGAAAAAGAAGGGGGAGAACCCCAAGAAAGGGCATTTAAGTATTCGAGAGATACCTTAAGTGCCGCTCCTACACTTGCTATCTGCGATCCCCACAGATCGCTCATTGTTTCCTGCAATTTGTCATTGAATGGAGCTAGATGAAAATGATATTCCTCGCCCAGTCTTTTACATATATTACGCGCACCGTCACCCTCCTTACGTCGTTATGTACAGATTGAAAAAGAGTTGTTAGCTATTGCTTGGGTATGCAAAAAATTTAGAAAGCATCTCATAGACGTACATTTTCGCATTGAAACAGACCACAAATCCCTCATTCCATGACTAACAACCAAAATCTTAGACAACCCCACTCATTGTTTCCAACGCTTACGAATGCGTCTGATGCGCTTTGACTATAAGAGATTACACATTCCTGGCAAAGAGCTTTTAACTGCTAATTCGCTATCTCGCAAACCTATAGACGACCCAGGGTCTGGCGAAAAAAAAGGGGAAGAAGAACCAAGATCAGCAACCATTGCCTCGGTGAGGTTATGGGAAAAATACGCAACGCATAAAACCAGAGTGAAATTTGCGTTCTCTGAAAACAATTTATAAGAGAAGGATGGAACGAAAATGAACTATCTAAAGAGAAGAGGGAGTACTCAAAAAGCTAGGCGGGGATCACTCAGTACATTTAAAGGACTGATTCTTTATTACCAAAGAATATGGATTCCTCAATCACTATGGAGCAAAATCCTGTATTGGTTGTATGAAATTCACCTTGGTGCATCAAAGATTCACAAGTTAGCAAAAACATCAGTCTGGTGACCCAATCTGTGTCGCGACATCGAAAATATCAGCAACAGTTGCCAGGAATGCGCTAGACACCGACCAAACCGAAGTAAGCCGTTAATTTTGTCACCCCTCCCCTTAGGACCGTGGAAAAAATTCGGTGTCGACATCCAAAAACTCTCAGCGGTACCTCGAAATATTTAGGAATAGCCCAGCTACCCAAACAAGATTCTTGCACAGTAATTTCTAGGCTGGAGGCAATTTTTGTACATTTCGGTATCTAGAGACAATCTTCATCGACAACGGGACCCGACTGACTTCCACTGAAGTACAACGCTTTATATTAGATTGTGACATAAAAATCATCACTTTTAGCTCGTCTTAACCACGAGCAAATGGCTTGGCCAAGTCAGCAGTGAAAGTTTCAAAGCAAATACTGGAAGCCGAGTCTTTAAGCCGCGCTCTCATACTGTACCGAGCTACACTCACGAAACTCTATAGCCCCTCGGAATTGCTGATGAATCAACAGATTCACACAACCATACCCTCAATCAGACTAAGATCCAATATACCAGTTCAAAAACTACAATGAGAAGTGGAAGAAAATGAAAGAGCAGTGTGACAAAGATCGCGGAGCCTGACCCCTTCCTGGATTAAAACTAAGCGCCAAAGTATTTGTAGTCAACATTCAGCAATATGGCGCAGTCTTCAACAAGAGAGAAGAATCTCAGTCATATGATATTGGTTAGAAAATGGTAGTATGTATTGTTTGTTAGAACAGGAAAAATCTTCATTTTACCAAGATTGTATCATACATAGACCGAGATCTGATATTCAAAGATCGGGAAAAAGAAAAGAAACCCGTGACTTTCACGCCCCAGTACCCTAAAAACGTATCTTCTCGCCACGAGGAGATAAGATTCGCAAGACGCGCCCATCTCCAGAAAAACAACAACTACTTGCAATCAAGCTTCCCCTCTTCACACTGGCTGGTAGAGAAATACTTGTAGTACGTCCGGACAGATTCGAGGTTACAGGTCCCATTTGAGATCGTAGTCGCCAAGCTGATCGTCAATCCTCTCAGTAACTGAAAGGGAGAGATGTTGTAACGCTCTCATGTTTATAACTTATCGTTATCTACTTATTCAATATGTAATTGAACAATGATAATAAACAACGACTATGAATTGAGTGCCGAACACGTTATTCACATACTTATCGGCCAGGACAGTTGCTACAAAACTTTTTTGTGTACGTGAATACGGTGAGTTTTCATGTTACTCTTGTGATAAAATAATTTTCCACAATCTTGACATTCGAATTGAGGATCGATACCACACTCATATTTTAGATGCTGAGCCACTCCAGTTTTGCTTCTGTATTGACGCCCGCATTGATTTGGACAGAAGAAGAGACCAGATATATTCCGCTGATTTTCGGCAGAAAGATGCCGAGCTATTTGAAAATCTGAAAACCAGAATTAGAATTTTCTATAAATATAATTAGGTACAAAATTTAGCCAGTCAGAGAGTAAGCACGCAGGGTTAATTTTATTTACAGGTATGCTATAATATTTTATAGTTACCTACTATGCACGTTAGGATATGTAAAGCGTATTATTCGCGGTCCGATCATCCTATAATACACGAGTATATTCTTTCAAAGTTTAGACACAACCAATGTGTAGGGAATGAATTGAAACTTTTATAAGATTATTCAAGTCGAGTAAATATCGAACTGACAATAAAATAAGCTGTCTGCACCTATTTGTAATAATTATTGTAAAGGTTTAGTAGACAATAAAGTGTACATGTTCGGAAACGTTTTACGAGGACGTGCATAGTATCTTGGTATCATTAGACAACTTTTTTATGGACACAGATAACGTGACTTTTCATATGTTGCTTTTGAGTGAACGATTTTCCGCATTCTTCGCATTTGAATTGCGGATCAATTCCGCAATGGTATTTCATGTGTTGTCTCAACGCTGTTTTACTCTTATATTTGTGACCGCATTGATTCGGACAGTAGAGCACAACGCTCGACGAATTTTCAATGGTTCGATAGCTCCAGACCGTCTGGGAATCTAAAACCAAGACAATATCGCAATACGTATTTCAATAAGATTCATAATACGTTCGCACGATATTGTACAACAAAATTGATCGATTTGTACACATGTACGTATAAACCAAAAACTTGTTCACTATATAAATGAGCATCGACTATTAATCGACTATTATACATGATAAACTGCCCGCCATATAATTAAAGATATTGGAAAATTCAAGTGGAATAAGAAACCAAACAAATCTAAAATTTGGAACCAAACGACATGTACAGGTACCTGGGAGTAGAGCATAGCAAACGCATAGAATATAATACCATGAAAAAAGAATTGAGGAAATAATTTATTACTCCAGTTAAGCCTCGTACTAAAAACTGGGCTATACAGCAAGAACATAATAAGGCACTAAACAAGTACGCTATACCAGTCTTAACGTACTCGTCTGGAAGGTTCCACGACTTTTTGTCCAAAGATATTTTCGTCCAGACGAACTTTTGTCCAAAAAAAAAATCGTCCAATGACACTTTGTCCAACTTTTTTCGTCCAATCTTTCTTTGTCCATAAGACATTTTGTCCAAAGGAATGTACGTACCTAAGATGTCTTAAACATTTTGATGGACGAAATTTATTGCTTCTACAAGATATCTACAAAACGTAAATGGAAAGATGAAGAGCATACCTGTTTTTAATGGTGCTTCTTATCTCTCTGTAAATGATGTCATTGAGCGAACGAGTTTATCGATACCTGGTCACTCACCAAAGGTTTCATTGCTATTATTATTCACAAATAATCAAAGAGAGTATGATACAGACCGTCAAGCTATGTCCTAATCAAACGTTCATGCTACAGTTGTCGTGCATGATGGCACGTGTAACAAAGTCGACAAAGGGTGGAGGTATGCTTCACCTGAATGGATATGGCTATCACTTCCATTCTAATAACAGTGGAAAAACGCAAGTATTAAGGAGGAGATATTATCCGCTATGGTAGGAGTCATTTTGAGTAGAATTGAAGATAGGTACAGACACGTAAGGTTTGACGTGTGTTTACTAGTTTGAAACAAATTAAAGTTCAAATATGATCAAGATCTTTTTAACCAAGAAAAAAGAATCAAAAAGCATAAATATAGGATCGTTGTATACTAAATCAAAGAAATCGACGAACGTACGTACGAGTGTCAACATTAACAATAGTGGACTGTAACTAGTCTATGACTGTAACTGAAAGATAAAAAAAAAGGAAGAATAGTCTCGTTCTATTCACGTTTTTACTTAACGTTTTATTGAAGGTATTATCAATGGGAACAACGTGTCTGTACCTATCTTCAATTCTACGCGGAAGTATTGGCGGTGTGAGAAGCGCGATGTATGCGATGGACAATGTACTGTAACGTCATTCAATTTACTTGAACTACATCACGTACCCATTTACGTCTACAAAAGTAATGTCATATTATCCCATTTTATGTATTATGATAACTAATATTTGTGATATGATAACAATAAATCTCAAAATCATACCTACATCTCTTTGAAAAAAGATTTTGGACGAAATTTTGGACATATTTTCCCTGGACAAAATGTGTTGTGGACGAAAAGCGTCATGGACGAAATGTTTGTGGACAAAAGGAGGGGGAGCCGTTCGGAATAGTCAGCTGGAATGGTACTGATCTAGAAGAATTATAGTGAAAAATAAGAGTATTAATGGCAAAAAATCGGTTGCTACACCCTAGATCTGCAATAGAAAGAGTAACACCACCTACAGATAGGGGTGGGTGAGGCACTGCAAATCTGAGATGGATTCACAATAAGCAAGGGGCAAACATAAGTAGATACTTCAAGAAAAAGAGGCAAGCATTTGAACTTCACAACGCAGTGCTCGTATGAAGGAATAGAGTAATATGTACATGACGTACATTGAAACTGACGATCAGAAAAACTGTCTCTTTTGGACAATGAAGGAAGACTATTTCTCTCTGATTGTTATTATTATATGAATTAACCTACGTCAATAAACCTTACTACAGGGACGTCCACATAATTTCCACTCACAGAACAACTGAACAGTCACTTGTTCATGTCTTTTTATGAGTAAGCATTGTACCGTATGAATAAGTTGTCGAGCTTTCGCTCGTGCTGCTTAACGCAGTTCAAATACACATCATATACACATCATATACACGTGAATGCCAATAACGGTTTAATGATACTGACTCGCTTACAAAGGATCAGCAGTTAACAGGGAGAGCGGTACAGTCCGCTACAAGTCCTCCCCTTGTTTGTTTTTTTTTTTTGAAACATTTACACATTTATATGAGAACAAAAAAAAGTATTACAAAAATTGAAACAAAAATAATGATTACAACAAAACAACAACAGTGGTAAATAGCGATTGGTAAGATGCTGTGGTGTTAAACGCCTGCCTGAAAATGAACAACTTTTTTGTGTGGGCGACCAAATCTAGACATTGTGTTCGGGGGGAAAGGGGTCTGAGACGGGATAAAATCAGTCTTTCCCTTTATACTGATATTATTTTTCGTATTGCGCAAGGTTATTTCGTCGTTAATCGGTTCGACTTTATTTCGACTTGACTGACTATTTTTTAATATGGACTTTTTTGCTGACCGAACAAGTGGTTGATCTTTGTTTGACGGAGTTACGTCTTCGACGAGAGTGTAGGCGGGCTTTAGCCTGTCAATACTGACGTCTTCGTCTTTTCCGCTCATTTCTAGACGAAACCATTTTCGATGTCTGTTCTTCACTCTGTAAGGACCTTCATAGGGTGGTTCCAGCGGGCGACGTACTCGTCCAATTCTTACGAAGACCCTCTTAGTCTTGAATAAATCGAGATGAATGAAAATTTTTTCTTTTCGTTTCAAATTGGAGTCAACTGGGCGAATATTCCGGAGTGTAGCCCGTAGCTTCGTGTCGTATGTGTAACCATCAGTAATTTCATCGGAGTCGGTGTTCTGGAAAAATTCTCCTGGTAAACGTAGAGTCGAGCCCAAAGTCATTTCGGCGCATGAGATTCCGCTGTCGTCTCTCGGCGCTGAGCGAAGACCTAGTAGGACGGTGGGTAGACTGTATAACCAATTGTCTTCTTGGCAAGTTAATGCAACCTTCAGAATGAGGTTTATGCGTTTGACCATACCATCGGCTTTGGGATTATATGACGTGGTTTTAATGTGATCTGCTCCCAACAGATTGCAAATCTGATAAAATAAGTTTGAAGTGTACTGACTTCCACGGTCAGACGTGATTTTCTCAGGGACTCCGAATCGCGAGATCCACGTTGAATAAAGAGCCTTAGCAACTGTCTCTGCCTCAATGTTGCGTACTGGGACAGCTTCAACCCATTTTGTACATCGATCAATGAACGTGACAACGTACTTGTATCC
This sequence comes from Aspidiotus rigidus, assembly GCA_035079385.1. Lineage (NCBI taxonomy): Eukaryota > Metazoa > Arthropoda > Insecta > Hemiptera > Diaspididae > Aspidiotus > Aspidiotus rigidus. The sequence goes on along the minus strand of JAVHKY010000009.1, from coordinate 1,313,246 downwards.
TTCAATTTCAGGCAATTGTCCAATGATGTCTGTGTGAAGATGTTTGAAACGGTCTGACGGTGGGAATTTTCCGAGCGGAGAAACTGTATGTCTGTGGACTTTTGCTCGTTGGCATTTCACACACTCACGAACTCATTTCTTGATGTCTGAAGTCATTTTTGGCCAATAAAAACGCTGGCGGACCAAACGCAGTGAAGCACGACTACCAGGGTGAGAAAATGCATGAAGTTGATTGAAAACTGATTTTCGGAGTGTTTTTGGCACAACAGGTAGGCCGACGTCATTCCGAACGACACAAATTACAGCTTTACCATTTGAATCAAGCTTACGGATCTCATGCTTGTTGTGTCCTCTCATCATGTACTGGACCTCTTCGTCTTCTTCCTGGGCGCTAGAAATTGTACTAATATCGATAAAAGCCGCAATACCGTTTATGCTGCCTACTTCTTCCTCATACTCTTCAGCGCGACTGAGTTTGTCGGCGATTACATTTGATGGACCTGCAATGTGGCGAATGCTGTTCGTAAATTGACTAAGATAATCGATCATATCTGCACGACGCTGCAATTTATGTGGCTGACGTTTGCTAAAAATCTGTAAAAGAGGCTTGTGATCCGTGATTAAATTGACTTCACGACCTTGAATTAGGTGTTCGAAATATAATACGGCATTGTGAAGCGCTAATAATTCACGATCGTAGGTCGGCCACTGTTTCTGTCGATCTGATAATTTCGCTGAATAGAAACCTAAAGGCTCGCGTTCACCTTCCTTAGTTATTTGCTCCAACACAGCACCTATTGCTACACCTGAAGCATCGGCTGTCAGTTCAAATACGCAGTCGTTTCTCGGATAGTGTAACTGAGTATAATCGATAAAACGTTGTTTAGCTTCCTCAAATGAGGCGATAAGCTCCTCTGTCCACTTGATAAGAGTACGATCATTCTTACGGGTATGACCCTTCAACACTTCATTAAGTGGAGCAAGAGAAGTGGCAGCCTGAGAAACAAATTGGCGATAAAAATTGAGTGTTCCCAAAAGTCTGCGCATTGCGTTAACGGTTCGTGGACGCTGTAAATTTCTAAATAATTCGATTCGATCCTCAGCTGGGGAAAATACTCCTTGCTGTATGCGATGACCTAAAAACGTTATTCGTTCAGTAAGAAATTCACATTTTTTCCGATTAATAGTGAGCCTATTTTTACGCAAGCGCACGAAAACTTCGCGCAGATGGGTAATATGCTCTTCAATGGTGTCTGAATAAATCAGTATATCATCAAAATAACCGAAGACAAAGGGTAAGCCCAATAAAACATCGTCTAAAAAACGCTGAAAGGTTGCGGGGGCGTTACGAAGGCCGAAAGGCATTTTTAGATATTCATACAAGCCAGACGGTGACACCACAGCTGTTTTATTTACATGATCGGGGTACACAGAAATATGATAAAATGCGCGTACAAGATCTATTTTAGAAAAGTATTTTTTTCCATGTAGATATGCAACGGAATCCATAATATTAGGGACTGGGTAACGATCCGGAGTGGTCCTATTATTCAAGACTCCATAATTTCCTACGACGCGAACAGGTTTATCTTTTTTAATAACAGGTACAATAGGTGAAGCCCACTGAGACTTCGATTTACGACAGATACCATTATCACATAACATGTCAAATTCTGTCTTAACTACATCAGCAATTTCTTTACGCAAACGATATGGTTTTTGGTGAACGGGGGACCGGTAGTTTCGATAAAATGATACACATTACAACACATATTATCGGTTACAACTTTGTTTGTAAAATTAGGAGGTAAAAATAAATCCGCGTATTCTTCGAGTAACGCGTTGATGGCATGATCTGTGTGACCATCATTTATTACACTAACGCTAAGAGCACATATTTCCTTAATTTCACCACTAACACTAATCAATGTACTAGGATTAATAGGTATTTTATTTTTCAAGTCTGGTAAAAGACCAAAGTGTGAGAGAAAATCGGCTCCCACTATTGCTCTATCTACGTCGGCGATTAAAAAAGACCACGAAAAAGTTTCTGGGAAACCAAAATTGACAGTAACGTTTACAATCCCATACACTTTAATTTCTGACCCGTTGGTCGCGCGAAGCGAATAATTTAAAGCTCGTTGATTTTTTGGAAAATATTTTTTTGCGGGTAAAATGGAAACGTCTGATCCACAATCAATCAAATAACACTCGCCAGTAACAACATCAGAAATAAATAAACGCGGTGAAGATACATTACGCGGGGTCCCAAAAACCGCTATCTGTGAGGGCCCGCGTTCTAGTTTTCCTTCGACTTAAGATTGCAATTTTCGTGAGAGCATTTTTTTGTATCATCGCCAAAATTATAGTGATACCAGCACATACCTTTATATAGCCTAGGCTTACGATGTTCCGACCGATTGCGAGACTTACTACGATTAAAATAATCTCCCGATCTGTTTCTGGAATCCGGCGATCGAGTACGTGATCGACTTTGACGTTCGACTAAACTGCGAATATCAGCATTATCGGTTCTAAGGGCAGCAACCTCGGCGGACAATTTCCCAAGAATACGACTCAATTCATCTCTTGGTTGAGACACAGCTGATTGTAAAGAGAATACTTTGGAGCGGGGGACGGCGGAAGCTGTAGGTACAATCATCTCGTACATCTTGTCGGCTGATTTTGCGAGTTGATCGAGAGAACTTTCAACATGATCGGCCAAAATAATTTGAATTTGATTCGGCAACTTTTTCAACCATATACGACGTAAGATATCCTCGCAGTTACTGGATCCTGCTCTCTCCCGAAGGGCGTTGAGTATCAGCGAAGGCTTCTGATCTGCCGCAATATCCGAAGCTGTCAAAAGCTTATCTAATTTTCGCTCTTTTGACTCGCCTAAAGCTTGGATCAGGCGTTCTCGGGCCAAACTGTATGCGTTCTCAGTTAAGCTATCTGCTGATCGCACGAGGTCTCGAATATGCGTGACATAGGGTGTTTCCAATTTCTCCAGTAGACACGAAAATTTTTTTTTCTCATCGTCACCCCATTAGTCTTCAGTACTATGTCGACCGTATCGAACCAGAGTTCCGGATCCTCGGCGTTGAAGGATGGTAAAGTAAATTTCCTTTCGTTCGGCATCAGTAAAACTGCACTTTTACTAGACGATGACAAATCAATTTTTTTCGAAGAAATGCACAAACACTCACTGTCGGCACTGACAAATTTACCGCAAAATTCGCACCTTTGCGTCATGTATATAAGTTCGGATCGCAGAAAAAAAACGAAAAATAGAGCAAAAAAAAATATTATTTTAGGCGAAAAAAAAGAAAAATCGCCACTCGTGTAGTCGACGCGTTCAAGTTTTTTCACGCTGCAAGTAACGGTCACGGTCGCCACTTGTCGAGCTTTCGCTCGTGCTGCTTAACGCAGATCAAATACACATCATATACACGTGAATGCCAATAACGGTTTAATGATACTGACTCGCTTACAAAGGATCAGCAGTTAACAGGGAGAGCGGTACAGTCCGCTACAAAGTAAAACAAATTTCAGCCTGTTTCCCAAAATTATGTGACTTTAGCTTCAGACGTTCAGCTTTCAGCCAACTTATCAACTCTATTCTGCTTGATAATAATAGGCTAGGTTATAGGGAAGTACGCAATTCACGAGAATAACGTACCAGCATAACTTTTGATGAATGTACGTGCTTCAGTATGAAGATCATAAAGAGATGAACAAGGAGTTCTATTTTCACCAGGAGCAAAACTAATTCCTTTGTTAAACAACAATACAGTTTCATCATCACGACACTTATCTACGTCATCCTGTTTTTCCATAAATTTCCCATCACTATCATTACTATCTACACCCGAACTTGAAATTTCATCTCTTTCATTGCTACTATTAGTTGAACTACCACACATTGTAGTAGGGCCCTGATATTTGTGGTAATATTGTGTCTAATTGTAGTAAAGCTGATAGAACTAGCGAACGAAAACGGCGTAATTATTTGAAGAACAGAGTGAATTGCGAAAGAATCCTTAGTCGATTCTCACTACCGATAATATTTCGCATTTTCGATAGAAATACAGTCACGATCAACTACTTCTTTCCGCTGAATCATTTCATCATACTCACCGATAGGGACATCGCATATTGTATGGTATAATTTACGTTTTCTCGGGTAAATGGTTTCATGGTTCATCTCATAACGTATTCACTATACACCGTTTTAAACATAATTCCTCTCTGTTCTTCAAATAATTACGCTGTTTTCGTTCGCTAGTTCTACCGGCTTTACTACAATTAGACATCATATTATCACAAATATCAGGTTCACAATTCGTCTGTTCAATCGTATTTTCGTATACACCTTTATCAACATTCTTATTTAATCGATTCACATTTCTATTCTCATCTTGTTTATCATTAACTCGTTTATCGTTTATTCCTAAGACGACGTCAGCAGACTGCAGCTACTCGATCACGAAAGAACAATGTGACATGAGATGACGAACACGCGAACATACGTGTGCGGAAGTGAAGTACGCACTTCACGAGAATAATAATCGCAAAACTTGAAAGAGAAAGGAAAAACGGCCACCAACCTCGTTCACATTCGAACGCAAAAACAACTTTTCTCGTTGCGGTAAAACGATCGTGTACATCGTAAATCGAAATCGAAAGGTCGGAGAACAAAGATAACAAACGTGAGGCTGAACCTAATGAAAAAGCGATTGCAAATGGTTCATGCCTCGTAGAACGAGCATGAACCTAAAAACTACGACACAAAATCTGAGAGAATTGGGCAGCGGAAAAAATGAGATTCGGTCCACGCAGAAGACGGTGATACTATACATATACAACGCATATTGTCAGGAAAGTCATTGGCGAAGAGACTACACACTATCTATGGCTATCTATAGACTTGGTTAGAGATCCTCTGCAGATGAGTAATACTGGGAACTCCCGTGCAAGCCCAGAATAATAATAAAAATTCACTATTCAGAGACAGAAAAAAGTTTGCAATTTCTTCCATCGAGAGAAAAAAAAAGAATGAATACGAACAGGGATAACTTTTAATTCAAAATTGAGCAACACGAGTACATACAATATTTTAAATGCGAGCCTCAAGAAAAAATTTTCCCCCGCCTTTTTTTCTTCTTTCGACAAATTCAAATCGATGTTTCGAAATACCAAATACCATCTCAGGTGAAACGACACCATACAAAAATCTTCAAACACAATTAATTTTGACAAATATTTCGTTTGTTCTCGTGATAGGGAGTTCGAGTATAATTATTACAATATACACTATTCATACCCGTAAGCTTATTTATCGGGGTACTTTTAATAGTTTTTTATGAATATTGAGAGCGTGACTTTTCAAATGGTGTTTCATACTGAAAAATTTTCCGCACTCATCGCATTTAAATTGAGGATAGACTCCGCATTCGTATTTCAGATGATTGTGTAATCCTGTTTTGCTTTGATACTTCCGACCACACTTTTTGGGGCAATTGAATATCGTTTGAGACCAATCGTCCATTCGAGAATTCTCTTTGTGTCGCTGACCTGTAAAGCAGCAGAGTATAAATGTATGTGTATATAATGTAATTGGTTGTACAAAGCGCATGATGTTTTTCTGAAAGTTAGAAAAAACTTATCAATGAGTATACAATGTTAGCCCATCAGGAATTACGAATACCTAAGCATAATTACAACGTATATATATATATATATATATATATATATATATATATATATATATATATATATATATATCGTCTCTAACTGCAGCGCTGTTTGCATCAACGATATCTGTAGCACAGCACTCCTAAGGTTTTTTCAATCGACTGATAAAATTCATATGGTAGACATGAGAAATGCTTATCGATACGCAAATATTAGATAACGATCACGGGCTGAATTTTCTAATATATCATATAATTCTTTTTGTTCACAGACGGGAAAATTATCGCGTACAAATTAATTCAATCTTCCTTCCTTTCCTCTCTACCTCCATTCGACGATGAAGAAATAGGTAGACGACGTCCTGAAATTCTACGCAAATACTTATAAAAGGCTACTCTCACGGCAATATTTGGTAAGTAGCACATTTACATCAACCTTGAATATCGAATCACAATTAATAAACATTCATTTTACAGCACCATATTAAATGAACTTAGGTACACACAATCGGGCAAATATAGACGAGTTCCTCCCAAGCAGCGGGAGTGAATGTATTTAATTAATTAATTGTATAAATGAACGACACTTTTGTATACATACTTTTTCAGTGGATAAGAATTATAAAGAATAGATGATCGAAAACTGATGTGTGAGAACCTAGTTTTTGGATAATCAATTCTTCGTCTCTCTGCTTTTTCATGTTTTGTCATTTTTGTTCAGTTTCGTTTGGTCTGAAGAAGACGCCTTCGGTGCGTCGAAACTTGATAAATTTTCGAATATTGACTTTGTTTCTGTTCCTTACAAAGCGAGCAGAGCCTCAATTTCTTCTAATAACACTTCCAATTTGTTTTTCAACTTGATTTTAAAAATAATACGGGTCTACTGTACTCTTTTACGTGTTCAAAATATGTAGTCTACGTGAATTTATTATACTTTTCCAAAAAGTACTCATTACCGCGTCGGTACTCGTGCATTTGTAAATTATTTATCAAAGTACTCGAGTAGTTGTTTCTGTCTTTATAAATCAAACAGTGGCGCAAACATTAGAACTTCAGTATTTGAAAGAAAGGAGAAAATGAAGACATACGTCCGTAGAAGAGAAGAAAAAAGAAATGGCAACGCGATTGTCCGAAGAGAGACGTTGGGAAAATTATTCAAATGATTTTTTTAATAATAATAATAATAATAATAATAATAATGGTAATCATTTTTTCGTGGGGAACAACACAAAACGAGGACTTTTATCAAATTTAATCTTTCCATATTGTTTTTTTATGGATATTAAGAACGTGATTTTTCATATTTTGTTTCTGTGTAAATCGTCTTCCGCATTCTTGACACTTAAATTGAGGGAGGACCCCACACTCGTATTTTAGATGCCTCCTCAACGTTTTTGTACTTTTATAGCTGCGACCACAATGTTTTGGACAAATAATGGCGACAGGATTCCAATGTTCTTCATAGTCTGCAAATGATAAGCGGCCGTTAGAATGAGAAAGACAGGGGAAAACTATTCGACAAAATCTATTTGTTCAAAACCACGTCAGAGGAAAACATACAACATTACGAAGATAAAACGTGACTATTGAAGCACAAATTAACACAACTAATCACTACCTGCCGACACAATTATATCACTACGTCTTGCACAGGGTTTTTCTACCAAAATATAAGCATCTTTTCTTACGTTGAATCTACTCTTCCGTTGCATTAAAACTTGCAGATAGTCAAGAGCATACTATCTACATGATGGAAGGTGAACACAGCATGTCGCTCTTTCAAAGTATTCACATTCGTTTTTGATAAGGTTGAAACATATCGCATGAATCCGAGTTTACTTTGTTAAAACCGGTTACAACCCGAACTTATATTATATGAATAAAATGTTTAATGACGAGTTCTCCTCTAAGGATGAACTGACAGATGCCGCAAAAAGTCCACTTATTAATCGTACGGGGTTGGAAGAAGTAACTGACAAGTCTTTGAAAGAAGCGGAGCAGTTCGTACAAATGCTCCTTCTGTAAACATTATTTTTTTAAAAACATTTTTCTCATCATAATTATTACGTTAGTAACGCGCGCGTAATTATTTACTTTTCTGTGGGAATAGTGTTGGGCATTTAGTGTAAGCCTTCTTATTGAGTAACTTGAATTATATTCCGTCTAACAGCTTCTTTTTCGAGGAACCCTTCATTTTTTTAGTGAAATCTTTATTTATTGGTGCCTGATTTTTATCTCCGTGGAAACACCTTCTTTTCAGATGAATTTCAATTTTTTTTTTTTCGAGCTGATATATCACACCCATAATTAATCATATGTGTAGATCCAATCAACCTGTATCTATTAAGATTAACACCACGTTAAGCCTTACGAATAGATGTCTCGCAGTGTCTGATCCTTCATACCATTATGAAGTTTAGAAGAACTCTCACCTTTCGAGCTTAATAGATAATTAAAAAGTTTGAAAAACTTGCCTTGACGGATAATTAATAGTAAGAAAATTTATAATCGGTACTGCCGACTATGACGGAAGTACCGATTATAAATTTTCTTACTATTTACAGATAATGTTTTTAAACCTACTTAAAAGAAAAAAAAATTAAAAATGAGAAAAGTCTGTACTGTACTTTGCCTTATCGGGGATTAAGCAGTATGATCATCCTGCTGAATTAATCACCAGTCTCAGCGATATCCAGCACCTCCCGCCTATGACCACTTTAATCTCTTTCAATGTTTCTAGCTTGTACACCAAGGTACCCCTGGATTTTACCATCAACTGTATACCCGCTCTTCTTCCAAAGTCTAACATCTCTGAAGCTGCTTCCAATGAATTTATTTACCTCCCGAGATTGTGCCTTCAGCCTAACATTTGTCAATTTAATAATGGTATTTACCAATTCGATGACGGTGCTCTATGGGGTCTCCTATTGTTGCTACTGTTTCAGAGATCTTCCTCTATCATCAGGAAATCTAGGGTTGTACAATAACTCACCTCACACGTCCTACGATATTCTGGTTTGGAAACAATACGTCGACGTCTTTTGCATCTTCCAAGAATTGGATCCCTCTCTTTCATCGTTCCTTCTTCATCTTAACAGCTTCCATCCTGACATTAATTTCACTATCGAAATAGGAGGTAAATCCTTAAATTTTCTCGATTCAACTATAACTATCAAATCTCTAGTCGATTCTTCATCCTCTTAGATATTCGATTTCAACATCTATCGAAAACCAACGGCTACCGATACAACAATTATTGGACTCGTTCCACTTTGCCCACCACAATAATTCGGCATACCTATCTATGATTAACTACTAACCATTCCACTCACTTCCAGAAATACCTTTTCTAGTTCATGACCATTTCAGAAGTTCGAAATTCATTCATGTGTTTGTTTTCTTGCACTATTTTCTTCTTTTCTTATTATTTATATATTCTTGTGATTTGGTATCATGGGTCGGTAGTAAATAAATAAGAAAATAATTTACAGAGATATACAAATATATTCTCAGAAAAGAAAATACAGTAGACGCAGACGTACGTTTCGCGACGACGTAGAAAGTTGAATTGTGCACAGAGAATAAGTGATCAACGAGTACGAATACCTACAATAAACAACTTTCTGAAGCAGAGACCTTTTTGTTAATGCGTAAACTTTTAACCAAAAAGCAAAGACAAGTCTTTATAGATGATAAATTTTCAGTGATGGTACGAGGTAAGGGAAGCATTTATTTGAGGGAGATGGTCAGAGGAATGTGATAGGAAAGAGAAGGCGCTCACTAAGATACCTAGAAAAACCAACTGTGAGTTATCTATGTGACAATGGTCTGTCGTCTATTGGGCAAATCAAGGACAATAGTGTCGCAAATCTGATTTAAGAAGTCTTCCAGCGCGCCTAAATGTCAACATGGAAATTAAACGAACAAGTTTTCCCTTTAAAAGTGATCCGTTCAATAATGCTGATCTAAATGGTAATAATAGGTTCTCGTACACAGCTGAGAAAGCCCTATATAAAGAGCCAGAATGGACAGCAAGAAAATTATGTATCGGGCTTTCTGAAAATAAAGATTGTTTAATGAATTTAATAACATTCATTTTAATGAAGATTACTCCTTTTCGACTTCTGGGTACCTTTGTAGGAGTGCCGTGATCCCCCTGGCCCAATGAAGAAACCCCCCTCAAGTTTAATTTCTTATAACAAAAAGAAAGAAAAAAAAAAATTATAAGCCTCCCCCCCCCCAAAAAAAAAAACGAATGCGAAGAATCATCTTCATGAAAATGGCCTCACGACACCCCCAAAACTTTCCTTTGCGCACCTTTGCTCAATCTTTGCGTATATATATATGCAAATTCTGTATCGTCATACATCTACATTCTGCGCACTGGCGCAGTTCTTGCGTGAGACCTTTAATTCTAAAAAATTTTTCTAGATTGCTTCAATGTGATGCTCATTGACCTCTAAATGGAACTCGATTAATTGTATGGAATATGCGTACCAATGCATTGGTCCTGAAAATGATGGCGATGAAGCTGGTCTACAAACATATTGTTTCCATGATTTGACTCATCACCGGTAGATTCCAAAATGCTATTTTCTTTAGAAAAAAAAAATTTCAATTCAACTAGCTTTGTGTACAACAACCAACGAAGCTCAGGATTCAACACTGAATAGGATCGGGATGTATTTGGCAAGTTAGTTTTCAGTACTTCAATAGACAAATACGCGTATATATTAGACATAATAATGTACTTAGTTTAATACGTCTTCTTCGTGTGATTCTGGCTTACACTTTCGATTGATGTAGGCTACTCATTTCTTCAAGTTTGTACTTCTACAATATTCTCCAAGACTGATATGATAAGATGGTAAGACTCGCGTGTCGTTTATTACTTCATCGACCCATTTTCTTTTCTTTTCAGTCACAACGAGTTTCACTCTTATTATTTGTACGTTGGCAAAGTATCACATTGACCTAAACTTAATTCCAATATAGTACGTTGATTTAAAATAATTATTTTATCGGTGAGTTAGTCCGTAATGGATAAAAACACAAATCCAGCTACTTTCACCAGCTTCAATATACGGAAATTGGACGTTTCGAACCGTTGACTGTTCTTCATCAAGATCGTCTTGATAAAGCACAGTTGCCCGACAAGTCGAATTTTCGTACATTGAAGTTGGTGAAAGTAGCTGGATTTGTGTTTTTGTCCAATATAGTACGTTGTTTCGTGCAAACTCGCAACTCATTTAATTTTTTTTAAACTTCATATTATCTTTTCTTTTGTTCATGTTGGAATCGGCATACTTTCAATTTGTAATCAAAATATTTTGAGCATAGTTCATGTGTTCATTTTCAATTTGTTAAATTTGGTTGTACGACCTTACTCGCATATACATACGAGTAACTATTGCATACCTTTTTTGGCTCGATCTATCAAATTTGAAATACAAATTGAAAGTTGCAATGCAATTAATTTTGTTTGAAGAAAGGTGCTATAAAATCTATAAGTTTTACATCAAAGCTACTTTCCATATTCTCAACTTGGAATGCACACAGATGGCCGATGTTTCTCGTTAGCCTAATGTGCGCTCGCTTCCGATGTACTTGGTGATTGATGGTTTTGAGATCAACCAGAACGTTTTCATAAGTATGTATCCAGATAGTTAATTTTACATAAAATCGAATCTTTATATTATGTGCTCCTTAAGGAACAATACAGAAGCACCTAAACACACCATAAATCGAAGACATACACATCACCAAGCCTGCGCCATTTCTAGGTATAGAAAGAGCTGAGACTTGGTTTCAATTAGAAGAAAAAAATATTCACTTAACGGTACATTGAACTACGATATGGTACCGTAATGCAAATGAACTGATTATTAGTAGATTACGCGACAGGTACGGTTATTTACACCAATCCTATCGCGTATACTACTTTAATGGTATGATATATGGAAAACGAGTCATACCAACGAATTTTTTGTACAAGGAAAAACGGCCGTATGCAGCGTGGGCTGAAAACATGAGCAGAAAATAACTATTTCCCGCTCATGTTTTTGTACTCCACCGGGAAAAAATTCTCTTTCTCTCGTCGACTCGTCCCTTCATCTCACTCTCTTCCCACCAGTTGCTCTTCTTTGGGTAATTCTCACTCCTTTCTAGATTCGTGCTGGTTCTACGAGTCACGAGCCAACAACCTATTTTCTTCTCATGGGAATTCACGTGTAAAATCCATTGTTTACATTTTACTTGTTCACTCGACTTCGAGCCAGGGGAAAGGAGAACTGAAGCACCAGAAAGTCAGCAGTGTTACGTGACGTCACTGGGAAAACAATCTACCATAAGAAAATTTACTAACCATAATTTCTCAGTCTCATTCTTATTTTCTTTTACCATTTTTACTTCTTTTCGGTTATAGGTACCTATGTACAGAATAAGTTAAATCGATATGCATAATTTCATTTTTCGGTCAAACACGTTGACATTTCCAGACACTGTATATTATGATTTTAGAACTAGGTAACAAGTTTCTTATGCACCAAGAGAAGGTGAGTCTTTAAGTGATGTTTCAAAGAAAAACGTCTTCCGCAATCTTCGCATTTGAATTGAGGATCCACACCGCACTCGAACTTCAAATGTTTATTTAAAGCGTATTTATTTTGGTACTTGCGATCGCATCTGTGACAAAAATGTAACGAATTCGGTTTGTTCACCTGGGCGTAAATTTGCATTGTACTTCGCCATCCTGGAAATGAGGAAAAGTGTTATTGATTTTATCGAATTGAGGATGCTACGAGTAAGTAAAATATTAACACATGATGGTAAAGTGCAATTTTATCCACTATCATTTTTCGTACAAATTAGATTATAAATTATAAGTACACGAAAACCGATCTAGTTCAATCACGATTACATAAACGAAAAATCCAACACGATTGGCTGACTCATTATTCTTCAAGCTTCTATTTTTTCTTTCACGTTGATCGAGATGTGAATAAAAATTAACTCTGACAACCCCCATATAGATGCAGTCAAAACGCGTCGATTTTATTTCATGTATAGGAAAATAGTATAAAGTGAGCGTTTGACAGCGAATGCGAAAGTTTGCGAAACGAGCTGAAGACGAGTTGAGCAATCGTAGGAGTATATCAATGGGAACTTACCTTCTTGTATCGTATATTTTTCTGACTAAATAAGTCAAAGAAAGATTTGAATAAGTACAACCACGATAGCAGACACGCTTCACAAAATATGCGTCATCAGTGATTATCAGTACGTACTACGTATTATAAAATAGACGGTCTTGAGACGCAACTTTAACCAGACTTTTGCATTGGTAGAGTAGCACTTTGACATCACGTATTCAGAAAAATATCTTCCCAATACAAAAATTAAATTGAGAATTCTCTTCTACAGGAAAATAGTATGGGTAGACTTATTCACGCTAACGTCACAACACTGATACTCGTGCTTTCGCAAATACAAGTATATATCTTGTAGTGTTTGATATTCCCATAACGAGCATTGCCAAATCAACGCACATCATCTGATTGTAAAAACCACAACAAATAAGGAGAACGAGCAATATGCACATAGATGATACAAACAATAAGGATGGTTCCGTTGATTTTTTTCATTATGCACTCTCGTTTTACTTCCCCGCTCATTGTGCTTCCATAACTACTTTCTTCTTCAACATCCAGCGCGCCTTTGCCCGCGGCGTAGTTCAAATACTTCCGGCAGACATGCATCGTATTATTGATTTTTCCAACTATCTTCATTTTAAAACCAATTGCAGGAAATTAAAAAAAAAAAAAAGAGGAAAAATAGTGAAAGAGAGGAAGAAAGAAAGAAAGAACTAGAAGAGACAATTTTCAAAAGCAATTCTTTCTTTTTTTTTCGACGATGGGAAAAATGAAATAATAAAGCAAGCTTCCCTTTCACACCTTGAAAATTTCAACCAAAAATTTGTAACACCCGTATATAGAGCGGTACTGCATAAGAAGCCTCAAAAGTTTCATCACATTTAAACTCTGAACGGCCAGCCGCGGTTGTAACTTAAAGTGATAGCATTCGAGTATTCTATCAGTCTCACAGATGACAATCTTTGTAACAATGGAAGGAAGCTAGATCCAAACTTTGGGACAAAGTCACAAATTGAGCCACAATTTTTATGGCAGAAACAAAAAGTTTTAAGGTAGTGCTTCGCTCATGAAGATACGCAAGCAAAATATGGTATCAAAAAATGTTTCTCGCAGCTCGAATTTTTAACGAATTTTTCTGATTTTATGAAATGTTTTTCAGAAAGGTTCAATTAGACGCGCTTTCGAAGCAAAATTTTAAAATGTTTTCTTATACCTTTTAAATTAGACGTTAAACTTGACAAAAATTTGTCTATTTTCTGAAGGAGTGAAATTTCTTTGAAGGCAAAATTCCAATAGCGCCTTCCATTGAACCTTTCTTATACATCATTTCCGGAGATTGAGAAAATTCTTTGGGAAATGGAACTTTGAGCAACTTTTTTGAGAACTGGCATACCGAACCTTGCAGGGTATTTGGAAAGTGTATAAGCAAATGCGTCATCATTCAATGAGTGAAGCACAGTCTTAATGAAAAAACGTATGGGGAAACGGGTTATACCGCCACAATTTATTACTTGGAAAACATGCGATTACTGTACAATCTCTCATTTGATCATTTTTGTTCCCCATTTTTATTTTCCGCACTTGTAGTTAGACACAGGAGACGATGACAGAAAACTTGAGTTTTCAGCGTTATATTTTTTCCTTTTCCCCCTCTTCCCGACACTTTTTCTTTCTTACTATTCTCCTCCTTTTGGCTCTCTAGTCACCATATACAATTGTATTATGAAGTTAATACAGCCCAACTTGGGTCAGTTGATTTGGCTACGACAAAGTCCCTTCTAGGATAACTGAAGCCAACCTAATTGAAAGGTAAACTGTTCCTTCAAGTTACTTCTCCAGTTACAGTTTGTATCCGGCATTTTTATTGTTGATTAATTGGAATACTTTCTACTAGACTGATTTTAATAATTGACTTTCCAGCTGCCCAAGTTACATACATGTCAATATCACAACCAAAGTTGGAGTTCTATCCTAATACATAAAATATGTTGTCTTCTGCAGTTTGAAGTTTGGAGATTTTTATATTTCTTGGACCCTTCAAATTGGTCCCGCTGTTGGTTAGTCCTCTACAACACCTGGGTAGAATTTCCCGTCTTGTCTTCGGAGGATTTTGACTTTGAACAATTGAACCAGATATGACCTTCACTGTAGATGAAACAGCGTCCTCCATCTCTGCCACCTTCTGCCGTAACCGGCTTCACGGGAACATATGTCTGTTGTTGAGATGCTTTCAAAGCAGCTAGAAAGAGCTTCTTTCAGAGTTTTCCGGTTTGCTGTACAGACCTGGCATTGGACTATCAAATCGATGACTCGATCTATAAAAGTCTCGAGTGCAGCCTGTCCTACGGTTTCCATTGTGGCTTCTAGGCAGACTTACTGGACCGGCTGCAGTACATGACTTGAAAAAGCCGGCAGGCTTCCTCCTCTGGTTTGTTGACAGTAGACTAGCTCATATCTTCTAAGCGGTGCTAAAGGGAACCTGTTATATGTTTTTTTTGTTTTGAGAAGTTTTCCGTACACCGTGCAAAACTTAGGAACAATTTCGACCCTCGAGCTATATATGATAGGAGGGGGACTTGCAAAAATGTCCACCTCGGAGGGATATATTGTGGGAGGGGGACTTGGAAAAATCTTGACTCTCGAGCTAGTATATACGATAGGAGGGGGACTTCAAACAATTTCAACCCTCCAGTCATATATGATAGGAGAGGGGACTTGAGAAAATTTCGACTCTTGACCTATATGTATATGATAAAAGGGTGACTTTTTCTAAGTCCTTCTCCCATTGTATATAGCTCGAGATTCGAGAAAAATTTAGACTCTCGAACTTTATTATACTCGCCTTATAGTAGGTCTAGGTCTTCTTTATATGTACTAGCTTTATCTAGGTCTAGGCTTCCTTGAATTTTCAATACCAAATCCCATTTGACTCATAAAACGGATTCCCGGCGTTCCTCATTTAACTTTGTTAAGGAAGCCGTCGTTTTCCATAACTTCCACAAGTTTCTTATAATTCTCTTCATCTGTTTTTATAAGATTGGAGAGTAGCTGCAATGCGATTCCTTATAAGTTCACCAAAAGATTAGCGATTTTCTTTTCATTTGTCTACGTATAGAATTTTACAGCAGCTCTTATAGAATTTTACAGCAGCTTCATATTGACTTTTATATAATTCCTATGAGATATCTCTATTGAACAACAGGTCTTGATCTTATAGACGGATGGTCTCTTATAGATTCTTGGATTCCCACTTTGGCTCTTTAATTGTGTGGAAATAATTGAAGCATTTGGTTGAGCGGAGTGGCAGTATTTGGTCTTGCTGTCTATAATGCCTTAATTTTCCGCTGTAAATCATCTATCTTCTACTGCATCTGCAGCAGTATTTCTTGCCTCAGAAGTGACACCAATGTGACGTTCAACCAGTCATTGGATACAAACAATAAGAACGGTTACAAAAAACCGAACTTTATTACTTGTACCAAAAATTTACAATACTTCTATAGGTGTTAAATATGCAAACACCATATGCAATCAAATTTAATATAAGAGCACAATAATCACAACAATTTCTAATTCAATACTGATCCTTATTCCGGCTATTTCTCGGGATTATACATTTGCGGACGCTATTGCAGATACGTATTTCCTTAAGGTTGTAGACGGCAGTTGAATTATGCAACTTATCCTTCTTGGCTTTTCTCGATTTTTCACCATGCAGGCATTATCCTGTTCATTTTATCGCACTTTGGTATTTGTATAAGCCACAATGTATAATTATATTTGCCTTCTATGCATTTCCTTGACAAGTATTAAACTTTCCAATTGTTTTTGTACACTATACAAGTAATAATGTTAGATTGTATAAGGTCTTCAGCTATGGCCACTATCTCGGCTTACTGAGCCGTCCCTGACCCATGATGGCTCGCCTTACTCGAGCGAATTGCACCTCATTATGTGTGCTGTACTTAATTGAAAGACATTTCTCGACCTTGGTAACACTCACCTCTGTAGATTCCTGCGTGTATACACAGTAGGGTTAATCCGCTCCCAGCCCACCGAAAGCCACCCAAGGGTATCTAAACCCTCTAACAAAATAATAGCAAATTTTTGGTTCAAAAAATTTATTGCTAGAAAAAGGATAAGATGGAGTATGGAAGCAACTTTTGAGCAGGATAAGTACATGGTCGGTACTGCTGACGCAACTGCGTAAGGTTTTTTTTAAGGATTATGAGCACTTCTAAAATGATCGATACACTGTTGCTGCGTATATTACAGTGAAATTGAACAGACAGGTCACGAGATTTTATGGGCAATGCGTACAAAGGACAATAATTTAAAATTCTTTAGTAAAAATCAACACCCACCGTGCTCCGTAGACTTGAAAGTTGAAGGGTGAGAAAAACAAAAACTAAAGTGTGGAAATACAAATGCTGGTCTGATATTTTAAAATAGTGTGTTATATAATTTGCGAGTTTCAAATTACAAACTTCAAGTATTTGACAACAATGACGCGATAATTCAGATATGAAAAGCTCCTAGCGAACAATCCTCTTATGAACGAGTAGAACATGGCTTTTCATGTGTTGCTTCTGAGTAAATAGTTTTCCACAATGATCGCATCTAAATTGAGGGTCGACCCCGCATTCGTACTTCAAATGATTAGATAGAGAAGATTTTCTTTGATAATTACGTCCACATTGATTAGGGCAACGCAGTATTGTACTTGGCCGATGAACTTTCTCGTAATTCTGATCTATAAAACATATCAAAAGGAGGAAAGAATCCATTAGCCAGTACACACATCTAGTGCAAATCCATCCCCAATAAAAAAAAAAATCTGGGCGACCAGACTAGGCGCATTTGGACTCTGAAACGATTCCACGGAAGTGTTCCACAATCCACATCGTAGATACACAAGTACTTACTTGTGAGTATGCCAACTCTCACTGAGTGGACGTTTATTTTGAATGATCAGATTTTAAATTGAAACCGAAAGAGGATGGAATTTTCCGCCACACTGACACGTTTCGTCATTGAAAACAGAGGTGAAACTGGTAGTTCAAAAAAAAAAATAAAATAAAATAAAAATACCAATGGCGGCAGAATTTTCTCTCCTTTACTGTAACGATTAAGAAAGTAAGAGGTGATTCATCAAAACTTATTTTCAAAAAGATTTTTCTTCATTACGAACATTTCAGCTTCACAGCGGGCTATTTGGTCGGTGGGGACACAATTGATTTGGAAGTTAGCTTAAATAAATAAAATGAAACTTATAGAAAAAAGAAAAAACGGCTCTTCCCGCACAGTATAAATACGAAAAAAATTTTCATTACGTTGATGACGTTTCGAGTAAACTAGTACTCTTCCTCAGATCATAAACGAAAACAAAAATTATTTACAAAATGAAAATGAATAACTTAAGCTTGAGTAAGAAAAAAAAAAAAGAAAGAAAGAAAGAAAGTTGTCAAGCTGCCGTTAATGTTAGGATTTGGATGTAGTTAGAGAGGTAGTCAGTGGTTCATAAATAATTAAAAGCTTTTTTTTTCTTTTGTTTAACGAGCATTTCAGCTGCACATAAGGGCTATTTGCTCGGCGTAACTTAGATTATAAACTTAAATTTAAGGGACGGTAAGTATATTGTAAGTTTATGTTGAAGTTTATTCATGTTAAAAATAGTAAGTGTAGTTATGTGTTCGTAAAACTGGGGGGAGCGTAAGTAAGTTAAGGTTGAGTCGATGGAGTTGGAGTTGTTTCTTAGGGCAGAGCCAGCGTCAGATGGTATTTTGAGAGCAGGTCGTGTTGGTTGTAAACAGGACATGTAAAGAAATGTTTTACACTTAGATTGTCGTCTTGACAATGGGAACATGATGGAGGGAAATGATTTGTTAGAAGGTATGCGTGCATGAGACGAGTGTGTCCGATTCTTAGTCGGGTCAATATGACTTCCTCCCGCCTGGAAGGGCGATGGGATGTTGACCAATTTAGAGGTTTGTTTTTGATTTTTCTTAATTTATTGTTGGATTGATTTTCCCAGGAAGAGTGCCAGAGATTAGAGGACATGGAACCGGATACATATTCAAATCTTTAGCCGGGATCAATATGAGGTCAGTTACTTTTGATAGTGAAGTAGCGTGTTTAGCTGCTTCATTCACAGCGTCGTGAGGGGGGAAGTCGACATGGCTCAGAATCCACACGAGAGTAAGGTGAGAATTGATTAATTTTAATGTGTAAAGAGCCAGAAAAATTCGTTGAATGAGTGGGTTGATAGAGAAAACGTCGTTAATAGCATGGAGAATGAGAGAGAGTCTGTTAGGAGGATATATTTTTGTCCCGGTTGAAGTTGAGCTAGTTTCGATACGCAGGTCAGGATTCCAACTAGTTCAGCAGTAAATGTTGACGCTGCATCACGTAAACGGTGAGCTTGTATTTTTCGATTAATAGAATATACGTACACCGTCTTGTTGTTCAGTTTAGAGCCGTCTGTTATACATAGGGTATGGTCTGAATATTGATCTAATATTTTTTTTTATGTGTTCTCTATAGATGGAATTATTTTTGTCTGGAACTTCTGTAAGATCTAATCGGATGTCAGGGACAGGAAGCAGCCAAGGAGGAATATTAGAGATAATTGGGACAAGAGCTTCAATTTTGAAGCGGCGAGAACAGGAGGTTTCTAGGAGGATTCGGATGTGTTTGTTTGGATGTTGAATGAAGACCGGATTAATTTTTGAGAGAATGGTTGATTCTGTGCGGTTTCAAAGCTCTTGTTCAGTGTTAAGTGTTGTAGAAGGAATATTGAGGGCGGGTCAGATAAGTTGTAATATCTTACAAGAGAAGAAGTGTTCTGAAAAAGTGTAGTTTCTAAGTCACATTGCGTCGACAACTTGCTTTGCTCTCCAATTACCCTCTTTGTGCACATGGTTTCAAAATATTCGGTTTGAAATCCATATCTCAAAACCTTACGAAATGCTCTTCTCTTTCTCGAATCTGAAATTAGGGACGTGGCGTGGGTAATTATCTCTATTTTAACAGGGAACCTGTTTTATGGGGAGGGGGGAGGGGTTGAGAAATTTGTCTTCCGCCGTGCGCCTTCCAGCAAAAAACTTGGAAAAATTTCGACTCTCGAGCTATCATATATAGCTGGAGATTCGAGAAAAATTTAGACTCTCAAACTATATTATATTAGGCTTATAGTAGGTCTAGGCCTTCTTTATACTAGCTTTATCTAGGTCTAGGCTTCCTTGAATTTTCAATACCATATCCCATTTGACTCATAAAGCAGGTTCCCTGCGTTCCTCGTTTATTTTATAAGTTTTTTCTGCAAGAATTTTCGTTTTTTTCCGATTTTGTGCAGTTCTCAATATTATAGAAATTTTACTCGCCGTATTTCAGTTTTACTGTGATATTGGTTTACTAATTATACGCAACTGACCGAAGTACGAATAAAATCACTTTCAATATTATTATTATTATTATTATTATTGCGCTGATATAGGCTAAAATTTTAAAATAAATTCGGTGAATTTTTCTTTTATGGTTGTTGAAAACAATAGTGTCGGAATTTTTGTTAGTCAGAATAATTACGTGTTGAAGGCTATAATGTACATCACACGAAGCAGAGAAAAAAAAAATTAAAAAATTCAGGTCAACAGAAATGAATTGTAATCAATTAAAATATTAGGGGGATGATCATTTTTTCCCCTCTTTTTCCAGTTTTTTTCGAAATGTTATAAGTAGAGACTTCATTCGTCACCAAAAAAACATGCGACTTTCGATTCCAAGATTTGAAAATTCGGCGAGATTTTTTTTTTTATTACAATCCAACCATATTTATTGCTACTAAATCATTAAAAAAAAAAAAAAACAAACAAAATTATCAAACTAAAGACAGTAATAAAGAGAAAATTAATTATTAAAAATAATAATAATAATTTGCAATGGAAAATTAAAATTAAAATAATAGTTAAAAGAATAATAGTAAAAAAAAAAAAAAAAAAAAGGTTGGAATAGAGGATGGCTTCTAGCCCTTACCTCGTTGTAGATTTAGATTGATATATGTTCAGGCAATGTGACAAGAATTTTTTAATGTGAGGAAAGATATCGTCGTTATCAGTAGAAAGAAGGTGTATAGCTCTCAGGGGTGTGGGAATTCGTAATTTTAAAATTTCGGAATATAATGTCTTTCTAAAGGTTTTTTGTTCTGAACATTCAAAGAATGTTAAAAGGAAGAAAAAACTGGAAAAATGCACGTTTTTCAGTACTCTCACTCACTTTCGATTAAAGTTATTCAATTTCTAACCAAAGTTACCTAGTTTTGACCAAAACTAATCAGCCTTATTTGAGGTCAAAATTTATGTATTTTTGATCGGATCTACCTCACATTTTGGTCAACTTTCACTAATTTTTTAAAATCAAAATTAATCTCGCTATAAACCATAATTTATGAATATTCTTCAACGAGAATTAGCCCCATTTTAGACCAGAATTCAGTATTTTATAACAAAATCTAAGCCCCTTCAGGAGAAATTCAGTAATTTTGAACAATTATGATTTCGAGTAAAATTTCTCAATTCTATTGGCGGTCTATAGAATTTTGCTGATTTCGGTACATATTTTTCGATATTTACATTATTTTGATGTTTTTCAGTTAGATAGAATTATATTTTCCTGAAACCCTTTATCATGATTTAGGAGAAATTCAGTAATTTTGAACAATTATGATTTCGAGTAAAATTTCTCAATTCTATTGGCGGTCTATAGAATTTTGCTGATTTCGGTACATATTTTTCGATATTTACATTATTTTGATGTTTTTCAGTTAGATAGAATTATATTTTCCTGAAACCCTTTATCATGATTTAGGTTTGCCCTTCGCTTCAGGAAATTAGGGCATCCATGAAGGAAGGGTTTGACACGTTTGTATGTAAATACATACTTTCGATAATTAGCGTATGATAGTAAAGTTGGGAGCAAACATTTTCTGTTGGTTAGCCCATTGTAGCGGCACAGCCCAGCCCTCTACCCGCAATGCAGAAATATTCACGTCTTTCCTATCGAACCTTTGAACGCTTTCATTTGCATGTACACTCGTATGTATACTAGAGAAAATATTATTCAGTTTTATACGTAAGAAGCACGGAAACGTATCGCCTTTTCTTTCGTTCGAATATATCGCTTCTTACATCCACTTTTAATTGACCATCAGAACCGGATCAGGATTTTAATCGAATTCATAAGGATACTGATGATGATTTGGAAAATAACATCTTCAACTTGCTACATTACCGTACTTTTTGCGACAAAGTTTTCTATTTTATTTTTTCGTCTTTCTCATTCTCTTTCTTTCTCCCCCCGCCCCTTCAAAATTATTGTACAAAAGAATCCACCTCAAACAGTTGAACCGATAACGCTCTTTAAACCAATGTACACCTACCTTAAGGTGTATTGCTACCTTTATGTCCTGTATAATCGTGTGATTACGACAAACCTCTTTACACTCGAGCTCGACCCGACAAAATATGATATGAGTAAAATGTACTCGTAACAAGTTCAGAAAACAAGAGGTCAAAATAAATGAATCACTCGTACAGAATCTCGCTAACCAATACCGTACATTTCGCTAGAATGGTGACAACACTAATTTTCAGAAAAAATATGATGTATGCGGTAATCATTACTATAATCCAAGTAATTATGCCAATTTTTTCAATTTTGATCACTATTTTTTCATTAGACGTCACTGAGACAGTTAGATGTATCATTTTTTTTGGTAATGGTTCCTGAAAAGTTGAGCTTACGTCACTAAAGAATAGTACTCTATACTACTCGTAACATAGCATTTCTCATTACTGTTTTCAAAAACAATTTTCTATTAGTGTGTACATTGTATGTATAGGTTATACAAAAGAATGAGGTAGAAAATAAAAAAAAAAAATTCTTAAACTAAAATGTTTACATTAATGATAAATCGTATTAAAATAAATTCACGTAACGATTTGTGACTTCATTTTAATGTTCACGATACAGGCGAGCTGACTCGACCACCACTACGCAAACGAACGGATACAAGAATCAATGGCGATGCGACGAGCAATGTGCGGGTCTAAGTTAAGTTTCTTCAATTCGGCACTATAACTTTGTGAATCATTCCCATATGCGATTTATAGCTGCCTTTTTGTGCGAAACCTTTATCGCACAAATGACAATGATATTGTTTAGGAACACCGCATTCGTGTTTCAGATGCGAATAGAGACTCTGTTTGAGAGTGTAAACGCGACCGCAATTATTTGGGCATCTGTAAATATTCTCGGGCACATCTTGCGACTGGATTCTTCTTCGCATTATAAGCTTCACATTATCTTCGGTATCATCAGTCGTACCTGAAATATACAGTAATTGCCTATGTTCTGTCTTGCAACGATCGATACACAATGTACTTACAATAAGTTTATAGTCCTTATCTCAGTGGCTACATACTCGTAAGTGTAGACTGATTAAAGGACTTAGACTGATTAGTGATACGAAAAAATCAAGCTATATGACCACACGCAATACGTTTCTTTTCATTCAAACTCTAGCCATACACTAATTGAAATTTTATGAGTTGATTCACAAAATATTATGATTATTTTTCCAAAAGAATATATGACGACATCAGAAAGAGAAAGCGAAAGAGAGATAAGAAAAAAGGGAAAAGTCAAAATCAATTAAATATTTTTGGAACCTCATCAATATTTGAGTCGCAGTCAGACAAATCCAGCCTTAGGTCGGTAAATTGATATTCGCAGTACAAGTAAAAAACAAAAAACAAAATTTTTTTTCTTCACTAGCAATTCTATTAGTACATATTATTAACGAGCTTTCCAATGAGCTTACTCTCGAAGCGTAAAAATGTCCCTAACGTGCCGAACGGGCCTTCAAAAATTGAATGTTGCGTAGTGTGAACTGACTAATGCGCTTTCCTCGAGCTGATTCAAATTTTGCAGAGGAGGAGTGTGTTCACCTTCACATCGCTGTACAAGAGCGAATTTTTGTCCTAGAGACCTACTTGTTTTCGTTCGATAGCTTTCGACCTCTTCTACAAAATTCGCCACAAACGTCTAAAAAAAATTTTCGGACTTGAGGCTGAATTTGTCTCACTGCGCCTTATTTTGATCTCCATGTGTATCTCAATTCTTGATGACTGTCAAGTTTTCTCCACACGATGAATAAAATTAATGATCAGAGTTTTTGAAAATCATAATATTGACTAATGACCATCTAGAATCTGGAACGCGCTCAAGAATTGTTATTGCGTAAACGAAGGCAGCGCTATATATTTCAGCCCATTCCGTGCATGCAGTGGCAAATTGTAAGGGAGCTGCGAATTTTGGATGAGCGAAAAAAATAATGAAATAATAATACTTGTACGAAGCCGTATAGTTACTGCACCTGCATTGTAACAATGGTAGGTAACCTCTTGAATAACGGTGTTTGAAAATATGAACGATTGATAAGCTTTGAAATTCCGGAGATTTTTTAGGAAGAGGCATTTTTATGGGTGCACACTTATATTTCAGTACGTAAGTGAATGACCGACTTCGAACAACAAAGTGCATGTTTTGATCAAGATTTTTAAAACATATTCGAGCGACACCGTATCTAAAGAAAATAATGCGTATTGAAAAGGTTCTAATTTGACAACGCTTTTCTGTTTCGTTCGACCTCTCATTCATTCCCAAAGTATTCTTGAAATAATTTTTAATAATACAAAGTATAAGACTGGCACTATTCGTCTCTGCACTGATGTTTATCTTTGTCTGTTCTTTACTGAGCGAGCAGAGACTCAATTTTTTATCGAATTTATCGTTTCTCTGCACGAATAAAATTAGAACCTTTTTGCTGTAGAAAGTCACTAGCCGGGTAAGGGGGGAAAATGGCCTTGGTTGAAAAATGTTTCAAATGTCCGTCAAAATGTTGTCCTCAATGAGAAAACTCGAAACCCAAAAAATTGGACCCGTCCGCTCACGTAGGCTGTAAAGTCATTTTTAGGCCTAAAATCCAAATGGCTGTATCTCAGGAAATAATAATGATCGCACAGTAATGTAACTTGGGAACATTTTAGTATAATATGTAAACGTTCATCGATGGTATTTTTTTTCAAAAAAAATCATTCATATTTTCCCTAGTTTCTAGCAATAACAAAACTTCAAACTCGAATATTTAAAAAAATCGGGAGGGGGGAGGCACCTGGGAAAAATCATTCATTTCAAGCGCCATACCCTCTACTACAACATACATTAGAACCATAATCCTCGGTGAGGTGGAACACTCTCAAAACAATCAATATTTAATGATTTTCTGTGATTTTTCCATAATTAGCGGGGTGAACTATGACTGCTACCCCAATAAACCGCGAGAAATCAACAGTCAATGTTCGAGCTGAAAAATACGCACTCCTCCGTAGGATGAAATGGGAATGCAGATACACCAAAAATATATTTTCATTTTGTTTATCGATTTGATTAATTCTTATGTAAACACAGCCACCGATTAGGTGGAGTACGTTAGATTGAAAAAAATAGTCCAAAAATTCTACAGTCACTGGAACGTTCTGGAAATGATAAAAAATTAAGGAAATCCACTTTTTCACCGTGAAAGACCGTGAGTTTTGATATTTTATTTATCAATTAGGACAATTCTCAAGTATTCATATCCGTCGAGCTTGAAAAAAATAGTCAATAAATTCTCCAGTCGCTGGAATAGTCTGAAAATGAAAAATGGAAAATACAGTAGAAATCACTTAGAACGAGTCCGCATAGAACGAACGGTCGGCTAGAACTGCCAAATAGCGCGGTCCCGGCGTAAACGCCATATAAACAATGTTAAAATTCACTGCTTACAACGAGTTCATTTAGAACGAGATATCGGTTAGAACAACCCGATTTTAGTACATACGGAAGACAAATAATCATTTACAGCGAGGATGACTACTATTTTTCTGGATTGATGAGCTTGTATGAACATGTTTACTGATAGACGGAAGAGTGAAAAGAATTTGTGACTACTGTATTCTCAATATTTCGAAATTTGTTAGTCGATGTGCAAGCGTACCGTCGTACTTATTTTTAAAACGAACATTGCTTGTACATGTACTGCAATTATTCACGAGAAAAAAAAGTTGAAATTTTTGTTGACTGAATTGCTTTGTATGAGTTCTCGTTGTAACTGAAAAAAAAAAAAACTGGATACCAGCGAGCCCTCGTTGTAATTGATTTCGGATAGTGCGAGCATCGGTTAGAACGAGCAAATCTCCCGGTCCCTTGACGCTCGTTGTAAGTGATTTCTACTATCTACTTCTTGAACTTGAAGAATCGTGATTTTTTATATTCTATTTATCAATGAGGTCAATTTTTAAGTAAACATATCCCTATTTCGAAAAAATAGTCAGTAAATTCTCCAGTCGCTCATTGGTTTGGTCGATTCTTATAAGAACACTTACGCCGAGTTTTAAAAAAATTTTAAAAAATTCTCTAGTCCACACCCACCACTATGATTCATGAAGTACTTTTTTCCCCTCGAGTCGCAGCGGTACAAATTGTGTTACTGGTAGCCATGCACCATTTGTACCACTACAATTTCAGGGGAACAAAGATAAACAGTCTACATTTTAAAGTAAAGGAACACCAAAAGTCACGGCTCTACATGTTGAAAAAGTGGAATTCCTCCATTATTTACTATGTCTAGACCGTTTCAGCAACTGGAGAATTTATTGACTACTTCTTTTCAACTCGGTGGACGTATTTACATGAGAATTGACTTTATTGATGAACAGAGTATGAAAAATCACGGTTTTCCATGTTGGAAAAGTGGATTACCTGGAGTTTTTACTATTTCCAGGGCATCCCAGAAGCTGGAGAATTTTTTGATTTTTTTTTCCCCAACTTGGCGGATGTATTTACATAAGATTTGACGCAATTGATAGACAAAATACCAAAAATCACAGCTCTCCATGTTGGAAAAGTAGACTTCCTCGATTTTCTGCTCTTTCCAGACTATTCCAGCAACTGGAAAATTTTTTGACATTTTTTTTCAAGCTCGACGGACATGACTACTTAAGAATTGACCTAGTTGATGAATGAAATACCAAAACTCACGGTCCACCAGAGTGAAAAAGCGGATTCCCTCGTTTTTTTGTCATTTCCAGAACATTCCAGCGACTGGAGAATTTTTCGACTATTTTTTTCAAACTCGACGGACATGTTTACTTAAGAATTGACCTAATTGATGAATGAAATACCAAAATTCACGGTCCTCCAGGATGAATAATTGGATTTCCTCGATTATCTGTCGTTTCCAAAACGTTCCAGCGGCTGGAGAATTTTTTGACAATTTTTTTCGAACTCGGCCAATGTGTTTAGCTGAAAATTGCGCTTATTTATAAACGCAATACCAAAAATCACAGTCCTACAGGTTGAAAAAGTGGATTTTCTCGATTATTTATCATTTCCACAACGTTCCAGTGACTAGAGAATTTTTGGACTATTTTTTTCCAACTTGGTGGACGTGTTTAAATTATAATCAACCTGACCGATGAACGAAATACCAAAACTCATGGTCCTCCACGGTGAAAAAGTGAATTTTCTCGATTTTCTATCATTTCCAGAACGTTCCAGTGATTGGAGAATTTTTGGACTATTTTTTCAATCTAACGTAAGAATTAATCAAATCGATAAACAAAATGAAAAGAAGGCGTAGATCTACTATGAGCCTAGTAAATTTTTCCAAGTCCCTTTCATCTCATATAGGTATAGCTCGAGAGTCGAAATTTTTCCAACTTTTTTGTTGGACGGCGCACGGCGGACGCCAAATTTCTTAAAAAGCCCCCCATAAAACAGGTTCCCTGTTAATTTTTCAGCTCGAATATTAACTATTGATTTCTCGCGGTCTATTGCGGTAGCAGTCATAGTTCACCCCGCTATTTATGGAAAAATCACAGAAATTCATTAAATATTGATTGTTTTGGGAATGTTCCACCTCACCGAGGACTATGGTACTAATGTATGTTGTAGTAGAGGGTACGGCACTTCAAATGAATGATTTTCCCCAGGTGCCCCCTCCCCCGATTTTTTTTAATATTCGAGTTTGAAGTTTTGTTATTGCTAGAAACTAGGGAAGATATGAATGATTTTTTTTTTTTTAAATACCATCGATGAACGTTTACATATACTAAAATCTTCCCAATTGCTG
Organism: Aspidiotus rigidus; assembly: GCA_035079385.1. NCBI lineage: Eukaryota > Metazoa > Arthropoda > Insecta > Hemiptera > Diaspididae > Aspidiotus > Aspidiotus rigidus. Next base: position 1,285,170 of record JAVHKY010000009.1, on the reverse strand, counting down.
TGCGATCATTATTTCCCGAGATACAGCCAATTGGATTTTAGGCCTAAAAATGACTCTACAGCCTATGTGAGCGGATGGGTCCAATTTTTTGGGTTTCGAGTTTTCTCATTGGGGACAACATTTTGACGGACATTTGAAACATTTTTCAACCAAGGCCATTTTCCCCCCCTTACCCAGCTAGTGCCTTTTTCTCAGCGTACTGATCTTGAAACGAGTAAAATACTTTTTCGGGCATTGAAATATTGGGTTACGGTGAAAGATTCTACTACAGTACCTGTGCCAATTCACTATGATCTGATTCGAGGAAAAGAGGTCAAGTTCAAACTTAGACATAAAAATTTCGGAGATGAGAGAGCCTAAAGGTGACCCAATGAGGATCTTTACTCCCCACGAGATTGGAATTTCTACGGAACCGGCTACTCTTTGAGAGCCTTCTTATCTGTGTAAACTTTCTATAATAGTTTCATCCCCTTTTACCTGTTGTACTGCGTACGGGAATTGACAAGAAACAGTGGTCAAGTCCAGTTTAGGTCAGTTCGTATCTCGCCTCCGATCCTCGCGGACTTATTAAATTTTACACGTATTATTTTGTCGTCGTCGTAAATCAATACAATATAATATTTAGTAGTACATTGCGTTGTTATTATTCACTTCAAATCCCTCATATATGTTAAAGTGCAATGTCCAAAATTGTAACAAAGTCCGAAATTTCAAAAAATACTCCAAGGTTTTAAGACTGCAAATCTAATTTGAACGAACCCATTACCTTCAAATTTTGCACACTTTTAATGGTTCCTTATTTCCACCGCATACTTCAGTTTTAGCTCGATAAACTCAATTGGAAACGCGCTGAGGAATTACTATCAATCATTTGTCAAAAAAATTGTTGGTACCCATCTTCAAATTGAGACTATAACTTATCTAAGTCTCGAAAAAACCCATCCGGTAGTTTTGGAAAAGATCCGCAAAAAAAAAATTTCTGTCAGCGTAAATATAGGCCTATATGAAGAAAACTGATTTTTTCATGCTGAAAGTAATACAAGGTCTCCAAAGCATCGAGAAAGTTGACTGCTTCTTCCCCCTGTCAATCTTGCAACACATGTAATACCACACTTTTCGAGCTAGAAAAGTAGGTAAACAAAAGAGCTCTACAATCATTTTTTCGTATACATTATTCTTAGCCTAGTATTAGTCTAGTATACTGTATATTAGGCTGAGTGGTTCAATTCTTTATCACTTCCGATTCCTGGCATCTCTTAAAGCTACCTCCAGCTACTATTCCTCTCGTGCACTCATAAATTGTATTCACGCTATCATCACCATTTTCTATGCAAACTCCATCCCAATATTCTTCATCTAGGAATCCAGCTACAAGGAGATCCCGAAAAATGAAAAAAAATCCAATGAGGAAACCTGAATTTTGTTTTGACTTAGGCTAGGAGTCATGTACAAATAAAACCTACGAAACGTCTCCAGAAAATTCACTCTCCCTTCCCGGCCCACATTGTTACGAGGCTATAACAGTTGTTTCTGTGATTTTTGCAAACTGATAATTCGATTACTCCCAAAACCTATACAGAATCGTATTAACTCAATTGGAAACGCGCTGAAGAATTACTATCAATTAATCGTCAAAAACATTGTTGGTACCCATCTTGAGATATGAGACTATAACTTATCTAAGTCCCGAAAAACGACGGCTTCCTTAACGAAGTTTAACGAGAAACGCAGGGAACCTGTTTTATGAGTCATATGGGATTTGATATTGAGAATTCAGACAGCCTAGTTCGAGATAAAGCTAGTTTAAAGAAAGCCTAGACCTACTATATGATAGGAGGGCGACTTAGAAAACTTTCGACTCTCAAGCCATGTATGATAGAAGAGGGACTTGGAAAAATTCCTATCATATATGGCTCAAGAGTCGAAATTTTTCCAAGTCCCTATCCCATCATATATGGCTAGAGAATCGAAATATTTTCCAAGTTTTTATTTGTTGGACGGCGCACGACAAATTTCTCAAAAAGCCCCATATACAACAGGTTCCCAGTTGAAAATCCATCCAGTAGTTTTCGGAGATCCGCGGACAAAAAAATTTTATTTATGCCTAAACATAGGCCTGTACGTACAAGGAAACCTGATTCTTTTCAGGCTGAAAGTAATATAGGGCCTCCAAAGCGTCGAAGCATACTGTATATTATGTGAGTTTTTCAATTCTTCATCTCCTCCGATTGCTGGCATCTCTTAATGCTATCTCCAGCTAATATTCCTTTCGTGCACTCATAAATTGTATTCATCCTATCATCACCATTTTATATGCAAACTCCATCCCAAGATTCTTCATCTGGGAATCCAGCTACAAGGAGATCCCGAAAAACTAAAAAAATAAATGTCGAAGCCAAAGAAGCAACCAATCACCCACCAGTCAACCCCTCATTCCTTCCCTCATGCTTCAACATATTTTCCAAACGTATTAACAAAATACCTCACTTTTCTAGCTAGAAAAGTCAGTAAAAAAAATATAGCTTGGTTCACTCGTTAATCTAACCTCAAATCTCACTCAAAAAAGCCAGTCTAAATGGAAAATTGTATTTCCAGATCCTGAGACACCTCAAATCAACTATGAACCACTATCAATTATGTATACATGAAGAAATGACGATAAATCAATAATTAATTAAAAATAAGTCACCAAGGTAGTCTCGCATCGGCACACTTGATGAAGATTAAAAAAAAATTGTACTTAATCATTCAAGCTCAACTAATAATAATGAAAAAACGAACAACCCACCATTGCCACTATTCGTTCAAAAACAAATTTAACAAAACAAAATTCAAGGCTCTAGGGGCTGTGGGAAGCGAGATACAAGTGTACTAAATTTGAATAAAATATCATCGAAAATAAAATTCAATGAACCCTTAGTCAAGAATGAACCAAGAATGAACCTGTTGAATGATAAAAGGTTCTTCATCACAATGTACGTACTGATAACAAAAGTGGTGAAAGGATAGGAAAATCTGCTTCTCGTAACGTAAGCGCTACTCGCAGCTATTTGTAAGCAGCTACTCGTAATAGTGAGAAATTTTTCGAAAAAAATGGAAATTTCTCGAGAACTACTCATCTGATTCTCAAAAAAATTGCAGGTGCACGGGCATCTTCAGATATAATACTACAATATGGCCAAGTTACGAAAAAATCCATCGGGTAGTTTCGGAGGAGTTCCACGGACAAAAAAATCTTATACATACATATATATATATATATATATATATATATATATATAAAAGGAAACCTGAAATTTTTTTTATGCTAGGTGTGATCTAGGACCTCTAAAACGTCGAGAAAGTTCATTGCCCCCTCCCCTCATTCACCTTGCTACGGGTGTAATACCTCACTTTTCTAGTTAGAGAAGTCGGTAAAACCGTCTCAAAATTGTTTTTAAAACAGTTGGAAGCCTCTTTAAGACCTTCTACTCCATGAACCGAGCTAAAACTGAGGTATGTGATGGGAATAAGGAGCCATTAAAAGTGTACAAAATTTGAAGGTAATGGGTTCGTTGAAATTAGAATCGCAGTCATATATATTGATTGATCTGAGTAAACAATATTTTCGTTGAAAAATCTTCGAAAGAAGTTGCACGAAATCGGCAAAATTTAGGACGCTATAGTACGCGAGTAAAACGAAGAGCTAAGGTATGCTGGGTAAACAATGCGTAAATTTGTATCTTGAAAAATAACAGCAATTTGAAATCAAAAAAATTATGAAATATGACATCGATATTGACATTCATATTATTCCGGAAAAAAACCCAATACGACAACACACACACACAGTCATAAGATTGTGTACCGTATAACACTCCACCGCACCGTGGAGCACAGCATTAGAAAGGAAATGCAACCGTGGGAGGCTTAGACAATAGATAAGTGGGTGCATCGGCCATAATAATTATAGGCGTATGTTAACCGTTGTTGCGAGGACATTAAGAAAATAGGGATCCCTAGAATTCATTTACATTTTGGTGGGCGAAGCGGGTGAACGCGCGGAGGAGTGCAACACACCGTACAGCGTCTCTCTCTTTGCAGTCAACAGCGCTGCCAATAATGATAAAAAGCCAAGAATATTTATCACTATGCTCAGTTCATCTCTTATAATGGTCCAAGGTGAGAGGCGCTACAAAGGTATTGAGGCCGCAACGCACACTGGTATTTTCGTCGCGCACTGGTATTTTTATTGTAAAAGGATACTATAAAGGATACATTCGCTGACACATTCGCGTAATTTCTCGACTAAAGCTTCAACTTCAAATGTTATCATCAACCACCCATTGTCACTCTACATTCAAAGACGAATTTAATAAAAGAAAAAAAATCAAGGCTCTCGGTGCTCTGGGAAGCGAGATACGAGGGCCCTAAAAATGGATGATACGATGAAAGGAAGATCCGCGATTAAACCCTATCCGGTGGTGTGCAAAATCGGAAAAAGAAGTTGAGTACACAGATTCCACAAACTCTGGTCAATTTCTAGTGGATAATCTAAAGTCGGGAATGTGCATTTTTTTTCTTAGATTGGATGAGTAGTTGAAAAAACCTCAATTATCCTCGCATTTCTTAGTGTTGTTTCTTGGGAAGCATCAATCGTATTATGAAGTGGGTGATATGATGGGGGATAGATGGTTTAAATTGAGGTGTTTGAATGGTTCATGACACTTGATCTGAAAGAAGAATACATAAATCGTTTTGCCCTCTTTAGTCATACCTCTTCATAGCATAGAAGTTTTTGTTTACTACGTTTTTCTAAGGCTAAAATAGGATGAGAAAATTTACATCACCAGTTTATACTAGATGTCACGTATTTTATGTAGAACTACAAATTCTGCACACAAAGTTTGGTAGGAAGAAAAAATATTCGTAAAGCTTCTTCGGTGCAGAAGGAAGTATCCGATTTTGATCGTTCGCTATTCAATTTTGTAGAAGGTTGACTCCTTAACCATTTTCACATCTATTCGTCTAAATGTGATACCGCTTGCTTCTTGATTTTGAATCCGATAACAACATGATACGAGTGCATCTATAAGATTCGAATATGCAGAAATTCCTCTTTGAACGACAAAATGAGTATGTTACTTGAAACCATCAACGGATCGAAAATGGAAGGGGGAGGGGGAGAGTGAATTGGATGACAGACTACGAGTAACTCTCGCAGAGATAAATGAAATAAAAATCAATCGAATCAATAAATAACTCGTGACATTTCTTCGATTTTTTTTTTTTTTTTTCCTAAATGACCCAATTATAAATACGAGAAAAAAACTTGAAAATAAACACAGAACAGAGTCACGTAACAAAATAATATAGTTTACAAATCAGGTACAGTTAGATCATTTTACTAGATATCGAAAACTTCTGCTGGTGTCATAACGCGGGTTTATTCAATCATCAGCATAGCATGGACCATACCCAAGTGCGTTTTCAGCGTACTTTTGCGAGAAAAACTTTTTGTGCAGATGACGCAATGAAATTGACGACCAACGCCACATTCGAATTTCAAATGTCTCTTCAAATGACATTTCCGCTTATATTTACGACCACAATTATTTGGGCAAAAATGAAAATTCGTCAACACGTACAGGCTTTCTTTGACGGTAAAGTCGATCCAAGGTGAAGTTTCTAAAATCATATAGAATAAGGTTATTGAAGAAGACTTTCTTGTATTCCTAATCGATGACACGGTGGTGAATAGATTAATATCTATAATTGTTACAATAAATTGGAATTTCCTAGCACATGAGACCTTAAACTACTTTACATCTCTCGTTCCAATTAATTCCAGTCCAACGTGCGAGTTAATTTATATTTTGCCAGCCGTCACTATACATAGGTACGTAAATAAAATTTTTTTTTAACCGACTAAGTGAGGTATTACATTCGACGCAAGATATGTATACAGGAGGAGAGGGCGGCTAAAAACTTTCTCGACGTTTTGGAGGTTATAGATCATTTCAAGCCTAATGAGAAAGTTTGAGTTTTTTTATAAAATTATTTTTGTTCACGCATCTCCTCAAAAACTACTGACTGGATACCTATAAAATTTGGTCAATTTCTAGTGGATAATCTAAAGTCGGGAATGTGCATTTTTTTTCTTAGATTGGATGAGTAGTTGAAAAAACCTCAATTATCCTCGCATTTCTTAGTGTTGTTTCTTGGGAAGCATCAATCGTATTATGAAGTGGGTGATATGATGGGGGATAGATGGTTTAAATTGAGGTGTTTGAATGGTTCAGATTCAATAGAAAGGAGGAGAAAATTATGTCTTCAGAAAGCGGGTGCGTAGATTGGAAACGGAGGGAATTGAGCTGAGGATATAAGAAAATTGGCACTGAGAGTTAGGAAGCGGCATTTTGTGGGAGGGAGGAGGGAGATTACCAACTTCAACAGAGAGGCCGAGAAAGGGGGCTATATTGTTGCACACCAAGGGTTTGGGAGAATATATTGACAAACAGATGTATGGTTTATTATTAAGGGATTGATGATAAATTTGTAGAGTTTTTGCGTTGCATCTGAATATTGGATGGAAAAGAGGTGAGTCGGATCGGTAAAAAAAGTTTTAAGTAGATGGTTACTGCTTAATATTAGGTAGGAATATGATCATTAACGAAATACGATTTTCTGCACATACATTTCTTTTTTGGCGAGTGAGTCTGTCACTGGGACAAGTTGGGAGTTCACAATTGTGAATAAGTTTACAGTTAAGAATTGGTTGATATAGTTTTGTGTTACAATGCGGGCAGTAGGGTCACGAAAACTAGTGAGAGTTTATTGTGTGGGAGTGGAAATGTTTGATTTTTATAGAGCCAGTGAATGGAAAGAGATTCTCATGGTGTGGTATCAATCAGGGAACATACAGGATAAGCGTTGAGGGTAAAAGAAGATGATGAAGTGGTGGAGAGGGCCTCTCAAGGAGGGACAGAAATCAAAGAATAGAAAGGTTAACAGTTGAAAATGAATAGTTGAACATGTTAAGGGAGATCGTCGAACTTCAAGAAATTACAGGCTGAGGCTAAGTACGTATAAGAGTTCTGTCCATAAGACGGGTTTTTCTGCTTGTCTTTTATAATTCTTGCGTGATTAATATTCACGGATTATCTTCACACACTTTTTCTAAGCAATTTTTCCACATAAATCTGCGAGACAAAAGCCTAATTATTCAATATTATGGATAAACTGCCATTAAAAAGGTCATAAATCACACTGAAAAATCAGTGGTACGTACGTAACTGCGTCAGTTTTTTTTCAAGATCAATTTTTTAATATACCTACGCCATATCGACTCGTTAGTATATTTTATTTCCACAAAAACAAATTATTTTCTTCACAACTTTCAAAATATACAAACTAATCAATAGCTTGTCATTGATTGTTTCAGTTTCGATATCGCAATAATGCGAACAAAATGATTTTGGACAAAATATTCCTAAAAGTCAATTTACCGGGGCACAGTTACGTCAACCTTTAGTATATGTCATGTCATCAATGTTGAATAAGTCAAGATCTTAGGGAAAATTTTATACAAATTCAATAGGGGAATAAACTGCTCAAGGAAAAAAAAAAAGATTTCACGAGAAAAAGAGCACAAGAAAAACAAGTAAATTACCTAGATTTGAAAGGGATCAAGGAAGGCTCATACACAAGATATTCAAAGAAATAACGAGATATTAACAGAATTCCCCGAGAAAACTGTACGCATTTTGTTGCATTGTATGTTCAATGTAGTACTTTCAACAAAAGAAGGGGCCCGGCCCGTTTCTGCCTGACCATTGTTGAAGCGATTATGGTTGAATCTGTCAATGTTTTTCCCGGCAGTTAGTGTAGTGAAGTACTTGTGAGGCGATTGATAAGTGTACTCATATGAGTGTGATTTAAATGGACAACATGTCGGAGATGATGGGGAAGTGGTCACGACGGCCATCGTGCAATATTGTGTACAGTTTGCTGAAACACCAACCGTCCCGCTAAAACTTTGGACAGCGCCTACAATTGGGCACAATTAAATTCCGCGATTTTACATCATGATGGAAAAAGTTGTACGTATTACTGAACCGCATCATCTAGGATGAATACAGCGATTACACCAAGAATGCTACAGGAGCATCCAAAACATGACGGCAAATGGGCGGACTTTGACGAGTTTAAATCATGGCGGACGGAGTTCTGGACTCTTATCGTATCAGCCTCTAGAGTTAAATGTTCATATGCCCTGCATACTTGAAAAAATGACAATGTAAACATGCGCTAGGCACCCAAATTCGACGGCAAGAGGTTAGTTTGCCGACTATTCCTCTGGGACAGGAAAGGAGAAGAGGTCGTCCCACGGAGGCCAAGAAGGCCCTCATTGTACAATAGTTAATTGTGTGTTCGTTTTTAAAATGGGTACTGAAAGAATTTTTTTCTTGGGTACAGTTACGTTGTGTGATATGAAATTGTTATTATCAGTGGGAAGCACAGACACGTAACAAGTTGTCACGTGTCTCTGCTTCCCACCGATAATTACGATGACTCGTACTTTTGAAGAATGCATTCATCATCATGAAATTGTTCCTGGGCATATGTATTTTTATGAAGTGAGACATTTGATTTCTTGTGCATTATAATAATTTGTGGTCCTAAATTTTTTTTTTCTCGTCATTAATAATTTCTTCTTGTGAAACATTTTTTTTCTTGTTCATCATTTTAAAATGCTGATAAGTCCCTTTCTATCTTGTGCTTCCTATTATTTTTCTCGGGCCGATAAATGGGTGCCAATTCAATACACGTAGTATTACGCTTTCTTTTTTCTTCTTCTTCTTTTTTTTTTTCTTTTTGTAGCAGTTTTTGTTTTCGTATGATACGACATTGAACAGTTCTGAGATAAGATTTAATGGAAAAAAAAGTTTTCTACGAGTTCATTATTTGTTTGTTTCCTGGCTTTTTGCTAAATTTTCTTACACAAACTTCTTAACTTTCTTTCCAAATTCTTGTCTTTTTCTTGACTTTTTCCAAATATTCTGAAAGTATCTGATAAAGAAAGAATCATGGATACCGACACTTTACAGATACAGACAATCCCAGTTTCAGGGTCGCAAATAAATAATGAACTTCCAACTACTGTACCTATTTAATTATTTTTTGTTCGGTGCAATATTGTCTTTTACACCGATCGGCGAAAATTGTGTTCGAAAATTGACCTTAAGCTAGATAAACAGTTGATTCACTCAGAAAGACTGGATCAAACAACCAGAAAAGGAGGCTGCAAAACTTGACACGTTTTCAATCGAACAATTCTCCTCTCTTCAAATAGGTATTCTGTAACAATCGTCGCTCTAACACACTAATCGAGACACTTCGAATTTGAATGACGTGTGTAATACTTAGCTTCACTATGAATTTTGCAAATAACGTTTATCAATTGAGAACAAATCGAGCAAACTGGGAAATAGACAACATACCCTAACGAACGTTTTCGTCATCACATTACTAGAAGCATCCGCATTACAGTCCACTGTTGGTATATAAACAAGATTATAAGAAACGTACTTGTAAGACAGCACAAGATCATCAACAGAGACCTAATTGTTGAGATGCTTCTTTTCAAACTCAATTTCGTAGTTTCGTCTGTCAATTATCAGGGTGTATACCAGAATTGAAAAATGGAAATAGTTGACATTAGTTAACCTTTTTTCGATATTTTATTTGACCCTAAAAAATATCAACCCCCCCCCCAAAAAAAAAAAAAAAAAAAACTAATATCGTAATTTCGGTATTTTTTTATTCGTTTGCAAGAATCAATATTTAATTGAGAAAAGTGTGAAGTTTGTTGATTATACCTTGATATTGTGCATATTATAAGAAGACATGTGAAAAACATTCTTTACACAAAATTATGCATTTTTGGACTATTTAGTTGACCTACGGATAGAAAAGTTGACCTTATTTGACTTAGTTGACCATGTTTCAAAAAAGTTGACTTTAATTGACTTAGTTGACCTGGTAGACACCCTGATTATATGTACATATATCCAGTGAAAAGTGAAAGTTTGCCTTTTTTTGTCTCGTAATCCCCTCCTCACCTTGTCTATTAGAGGTACTGTAAAGGTCCACAGTCCTAATTCGATTTATTCGATCAATCTACCAGACCAATGAGGCGCACGGCTTCCACTTTCAAGACGTTCACCATCACGGACACATTGAACGTTCTTGGAGTAGGTTGGAGGCTGCTAGAACGAGCCAGTAACTATCGATTTTTCTAGGTGGAGCAAGAATGAAGTGATTTACAATGAATCATCGGTTATAGTCCGCAAATAATTTTTTCATGAACTAAAACAATTAACTTTGTTTCACAATTAAAAAGCATACTTTACCAATGTTTTTTAAGGGGACAAGAGAAGTTTCAGCGGGGAATTGACCCCACTCGTCCTTCCTCCCTCCGAAGTTACGTGCCATACCTGCGCTGGAAAGTTTTATTCAACATTTACAAAGCAATGCAGCAAAAAATGTAACAGCCAATTGAACTAATATAGAGGATAACGCGCGTAAGGCACCGTACTTATAATTGAAAATCTCAAAACAGTTGGTGGAGAAGACAAAGGAGAACGAAATAAAATTATAATTATAATTATAAGAATAAAATATAGGAAAACAATATATTTAAGAAAAATAAATCTGGTAAAACTTGTAGGTCTCGTTGTGTAATACAGAATTACACCACAACCCGAGATTATTTCTTCGAATCTCGAAGGATCATTAGTTAATAAATAAGATTGAATCCTCAAAGGTACGAGCCATTTTATAATTGAGGGTTGGATGGCACATAAGCACGTAACATCCAACCCTCAATCATCATTGGTTAAACTGAGAGTTTATTGTGTTGTGTGACTTTGAATCTGTATTACACAACGAGCCCCAAACGATCACGACTAAAAAGAGTAAAACATAATCTATACGGCCCTCTAGATAAATAGAAAATACCTAAATAATTCAAACAAGAATATTTCGGCAGCTAAAAATGACACATACATTTGATTGAAAACTAAAATTCAAAAGTGATAATATGAACTGTGTGCGAGCGATTACTTGATCCCGAACGTTTTCGCGCCAAATCGTTCAGGGATCAAGTAATCGCTCGCACACAGTACGCTCGTCAATAAAATTTTAGGAAAACGATGCGATGCCGATATCGTCAAATCTAGTATCTGGTTCATCCTCAGCTGAATTATTTAGGTATTTTATATTTATTGGATGTACAAATCTTGTTTTTTTTTTTTATCATTTTCACTTAGAATCCTATTAGCACCTTTCTCGAATATCTTATTAGAAGTTGATAACTAATAAAATCTTCCATCAAGGATATTGTAAAGTACATGCAAAAAAGATTTTGCATGAAGTAATCTACAGTATACCCAGGGACCATGATTACATGGTATTTACGATGTAAATGCGGATTTAAATTTTTGTAATTAGAAAGTAAAAAAGTTTTGTTGGTTTCGATATTCAATAATTACCTATACAAGTACAATTTCATTGACTCCGGGATACTATCAAATAACCTACACTCATCAATACAGTTCACGTAAATACCTATCTACTGATACTGTACAGAGAGACAAAGGGGAGAAAGCAACGTTTTGAGCGACAAGTTCGGCGTATAGTTACGGAAGAGGCTCAACAAGTCATCCAAGTCACTTGTTTCTCACCTTGAAAGATACCCACTTTCTTTTTTTAAATCATACTGCGACGAAAAAACGCTTCGCGTCACGCGACTTCGCAGAGAGAAGAAAGAAAAGTCTTTTTGCAGCTTTTATAACGGAAGAACGAAGAAAAGTTCCGTAAGAACTGTTTGCACGCCTTCCAACGAACACGCACGCAAATACTTATTTTTGCTCCTAGAATTACACAGCGAGAAAGTGTTGTTTTGCAACACGTAATATAAGAAAGTATGTATTTCCGTCATCATGTGTAAATACACTCTTGGATGCAAAACAGAATCAACCTCCTACATACTATATTTTGTGAATAATAAATTCAAATTATTTTAAAAACTTCTTCTCTTCGCTATTATATACATCGAAAAATAGCACACCAAAGTGAGTGATCGGTCTTGTATACGACAAGTGTACCTATTCGATAGAAAATCAGCACTCACTTCGCGTAGGTACTTGCATCGTAATTATAATACTGGTAACTTTTTATGAACAATAACTGAATGACTTTTCAAGTTAAACTTATGAGTAAAACTTTTGCCGCATTCCGGACAAACGAAATGTTTATCGACTCCACATTCGTAACGTAAGTGTCTATTCAGAAGATACTTATTTGTATATTTACGGCCGCAACCATTTGTACAAAGAAGCAAGGCTAATTCTGATTTTGATCGTCGTCTGCTCGTTGCTGAACACGATTCGTACTCGGAAAAATACTCTGAAATAGAATTTTCAGATTTGTAACATTAATGCAACATCCGCAATAATTTTTAGCTCATTCGAAATTCATTCACTCCTGTAATTCTCAAAAATTGAAATATCAACGTTACCTACTTCAAATGTTCTCCTAGTGATGGGTTTAAACCTCCCTCACCCTTCTACCAATTTCCCAATAACAAGAAAATAACAAAAAAAATTACCAACGAACTGTACACGTCAAAAATTTACTTCATCGAAAACAAAAAGTATAAAAATTTAGTTCAACAATAACTATTCAATACATTTGTGTCTAACTATCATGTGGGATTTATAGGAATTTTTACGTTTAAATCTTCTTCCGCAAAGTGAGCAAGTGAATTGCCCTTCCGAAATTCCGCATTCGTATCTCATGTGATTATATAAACTGGCGGAATGTTTATATTTACGACCGCATCCATTTCGAGGACACTCAAATGACTGTCTGTCTTCTGTACTGCAAATTGATGTAAGTTTACTTTTCCAAAGCAAACCGTCTACACGTACAAAATAATAAAAACGATTAAATTTACAAATTAGAGCGTCCATATTTTGTTGTAGAAAAAAAAAAATAAAATAATTAAAAAAAATAATGATAATAATAATAATAATAATAATAATAATAATAAATAATAATAATCGTGGAAGCAGAAGAACCTGCATGGACGGTACCCGGCAGAATTAGAGACTCAGGGAATAAACAAGGCAGCGTCGTTACTATGGCTCAAAAAGGGAAGGCTGTTCCCGGAAACGGAAGCGTTTATCATGGCTATACAAGACCAAGTCATCAGCACCAACAATTACCGGAAATACATAATCAAAGAGGACATCAATGACGACTGTAGAATATGCGGGAAAAAAGCGGAAACGATACAGCATATTATTGCAGGATGTGAGAAGCTGGCACAGAATGAATACATAGAGAGGCATAACAATGTGGCTAAAACACTCCATAGAGAACTGATGATGAAGTATAGAATCAAGGAAACAGTTGAGCCGTACTATCAATACAGCCCTGAGAAGATAAGCGAGAATGAAGAAGCAAAGATATACTGGGACAGGACCATAATGCAGCGAATAGACCAGATATTACAGTATACGAAAAAAGAACGAAAAAGATATACCTCATAGACATAGCCGTGCCCAACACAGCGAATATAGAAAGAACAATAAAAACAAAAGAAAAAAAGTCTACATGGGAGATATCCCGCGGAACTTGAAATGAAGGGAAAAGAAAAAGCGGCGTCGTTGATATGGTTAAAGAAGGGGAACTTCTTCCAGGAAACAGAAGCGTTCATCATGGCAATCCAGGATCAGGTTATCAACACAAATAACTTTAGAAAATACCTTACCAAAGAAGATATCAATGAAAACTGCAGAATATGCGGGCACAAATCAGAAACCATTCAACACATAATACCCGCATGCGAGAATTTAGCCCAAACAGAGTACACCAAAAAACATAACAACGTGGCTAAAACGCTGCACAGAGCACTGGTTCTGAAATACAAAATGAAAAAAACGGTCGAGCAATATTACAAATACATCCCAGAAAGAATTATAGAAAACGAAGAGGTCAAGATATACTGGGATAGAACAATAATTACAGACAAGACAGTGACGGTCAATAGACCAGATATAACCATACATGAAAAAAAGCGAAGAAAATACTCCTGATTGATATGGCTGTCCCTAATACAGTAAACGTTGAGAGAACAATAAAAACAAAGCTGGAGAAATATGCGACTCTGGCAGAAGAAATGAAAAAAAGTAAACATGTCGACTTGGTAAGCGTCCTACCCATGGTAATCTCAGCAACAGGAATAATACCGCAGCGAACAGTGAAAAGCGTGAACATGCTAATAAATCGGAGTGACTATGTGATTGAAGCGATGCAGAAGGCTGCGCTTCTATCAACTTCAAGAATAGTGCGCAAGGTCCTATCCGGGAACGTGTACGCATAGCCTACAACCTTAGCCCTGGAGACCCGTCGTAGACTAAAAGACCAACTAGCAATAGTAAACCCGAAATAATAATAATAATAATAATAATAATAATAATAATAATAATAATAATATCATTAGGTAATAATAACTAAGTGTAATAAGATCATTGCGCCTTAGCTGATTCCACAAATACAGAAAACTTGAAACAATTGACCGAGGCGATATAATATCATCAGAATGATAGCTGCTCGGAAGGAGAAAAATTAGCTACCATGTTCCAAGTAATAGACGACATCGTATCCCTAGGAATTATGAGTCATTTGAACAGGGTGTAGCAGCGTTTCTCGAATTTCACTTGAGTTATTGAGCTGACATCCACCCTGATATATGTAAAGAAAAGTAGCATAGACGCAGCGCTTGTACCAAAAAATGAAAGAATGGTAGAATTTCTTAACAAGGCACCCATTTAATCGGGGGGGGGGGGGGGGGTCCGAAAAGACGTCCACCGGCCGGCCTCTAAAATTTTTCAAGTCTCCCTCCTATCATATGTAGCTTTATGGTCGGTGTATATAGCCTGAAAGATAGCCCCTTTGAGTAACTAGAAATGCAGTACTTTTTCCAAGTGCCCCTCTTATCATATACAGTTCGGAGGTCGTGAATTTTCCAAGTCCCCCTCCTATTTGTCACGAGGACGTCTCTACAAGAATCTAAGAAAGATAATCTTAGTAGTTTTAATGAACCTAAATATTTTACTCTTTTTCACAACCGTTTTTTTGGACACCTAGTGAAGTTTTCTTATAATAGGTCACAAGTTACTCAATATTACGTACTTTTGTCATCCACCATTCCCAATATACTTATTTCCTTCTTCTCGAGAATAATGTGAGAGATAATCAGGACAACACGTCTTGCGACAAAACACTCTCTCAAGATAAGCGCGGTTTTCTCGCAAACGATTGGAATGTTGGTCCTTGTATCCCTCACATAATACGGGACCTTTCATCTGATGAAAGCGAAATACTCAATAATAAGACGACCTACATCAACATCACAGTAATTATTGATGCAAAGAGTTACGAGTTCGATAACTAGCCGGACTAGGAGATTTTGTCATCATACAATTCTTCCTCCTTTCTTATGTAATGTGATTCAGTATTTAACTACAGTCTATCAAATGGTTGTGCACTCTCTTTCATCAAATCTTCTTTCAACCAATGGTCTAACCGTCAATTCCATTCACCAATAAGGACATACTTACCATTGTTCCACCGTCTGTTCCTCTCGGTAAAGGAATATGTAAACAAACTGCCCTCTTTTGTTGTATATCATCGGTATGTCATCAAACTTTTTGAAAAAAAAAAATACACAAAAAAAAATACACAAATGTATTAGAATTATTGGGAAAAATCAGCTCCTCGTTTTTCCCTATTTTTTCAAAATCAAACAATAATTTTGTATATTTTTACCAAGAAAATAGAAATTATGATATTGCGGTATAAGAAGGTTGGAAGCGATATGGATGAAATACCATGCGGTGAAACATTGCGTGCCAATATATTGTTAGGTACACAAGTAGAGACAATAATACCACTGAAAACGTTGAAATAAATTAAAGACAATCCCAAAATCCCCCTAGGTACATTTCATATCAACTTCTTATGAACTATAATGGCGTGATTTTTTAGATTATATTTATGAGAAAATTTTTTGTCGCACTCTTCACATTTGAACTGTTTGGAGACACCGCATTCGTACTTGAGATGGCGATTCAAATGTCGTTTGTGTTTGTATTTACGACCACAGTTATTGGGACAGTAGAGCGGACTATCCATATCGTAGAATGTGGATCCATTGTCCATCAAACGAGGACTGGCGAGTTCGTCGAAATATATGAAGTGCGCGCCAAAAGGGGCTGTAACATACATATAAGTTAAAATACTGATCAACTCGAAAAATGTGCGATAGCTTTATCGATTTACGCGTGTAGTTTTCACACGTTTGTTATATACTTCGAAAATAATATACTTACATAATACGCTTAATATATAAATAAGAAATACTTATAAGCTTTTCTAACGTTTGGAATTTTAATCAATCAAAAAATAAAAACGTAACTATTCTGGGCGACTTGTATTAAGTTATACAAGAAGTAAAGGACAGATTCCAAAAAAAAAAAAATGAAATCGAATAAAAATCACCAGCAAAATACAAAAAGATACGAGAATAATAATCTACAGAACTAGTTAGAAAGTACAGAAAAATACAGAATGTACAGAACTTTTCTGTACTTCCTACACTAGCAGACAAAGTGTTTGGACAACGCTTCAAAATAATTCTGAACGTTACTGATTGCCTACTTTTGTTTACTGCAATTTCTGCGCCTACAGAAGACTCTGCAGGTATTTTTTCTGTAAGCATATTTTACAGAAAATCCTTGAGATACTTTCTGTATGCTACCCAAACAGACCTAATATACTATACCAACTACAGTAAGATTTAGTCCATTCGCATAAAGAATAAAAACAAAGATGGACACATGGCTAAACAAAGAGTAAAAGGAATGGTAATATTGTTTACAACGCACAATACAAGAGCATTCTTTTAATATTTTGTGAAGTAAGTTTGGGAATAACAAGAATAATTATTAATATCTAATTTGTTTTCTTCACATTAAAATGTGTCGTGATAATTTGGAACAGATTCATACTAATACTTGGAGTAGTCAGTTGGCTTTATCCGATGGCGTTACAATTTTTTAAACGTTCAATGAGGACAAATATTTCATGAACAGACGATGAATAATGAATTTTTCGCGATGTGAGATTGACGACGACATCCTTTTCTCAGTAAACTGGAAAAGTCGGAAAACTTATCCTCAAAAACAAAAGTAGTACAAAACACATGCATACAATAACGCAAGATATTGAATTCCAAAGTAGAGGTTAGTAGAGCGATTTTTCAAAGTAATGAAATAAATGATCCTAATAATATGGATCACGGATTGCCAATTTAAAATCAGTGATCTGTGATGCAATATCCAGTTCATCTGTGACTCAATCTATACTTGATCCTTGTCAAGATTTTGACTTCACTAGAACTTGTATTAAGGGAGAGAATCAACAAACTGATGGTTGGGTGTTCATTACGTCACTAATGACTTGATGAACTTGGTTGGAGCAAAACAAATAATAGTAGTGTATCAAGCGGAATAAATAAATGCCGGATTTTCAAATTTCAATGTTTCTCTCTTCGACCTCATTATCTGAATTTTAAGTAACACCACTGCGTACCGACCAACTATAAAGACTGCATAGGAGGAAAATATAAAAGTTCGTGTGGTCACCGCCGACCTTCTTCCCATCTCGGCTGGCGAGGAAGTTTGTTATCTAATTCTTAAGATGTAACATGTGAGTTGGTAATAGTATTAATTTCTATTCATGCTTGCTTAAGAAGTATGTACCTCATTATTATGATGATCTCTTCAGTGCGCGATAAAGGAATTTTTCTTGAGCAACAAGAAGTTTTCCAGGAATACCTCTAAAAAGACACAAAAATAATTCTTTTCGCTCCATTAGGCGAAAGTGTTATCACATATCTTTATAAACGTGAAGATATTTGATTTATTTTCGCAAGGATGATTATATCTATATCCGTATTTGAACGAATAGGCACTGTCCGCACAATTATTTATTTTAAACCACAGACGTTTCGATCTCTTGGAGATCTTCTTAACAAACGTGGCTCTTGTAAACATTGTGGCTTCATTGGATCATACTCTGAACTAATAGTTAAACCGTTTCTGACAAGTATTGAGAAAAATATTAATATTCTCAGTTTGTAATATTTGCAATAACAGTGTAGAAGAGTGATCACGCATCGCACATATGAAATGCTGCAAAATATACTATCAGTCACCTCCAGATAAAGATTTTTAAAAAATGAAAAATCACGATACATCGAGCAGTCAAGAAAAAGAAATGAGAAAACGCAAATTTCGTAGGTATTTACATCCTTAATACATTGTAATATACATTGCACATAATATAATTTTTATAGTAAATACGTGTAATAATTTTGCTAGGTCGCAGGTGCGTCCGTCATTTGCGTTTTTGTCGCCCATTACAGAGCTGCTCACGCTCTACTGAATGATGATTCTTTTATGAACAATAATGGAATGGTTCTTCAAATTGCTCTTGTGCGCGAATGATCGTCCGCACTCTTGACATTGAAACTGTTTATGAACGCCGCATTCGTACTTCAAATGTCGATTTAAATGGTGCTTATGCTTGTATTTACGACCACAATTGTTCGGACAGTATTGAGCTCCAACGAAGAATTCTCGACGATACGTGCAAGCCATTTCCGAGGATAATAATTCTTCCCAGTATTGAAAATCTTTTGGTATTTGTACTATTTGAAGAAAAAAAAATTCGAATTAAGTTACTCTAAGTCGATTCTGTACATACCCGTATATGTGTATCAAATAATTCGTCTGCTATGCCGGTAAATATTTTAATGGGTTGCCGTACCATCTCGAGAGAAAAATATATTACTGTATACGCGTAATTATAAATGTATTGGTGAGTAAATCTAAGTTCTTAATGTATTTGTGAAAGTATGAAGTCGTCTGTAGGGAGAAACATTCAAACTTTGATGACAAAATCTAATCAATCGGATAATTAAATCTGATCAGAAGATTTCAAAATTTTAGGATGTCACGTCGGTATATTTTCATTCACTTCAATGATATCTGGAAGAATTTAACTATAAATTGATTTTCCGTGAGGTCACAGTCCTGATTCTTATGGGCAAAAGTACCCAGAAAGAAGTCCATCAGCTTCCAGTAGCTTCACGATCAGCATAAAAAAAACGTAGCAACTTTTCAATCATTCTTTATTCCTACTCAAAAACAAAAAAAAAAACAAAAAATAAAAAATAAACAAAAAAAAAAGAAGCAGCAGCTCGTAGCAGGCTGGAAGAATTTTGTACCCTGATCTTCCGTA
This sequence comes from Aspidiotus rigidus, assembly GCA_035079385.1. Lineage (NCBI taxonomy): Eukaryota > Metazoa > Arthropoda > Insecta > Hemiptera > Diaspididae > Aspidiotus > Aspidiotus rigidus. Next base: position 1,265,754 of record JAVHKY010000009.1, on the reverse strand, counting down.
CAAAGTTGAATTGACATACTCGTAATATTATATTTGTACCGTAGTGATCGCCGTATCCGTCGACTCGCAGCAAAATTCCCGAATACGTGTATTCCGCAAAGAAATTTTTAAGAGTATATAGTTCAGAAGCATCCAAAACGTTGAGTTCTGAGAAAAGAAAATCGTGACGAGATGCAAACGCCACATCATCTGCTCGACAGCCAATCGTAAAATTTAAAACTTGTAACAGAATTCATAAGATAACTTTATTCAACGTGAAAGACGAATACTCCGACGTGGAGTAAAACATGCAAACCGCAGAAAAATAAAAGACGACGAGCGCTTTCGGTTAAATAACCATCTTCAAGCCTGAAATGAAAGCAACTGACGAACAAAAGAGAAGAACGAGGTATTAAGATCGTCCAAACGAGAAATCACGGTGTGAGTCACAAACCAGTTCGATCAGGCCATCTTCCGGAATGTACGAATTGAGTACAGTGATACCGTCAGTGTTGATATGACGAATTATCTCTATATTCTCGAGGGCGATACGCTTACAGTAGGAATTCTCCTTATGGAGGAGCTTTTCGGATCCCTCGCGGAAGCTGTGGCCACTGTTTATTAAGTGATCTGCGAAAGCTGACTCCCCTAAGTGTCCCTTCTTCCAAGACTTCAGGTGCTCAGCTACTCTAACTTTCATTTGGCGGCTGGTCTCACCAATATAAAAGCCTATGAAAAGTGTCGGAAGTTTGAGGCGAAGTTGAAGGAGAGGAATAATAAGAAGCTGTCCTCCCTAATGACGGTTAATGAGGATGTGGTTGAGGAGGGGGTGAGTGACGGTGTTGTCGTTCATAAATTCCACCCCCCTCCCCTCATAAATAATAGTCAGGTAGTGTTCAATAGTGACGAAACATCCCTCCTTGAGAAAGGTTTGAAGTTCAGTATGCCTCCCCTGAAGAATGATGAAACCTTGGCAAATGTCGTTGCGGATCTTGCGGTTAAGATTGGTCCTGGTTTTAATACCCAGAAAGTCTGTGCCGAATTAGTCCGTAATAACCCCCTCTCTCGCATGAGTAATAAATTGGGAGGAGTGATTCAGGGTTTAAGGAGGAAGATGTAAGAGGGAGATTTGATCGTCACTAAGGCTAACAAGGGCAACGCTGTTGTAGTGATGGAGAGATCGGCCTATTCTTCTAAGGTCCATGAAGTCCTACAGCAGTGTGGTGCTAAAGGGAGTGAGGATTTCAGCTTTCCCAAGCACGTCAAAGAAGTTAGGAGTGTCATCAACAGGAGTGAGGCTGTTATCAAAACTCCTGCTTTGAAAAAACCCTCCTTGTTCCTAACCCCCCCCCCCCTCCTGTACGGGCTGCCTAAAGTGCATAAGAACAATACCCCGATGCGACCCGTTGTTTCTTTCGTCTCCTCCTCCACTTACCTCCTTGCCAAATTCCTTGACCGATGGTTCAAAAATCGCATTGATTTTGAATCTCCTCATTCGGTTTTGAATTCGGCCTCTTTAACTGATGTCTTGAAGGGTGTAAGTCTTCCCCCGGGAACGACCATCTGCTCTTTTGACGTTGTTGGTTTGTTCCCGAATATTCCCAAGGCTGCTACTATCCAGCGGATGGGTGAGCTACTCGTGAGAGCCAACATTCCTCACAATGAGCTTCAGGAATTTTTCGATCTTCTGAATACCTGCTGGTCCCCTAACTATTGTAAATTTGAAGGGAAATCTTTCGAGTTCTCTGATGAAGTAGGGATCCCTATTGGATCACCTTTAGGCTCTCTTATCTCCGAAGTTTTCATGTCTAAGTTTGAACTTGATCTTTTTTCCTCGAACCAGGTGTTACTCAATCATATTCACTATTGGCACAGGTACGTTGATGACGTTCTATGTACCTGGACTGGTCACCCAGATCTCCTTGGTGAGTTTCTGAGGTATCTCAATTCCTGGTACCCTTCCATCAAATTTACGTTGGAAATAGGGGTATTTTCCATTAACTTTTTGGATTTATCGATCTCTATAATAGACGGTATCCATAAGTTTGGAATTTACAGGAAAGATACTACGACCGATGTTTTAGTCCACGGTGGTTCGTTCGGTCCTGTTGCTCACAAGATGGCTGCTTTTCATAGCCTAGTTCACAGACTGACTCGTATTCCTTTGAGTCAGTCTGCCTTCAAGAAAGAGTTAATCACAATAAAACACCTGGCCAGAGTAAATGGGGTCAATGTCGATGTTGACGTGATGGTTCGGAGGAAAGTTACGAGGAGCCTCCTGGATTCCACCACCTCCCTCCCCCGAGACACGAACCGTGATCGCCGTTTGCGTTGGATCAGTCTCCCTTTCCTGGGGAAGTTCTCCCTGCAATAGGGTCGGGCCCTTCGCCCGTTTAGCTCCGGACCCGCGTTTTACAACCTTACCACAGTCAAGAGGTTGTTTGTGAGACTGAAGGACCCCATACCTCTCGATGAGAGGAGTGGTGTGTATAAGTTGGAGTGTGAGGATTGTGGAGGCTTTTATATTGGTGAGACCAGACACCAAATGAAAGTTAGAGTAGCTGAGCACCTGAAGTCTTGGAAGAAGGGACACTTAGGGGAGTCAGCTTTCGCCGATCACTTAATAAGCAGTGGCCACAGCTTCCGTGAGGGATCCGAAAAGCTCCTCCGTAAGGAGAATTCCTACCGCAAGCGTATCGCCCTCGAGAATATAGAGATAATGCGTCACCTCAACACTGACGGTATCACTATACTCAACTCGTACATTCCGGAAGATGGCCTGATCGAACTGGTTTGTGACTCACACCGTGATTTCTCGTTTGGACGATCTTAATACCTCGTTCTTCTCTTTTGTTCGTCAGTTGCTTTCGTTTCAGGCTTGAAGATGGTTATTTAACCGAAAGCGCTCGTCGTCTTTTATTTTTCTGCGGTTTGCATGTTTTACTCCACGTCGGAGTATTCGTCTTTCACGTTTATTATGGATAGCCGTAACTTGAAGGAACGGGTTCGTTTAATTTTATAACTTTATTCAAACCGGGCAGTGCTAACGTTGCGCTGTAGCGGGAAGAAATTGTGACAGATATGAAAACTATGCCCGGTGGGAAAAGAAAGAAATAACATTTCATCAAAGTAGATTTGGTTTGTGGACATCCCATAAAAGCTGTCCACAAACGTACACTCTACAAATTGAATGGGATGGAAAACTTTCTATTTCGCTTCATACAAGAGATATTCCAAATTTTTATTCTTCTCTCATATACCGCCATAGCTTTGATTGCTATTAAAATTTTGAAAAAAGTACCATTATTTTTGAACGAATCATCACTATGTGATACAACCGCCGTCGCGTCGCGGCCCTCTACATCATACTTATTAATTTCGCAGTTCAAAATGTTCACTACCTCTTTCTCCCTTGCCTCCGTCCAATGCGTATCCTAGTCCATTGCGAAAAGAGAAGTTGAATAAAAAAACACTCACGCAGTCGCGTGAGTAGTATACGACTTTTCTTCTCACATTGCAGAAATCATTGAGAGAGTCACTCCCTCTCTTTACAATCCGCCATTGCCACTATCCGTTCAAAAACAAATTTACAAAACAAAAATTCAACAAAACAAAATTCAAGGCTCTCGGGGCTGTGGGAAGCGAGATACAAGGGTAATAAATTTGAATATAATATCATCGAAAATAAAATAAAATTCAATGAACCCTTGGTCAAGAATGAACCAAGAATGAACCTGTTGAATAATAAAAGTTCTTTATCACGTACTGATGAGAAAATCGGTAAAAGGATAGGAAAATTTGCCTCTCGTAACGTTAGCCGCTATTCGTAATAGTGAGAAATTTTTCGAAAATAATTGAAATTTTTTTATGAATGATTGGACTTTTGCAGCTTATTTTCCGAAGTTATCTGGCTTTGGCTTTCGACTTTCAGCTTTCAACTACTCTGCTTGATAATACTCTCTTCTCTTTTGTAAAGTTTTTTCTTAATTTTTTTGATAGTACTCACCTCTCTTATCAGAAAGTTTCATCTATTTTTTACAAGAACAAAATGAACACTCAGCAATAAACTTGTTGATTCTCGATCTTGATGCAAGTTCTAGTCACTGCTAAGTAGATAATGAATAATGTAAAACAACACCCAATAGCCAAGATGATACTCACTTTTCTTCTGAAAACGTCTGTTCCTCATTTCCCATGATACTCACTTCTCTTCTATCACTCTTATCTGAATAATATTGTTGTACAGTGAACTTCGCTTATTGTGATCGCTTTCGGCCAGCCTGCTTTCAATTCTAATAACCGGCTTATTCTATAAACCGCAAAGTGAAAAAATAAAAAATAAATGTGTTTGTACATGTTACATATTTACGTATTGTACATACTAAGCTTTTTGAAAATAGTCACCAATTTTTGTCTGCACTTTGTTACGACTAACAATTTTTGTAATTAAATTTTCATAATCGTATTGTACATTAAATTCGTGAACATCATCTACGTAATAACGTATCCACACCATGTTCTCTCTCTTCTTCCATCGGCTGAACCAACCATCGCTTGCTCAAAAATTCGTGTGTCCTAATTTTTCCGCAAAGTCCTCAGCTTTCTGCTTCAAAATTAGACCATCAACAAGACAATCACTCTCTCGCACAGAAAAATCAATTCTAATCACCGGCTCTTCGAGCATAATAAACCAAGAAATTTATATGTGATTTGCCCGTCCGTTCCGTTCCACTCAACTTTCATTCTAATAAACGAATTATTCGATTAACCACAATTCTAATAAGCGAAGTTCACTGTATTTACTTTTGATTTTGGTTGCCAATTGATGAATCATCAACATCTATACTACAAGCATTAGAACCAGCATTTTCAGTAACTATTTTCCGTCCCTTTTTGTAATAAATACTTAGGTAGTCAGAGACAAAGAGTACAAAAACGTAACATATATTCAAAGAACGATTCAATTTATAAAAATAAAAATAAAATCGAAACTTTCAAAACGTTTTGTCTGTGTAAAACAGACATCACAACTTGTGTTAATATTCATATTCTGTCTGTCCTATCTTCATCCAAACATAATGAAAATTTTACATCTAAACAATTATTTCACAGATTCCTTGATTTATTCAAATATTTATATTTTCATCTATTTGTTGATACTTTTCTTTGTTTATGAAATACGTTATTTACTTTCTGATGCAAAAACCACTTTCTTCAAGAATGAATATTTCACAGACATGTAGTATTTTTACAAACTTCGATCATATAATGGAAATTGAATAAATATCACAAACCGTTTGCATACCAACCAATGTTTGTTCTTTTATGCTTAACAGATACAACAGCTCCCCACAAGCGACCACATCTTCGTCACTCACATATTTTTACATTTGGCCGTACATATGTCCGTGCGGATACAACTAAGGCTGAAGAAGAAATGAAAAAAAAATTGCAACTGGCTTGTAGAACAAGCACAAACCTAAAAATGAACTTAGGAATAAAAGATAAATTTTTCAATAATACATGATAGCAAAGTATTTGCGAGATAATTAGACAAATAACTATGCATCAATAGCGGTGTAATCATTTACAGTATTCATATTTAGAGATAGTTCAATTCACATTCATGTTCTTTTTTTTGTGAATGTGAACAACCATAGAAAAATGCACTCACATTTTCAAAAAATGAAGGTATTTTTGCTTGTTCATGTTAATGAGATTTCAGGGACGTATTAAATGATGATCTAGGGAGGGAGAATTTCAGAAATTTCTTAACTTTTTGAGTTTTTGTTGTTTGACAAGCAGAACAGCAAATGCGAGAAAAAAAATTTTCTCATTTCATTTTTTCAGAATTTACTGCACAAAATGGACGACAAAAATGAACGTTGTTCATTCATTCAGTTCATTTTATTTTTTTTTTAATGAATCTGAACGAATGAACACGTTCATGAACTTTACACGTGAAGGGAGGAAAGTAATGAACTCGCGCTGCGTGGCGGCCCTCGGCCACCGCACCGCTTGGGTCGCCAAAACGCTTGTATAGATATCGCTCTCCTCCGTCTCTTGTAGCGTAATATACTATTCCGCATTGTTGCTATCATATATGTTGAAAATTTATTGCAGCGCAAAAAATGAAGATCATGTTTCATGTTTGTCTCATCTCTCTAGCGTCACAGCGATGGACATGAAGTTGACTCAGTACAGATATTGGAAACTGAGAGGAGGGTAGAACAGAGACACGAAGCTGATTATTATACACATTTATTTTTGTTTTACGACATGTAATGATTATTATTGAAAAAGCATATATTGTGAGTTTAGTCCTCTCAGGCTATGTGGCTCCCAGGGCTCACTCACTCCGCTCGTAGCCCCCATCCCTTGCTTCGTGTAAGTCTAGTATACTTTATGTTAGGCTAATCAGCTTTTCGGGGTTCACTCGCTCCGTATACAATTTTACTAATGTGTTTTTTTCTTCGCCCCCATTTTTAGCCTAGTACAGTTACCCGCCTTCCTTAGCCTAATATCATAAGTCTAAAATGCCATATGTTAACAGAGGTTGAACGAGCGCTTGACCTAGTATAAATGTTAGGTGAAGTATAGTATAAGACTAGTATAATCCTAGTATAAAGATAGTATATTACAAGGGGACCACCCAGACGTAAATTCTGGAATCAAGGGTAGGCCTGAGTCGAAATTGAAAATTTTTCAAGTCCCAAAATCAAGGTCATACAGATACCCAGACACCCGAACGCATATTTTGAGATTTGGGTGGGGGTAAAGAAAAGGTATGCGTATAACACGCGTCCTCTAAGCGAGTGATTGGTCTTGTATGTATACGCTTCACTCGGCTTTGGCTTGTTTTACTGCGTGTGTACTCGATCAAAAATCATTCACTTTGCGTATTTGTATCGCCATATACTATTTTCACACAGGAAAGCTTAAAGATTGTGAATATCAACTTTTTATCCTTAAAACTTATTCTCTTCTCGAAATATTGATGAATGATCAAAATCGCGGCCACGCCGAAACGATCCCGTAGTGATCATATGGAAGTTGATATCATTGCGGAAGATTGAGTCCGTCCCCTGAGGGAAGGGAAGCCGGGCTAACACTCGAGTCCAAAAAGATATGAGGGAATTTCCTCAAAGGTAAGGAGAGACCGACAGCACTCGTGTGGAAACGTTAGATGTGTTCGCAAGAGGTTTGCACCACGAGTACTGAAGTGCATTAAGTGCGAGTGCTGCTCGTCAACTGGTGTACACGCGGGAGGGAAAGATCCCGCCTGCATACTGACACACGTACGCTCCAAACTGATATACCTTTCGCTGAAATATCGATGTTATCGATAGGTAAGGTATGACGTTACACGGAAATCGGTCTGTACCTATAACGAAAAATATGACGGCGAGTAGGTCGGCGACGCGACGGAACGTTTACATAAGTCGCAGTGCAGTGAGAGGGCTCGTCTACCCACACAATAACGAACATATTTCTAGGAGTTGCTCCAAATGGTATTGAACACTGAATCATTTGATCAAATACAAAAACACACCCATATCATACCACTAAAATAATTACCAGCAAATATATACAATAGAAATATGCTTTTATAATATTTCAGCCTTACACTGAAAAAAAGTCAGGCAGAAATAAAATTTTGTGTGTAATAAGTAAGTAAAAGTGCGAAAAAGATTGATGAATATTTGCGTGCGTAAGACGGCACAGAAGGAGTCGCAGTCATGATAACTTTCATTTTATTCATTTTTGTTTTCTTTATTTTCGCAAACATTATACCAAGTACAACAGATAACGTACAGTACAAGAAAAAATGAATGAATGAATGAATGAATGAACGAATGAATGAATGAATAAATAAATAAATAAATACAATCGACAGAAATATATGCAGGTATTCCGGACTTGACAAATGCTTTCACAAGGTCACAAACGTGATTTTCAATTCCTGATCGAAAATAAGTACTTACAATACCAACTCAATCGAAAATAGATACCTAGGTGGTGGCGTCATACAAATGTTTCACAAGGGTCTCAAAAAAATGTTCCGAACTTGTTTACAGTTGATTATTACAAAATACCGTTCTTATATGCCCTTATATTATAATTGTATGTACGACGGTTTCCTCTAATATCGATAAATGGATGTCACCCGTTTCGCTGTCAAGTCCGGTTACTCTCATGTAAATTCAGAAATCAAAATAACCAACAAAGACACAAAGTTTTGAAAATGTGCACAACAATCTTCCATTCGAGAATGTTTAAAAAAGCTGCTGTTTTGTGGAAATATTTCTGGCAAAGATGAAATACTCATAATTATGTACATCACAAAAATAGCCATTATATCCATAGTTTATAATAATATGGAGAAGAGAAGAAATTATCGGAAGATGACGGCTACAAGATATTATAAAATTAATAAATTAGTCGTTTATGAATTTTTAATGCATGACTCTGTAAATGATGTTTATGCGCGAAAGATCGTCCACAATCGTAGCATTTAAATGTTTTAATTACTCCACACTCATAATCCAGATGACGTTTCAAATTGTGACGATGCTTGTAACGTCTGCCACAGTTATTGGGACAGAATTCAAAATTCGTTGTATCCAAAGATGACGAAGATGACGTTGATCCATTTAAATGACGTACAGATGCAGGAAGCTCTGAGAAAGATTAATTTTCGCGTTAATCGAACATACGAATTGTCACATAACAGGCAGCATCCGATTTAAAGTTCAAACAATAATTCTTCAAGAGAGACTCTAAACGCTACAGCCAAAAAGAAGGACAACTCCAAATATTTTTATGGTCGCAAAAATGAATATCCGTGAAGTTCCTTCAAAATAGTCCACGACTAGAAAAGTATATCAATAATAAGAACTAACACGTGATTTTGTTGCCACAATTTTATACGCGCGAAAAATTTTATTCGACGTTTCGACGGAACCCAGCTGTCATCTTCAGAAAAAACAAAACGTCGAATAATATTTTTCGCGTATAAAATTGTGACAATTAAGACACGTGTCAATTCTTATTATTGATATTTAATTGTTTGTCATGGAAAAAGATTTTCATTCACTAGAAAAGTATACCTCACCAATAATACAAATAACTGTAATATCATGTTTCGATAGCCAATGTTTCTTTTCGTCATAATTACTAAGAAGGGGACCAACCAAAGAAGAGAATACTGTCGCTCACCTAAAACACCATCACGATCTCAATTTAGGTTGTACGGGTATAGATCTCAAATGAATGAAGATAACTGAAAGGACTTGGTCATACTTTCCTCTCATACGTATAAAAAAATATTGTATTATACACGGGCGTTCCGTGAACGATTATACGCAAGCGATTCACGTGATTACGTCACTCGCCTTCCAGCTTGTTTCTTCAAACTTCTTTAATGAAACGTGGTCGGAAAATCAGTGCTACGCTAGTAACTCGCGTGGAAAGTCTCTTACGAGTATTTCTGAAAATTTCTGTTTGGCGATCAAGTATCTTAAGTTACTTTCCGCGCATGTGAAGGCGAGTGGAAAATATTTTCCGACCACTTTATTTAAGTAGTATACTACTTATTATTGCTCTCGTCTCTGACTCGGTTTGTAAATGAATATTCTTTCTCTATATTTGTTTTTGACTCGATTTGTAAAACGCTCGCTTATGAACAATCGTCCGCTTGACGCCCTTATACATCTATTATATAAACCTGTAAGCTCGCGCGCGTGACGCTAAAAAATCGAGTGACGCAAGAAAATCGCGTGCCGAAAATTCGCGTGGCCGAAAATTCAAGTGCCGCTATCTATTGGAAACTCGGTAAATCTGAAGCGCTACCTACGCATCGTTAGGGCGTGGTTAGGGCGGGTCAACCTTACAAACTACGACGCGACCGGTTAACCTGACCGTTCGAGTAGTTTCTCGCTGACCGTTCGAGTAGTTTCTGGAAGTAGGCTCTCTTCCTTCCGTTTTTTTGACAGTTCTCGAATGCTCTCGAAATGATCCAGCAGTAGCGACGATTGATATAAATAGAAGCGCGTGGCGCGGCGTTGCATCATTTTACGTTAGACTCATACACGCAACAGTTGTTCCATTTGTATCATTCGAAGTTGTATATTTTTCTTTCAAACAGTATGACGGACGGTAGCGTAGAGAATGAGATTCTACATGATGAATTGTCAGGGGATCTCATTAACGCATTTTTTGAAATAGTACGTAAAAATACTAATTTCTGCCCAGTCAATGTGTACTTGATGGGATTATGGGACGACATCAAACCGGCACAGCTCTTTAATGGGAGGCACATTCAAATATTGCCGACCAGACCCACCAAACGTCTGAATGAAATTTCACATTGGGTCACATTTTATTACAATAATGGTATCCTGTATGTCTATGACAGTTGCAATTCTCAACAGATAACATATACACAGAATACATTTTTACATCGGTTGTTTCCCTGTGGTTTTGAGGTGGAATATTGCACTGTGGACAAGCAGACAAATGGTCTAGATTGTGGTGTGTACGCAATTGCCTTCGCAACAGCTATTGCCTTCAATCAAAATCCATGTAACCTTAGATTTGAGCAACATGCTATGCGCCCTCATCTTCTCCAGTTATTCAATACAAAAACATTACATCCATTCCCCGTCGTCCCAAACATTACAGGTGAAAATGTAACGTCACAAGATATGAGTATAAGCAGGAAGAGGGGACGGCCAAAGTCAAGTGGAGAAGAGAAATTAGTTGCCAAAGTAGTGAGGGCAGAGAGGGAGAAGATGAGACGTAGTGCCAGAAAAGAAGCTCAGACAATAAATCAATCACAGTTAAAGAAAAGAGGGCGGCCAAAATTAAGCGAAGAAGATAAATTGAAGAACAAAGAAAGAAAGTTAGAAAGAGAGAAACTGAGACGCAACGCTAAAAAAATTGAAATTTCCGTTAAGAGGCAATTTTCAGAGGGAGAAAATGAAACTGAAGGGAAGAAAAGGGGTCGTCCAAAGCTGAGCGAAGAACAAAAACTACTGAATAAGGCAAAGAGGGCAGAAGAAGATCGAATGAGACGCAGTGCCAAGAGAGAAGCCCTAACAAAAAATGTAGGCTGAAAATAAAAGATTAATAATTATGATATTCTTTTTATTTACTCCTATTTTTTGACTTTATTCCGGAAGAAGAAGAAAAAAATTTCAACCTCCTCATATACAGAAACGTGAAAGAAAGAGAAAAGGCCAGCGACGGTTCCCTACCTTCACGCGGTGCTGGCCGTTTTCACTGAGAGGGAACCGACCTCCATTGCAGTGTGTAAGAAATTTCAAAACAGCAATCCAACAAAGGGAAACTCAGTTCAAATTATAACTCCACATTGTAAGTCTTACAGAATAGTATGTGCAAGCGAAGCGACGATTCAACAACCTGACTAGATTTGCAAGATCAAAAAGGTATACATTTATCTTAATTCCTTTCCCAATCATAACCGACCTTTTACTTGAAATTTTTACTTCCTCCCCCACTCTTTAATAACTATGTATGATAATTAAAAATATACGTGGCTATGTTTTAGATCCATCGATCACTTTGAACGGGTATTTTAAAAGTTATAATATTTCTATCGTATGCACGGTTTTTATGGGGAATTTAGCCACCCCACTAAAATGTAACAACAACAATAACGAGCGAGCGAGCGAGCAAAACACGCGAGCAGCGAATCGCGTCTGTTAGGAGCCGCCGGCAGGCCGAGCCGCCAAGGGCCGCCGAAAGGGCCGCCGAAGGCGGCCCGTCAGCGGCTCGTTATATAATAAAATGCTAATTATTATTCGATCAAGTCCTTTTCTAGAAACAAATTGATGATATCAAAATCACATATTAGGTACCTTGACCAAATTTTATCATTTTCAAATAAAAGAATTATAATTTCATAGCTATATGAGATTTTTCTTTATGCTTCAAGAGATGTGATTTGAAGTTCGAAGGATTGATTTTAATATTACAAATATTGAAACATATTCACATCTGAAAATTCTCATTATTAAGGTTGTCAATATAGATGACTAGTATAAAATGAATTCATTTCAGTCTTAAACTGTATCTAAAATATATTATTATTAATAATGAACACGGAATTCTACATTATGATATATTATACGTGTTTTTGGAACTCAAAATACCTATGAAGTTTCTATCTCAAGTAGGCATTCGATAATTTGCAATTTCTGCAGTATGTTTTTGAAGTAGGAGGAAAAAGACAATTGACAATAAATAATCAGCTGCCACCAAACTAAGTACTTTATAATTATTTATTCTATTCGTTTCATTTTATTATTATAATAAGACCTATTCTTGCAATTTTTTCTTTTCTTGGAAAGATACGTATCTTTCACACTTCTTAGATACACATTGATCGTATTTTTAAACCTCATTACATATAAATATTAACTCTTTCCTATATTCCATATCGAAATAGTTTATAAAAACTAATGTAAGTAAAATGTTGAGGACAAACGTTCCTTAGATTGGGAATCTATTTCTATTTCTTCTTTGAAGTCCATTTATGGTCAGTTTTGCATAACTTTACACATACAGCGGAACGGAAAAAACTACAAAAATTGAAAAAGCAGTTTGGTTGATCATCTTTTATAATTTAAAGGAAGAGAGTGCGCGGAGTGATTAGCCGATTCCATAAATCGCAAGTTACGTCGAAAAATAGCGTGCTCTCTCTCTCTCTCTCTCTCTCTCTCTCTCTCTCTCTCTCTCTCTCTCTCTCTCTCTCTCTCTCTCTCTCTCTCTCTCTCTCTCTCTCTCTCTGAGGCGAGTCTGAGCCTCGAGCAAGCGGTGTACGAATGGCTGAGCCGCGAATGTTAACATATAAAATAAAAGCGTGTGTTTTTCAATTACTTCTTATTATTTCTCAAAAGCAAGACACGAAAATATTATTTACATAAAATGACTAAGTTCAAAAAACGGGTAAAGATTTAAAATATGAAAACGGATCTGGTTCTAGACAGTGGTTACTATTCGTATTCTTCTTCTTGACGGATTGATTTTCGAGTTACATTTCACTCTCGAAGTCAATTTATTCGAGGGCTGGTCTAAACTCTAGTTTTGGGGAGAATTCACATTATTGGATGATTTGATTGAAATTGGTAAACATTATAAAGAGAGGGTATTGTACATCATACATCAGATAATTGGCTTAGCGCCACATGACGTTTTATACGTCATCTCCGATACGACTCGCGCTTCGTGAATTCGTGTGATTTACGATGAACAATAACTATGCAGCCTAACGGTAATTTTTCCGTATATACGAAATATATCTTCGCTTAATATTACATTATGAATTCAACTTAGTGAAACCTCGAGAATTTCTACGATCTTGTGGCGCCACGTAAATAAAGCCAAAAGTGGCGTCTCTCTCTCTCTCTCTCTCTCTCTCTCTCTCTCTCTCTCTCTCTCTCTCTCTCTCTCTCTCTCTCTCTCTCTCTCTCTCTCTCTCTCTCTCTCTCTCTCTCTCTCTCTCTCTCTCTCTCTCTCTCTCTCTCTCTCTCTCTCTCTCTCTCTCTCTCTCTCTCTCTCTCTCTCTCTCTCTCTCTCTCTCACGCTCTCTTTTTTTTTCTCTCAACAAATTGTCAAGTATGTATTGAAAATTTACGGGGCACAAATTGTGTCCTCTGTATAAGAACTTGATAAGTATTCAAAGAAAACTTCATGACGCAGTACATACAGCGAGGCAGTGCAGTGTAGTGTATACACAAAATATTGGACATTTTATAGCTCACGAAATCAAAAATGAAGTACTAATCATTTGGGTGTGCATACCCTCGTATAACATGTTTTCTATCCTCAACAGTGCATCGGCAAGCAAAAAAATTTTACGAGGGTGACTTTTGTTAAGTAGCACATTCCATTTAATTTAGGATATACCTAATGCTTCATTCGCAAACATTCATCGCTCGAGTTTTGAACCAGCAGTCCATACTGTCGGTGGATAGTTCAGGTGTAGCAAAATTGAACGATAGGTTCACACAAAGTTTTCAATGAAGCGCTTTGTCGTAATATCTGATTAAGAGGACATTTTTATATTGGCTTTGCACGCTACTCTATTCGGTTTGTTTGTAGAGACAATGGCCGCTCAGTGGGAGGGAACTCGTATGCACGGCTACTTTTTTTTGGAGACGCAAATTATGGCCAATAGTTTTTCTTGTCGGCCACAAAACTCAAACACTGGAGAGTTCGGCGGGATGCAACGTGTTCTCGCAGCCGAGTTTTCGACTCTGTCATTTGATTCTTGCCAACTTATAAAACAAATACGGTATTGTTTTCTTGTGGCGTTCCGCATACTTGCTGAGGAGCTGAATAATTGGCAGCACACAATAGTACCAGCATCGTAATATCACACAGATCCCTTGCCTATTCGCGAATAAAGGCGAAGGAGGCGTCCTCTAGATTTACCATGGCAGCGGCTATTTGGGGGAGCTTGCAAAAAAAGTGATGAAGGGAAAAGAGTCATACAAAAAATGTAAAATAATTATATTAATCTGAAAGAAGATTGAAAGGGCAACAAATTTTGTACTCTGTATTTTTCATGAAAAACATTTTGAAATGGTGAAATTACGATTTAATAGCATGTTATGACATGATGGAAAATACTATCACTTTTTTCGCAGAACGAGTAGCGCTCCTGATGGAATCTTTATCCCCAAATTACGCGTATTAGTATTGAGCAGAGTAGTAGCGTCTCTTGCGTGTTTCATGTATCACGCAATTACACAAATTACGAGTAACATAAATACCTATACGTATAAGAATATCGCGCAAATATATGTACACCGGCACTCTTAGACAAAGTAGATAGTCAGAATTCATATAAGGAAAAAGATAATTTGAGCCGGTTGTGAGTTGATTCCACTTATACGCAAGTAAAGGTAAGATTCCAGATTTGTTAAACGTTCATCCGATTCTCACATGTACGACTCGTAAATACATACAAGTTTGCATAACTTTCTCGAGTGAAAATAACACATACCGATTCGAAGTATAAAAAGATATAAAACGATAAATATTATTCGTTGTTAAGTACTTACGACATTGAAACGAATAAAGTGACCACTAAAAAACGAGACATGAAGTGAACTATAATTCTACGTGAGTTGGCATTTCAAAATAATAAACTTCATCATACCATCCATGCCGCCTTACATATAAGTCGAGTACCAATACTAACGAAAGCTAAAAGGAATTAAATAAATCTTCTTTCAATACTACGTATGGTTGAAGACGACTGAATGAACAACTCGCTTCATAATAAAATTTATTAGATAATTTTTTTGTGGATTGTAACAACGTGCGTTTTCAAATTTCCTTTTTGCGTGAACATTTTGCCGCAATCTTCGCATTTAAACTTCTTTTCTACACCACACTCGTAAGTAAGATGATTCTTGAGACTGGATTTACTCTGGTAACGCCTACCACAATAATTTGGGCAAACAATATATTTAGCGTGCGAGATGAAATCGTCGCTATTCCGATAGGCTCGTGATCTCGTTCGATACATCGTGCTACTGACACCTAAAAATATGTACAAGGACAAACAATGATGCGTTACAAGAGAATACAGAAAGTAAAAGACTGCATACGTCGCTGCGCAGTTCAAGGACCTAGAGGTATTATCGTTCAATGTAAACAAATGTGCAATCCAAAAAATCAAGTGGTGGGCCCATAAAGAACGGACACCACTACCACCACCACTAAGGAACTATGTAAGATAGGTATGCGCAAGTGATAAGAAAGGGATCATCGCCATGCTGATAAAGTCGAAGGAGGAGCACTTTTAGAAGATCTCAGGAGGGCCGTGTGAGAAGAATTTAAATGTCAAACATTGAATTTTCGTTAATTAGAAAGATTATATCGATGAAAACAAGAAATTAGGGAATTTCCTTCATTTTTTGTAGTTTAAATTCTAGTATTCGATGTTTGATGCTTAAAATTCTCTTAGGATACTACTCAGATTGCTCCTCCTTCGACTTTATCAGTGTGGTGACGATCCTATTTTTATCACTTGCGCATACCTACCTTATATAGTTCCTTACCACCACCACTTGATTTTTCGGATTGCACATTTGTTTACATTGAACGAGAATTACGTATGCCTCCAGGTCGTCCTTACGCAGTTTGATGATAATAATGCGGACCGTATTCGAACCGAGTATCCGCCAGTATCGCTAACAACGCGTGTGTTTTGTTCATCAGTAATCGTACTTTTGCCAATATACAGAAGAGGTACCTTTATGGCGGCGATATGTAGGAGAAAAATTAAAAATTTGGAATAATTCTCGAAACGGAATTAAAGATATTGTCATTCCATTTACGAGTAATTTGTAGAATATGTGAATAACTTTGTTCCAACCAGAGGGAGGAACAATTGATTGTTTCAAGGAATTTGAACGCTTTCGATATTCATTTATTTACACATGAAATCGAAAAACGAAGTTATTCGCTCGGATTATTGATATTAAAACTGAGAAACAATTTACAAACGATTTAACTAGGTGTTTAAATAAGAATTGACGCACGGGAGCCGTTTCTACCATATGAGTGGTTTAGAACGAACTACCGAGAAAAAGATTTTACATGAAAGTTCAGTATAGTACACATTATGACTAATCTTATCTTAACCATCATTGTAGTCCGTCACCCTTCTCGTCGGTGAAAAAACATGACCAAACCGAGATTCAACAAAGTTGTACATTCACAGCAGTTACAACTAGACATGTGTTCGTAGACATCTTTTATTGGATATTAGGAAGGCAAATCTGCTTCATTCAAATGTTATTTCAATTTTTTTATTTTTCTCCCACATATCGCCATAGTTCAGAATTCAGATACCTTTTTCGATCTTTCCCCGCTGCAGCGCAACGCTAGTGCTGCCCGATTCGAATACATAAAACGATGAATAAAACAAAAGTGATACGAGCCATATTATTCGAGGGTCGTCGTCGGATGACTAAATTTATTTCATCAATGAACAATAATTAGTAACGAGGCGAAGAATATTGTAGACAAATGAAAAGCTGACCTGCGAATCTGGAGCATTTTTAACGCTCTTTTACGTGGTTCTAATGGCTTTTAGCTGTGTTTTCATTTAAAGCTGGAATGAAGCATTGCCAGTAAGTACTACATACGTGTTCAAAATGCAAGTTCTTTAGACTGCCAAAAATTTGTGCCAATATGTGCCGAGAAAGTAAAACCGCAAACAAACGCACAAAAACGTTCACTTTAATCGTGCATTAACACTTGTTGCATTGACTTGCATTTTGCAGTGATATGAGCATGGTTTTAAAAGTATATGTGGCTTACAACAAGAAAAAATTTGGATTTTTTTCTAGGTATGAAGGGAAGTACCATTCTGAAGGGTGTGCGTCGGCCGTTGGGAAAGACCAGAATGGCGTACAAGAGATTGCATATATTCTCCCCAAGTAGCCTACACGGTTTGGTATACTAGTCTTTACTCTGCGACGCTTGTCGGGTGTGCATAGGTAGTCTTTAGAAGAAATGACTTCACAAAACTTCACAAAAAAGTTGCTCAAACCCCATTTATAGAAGAATTTTTTTGATCTCCAAATTTTTGATCCAAAAAAATTTTACAGCGTCAAAAAATCGACAAATTTTCAATGATTTTAAAGTGAAATGAAAAGCTTATTTAAAACAATTTTCCAATTCTGCTTTGATACCGTCTTCAATTGAATCTTACTAAAAAATTAGAAAGATTCATTGAAAACTCGAGCAGTGAAAAACTTTTTTCACAATAGTAACTGAAAAAGATGATTTCAAGCTATTTTTCTTCCCATTTGAATTTTATTTGTATTCTTGCAGATTAAAATTTAGGGATGGTTGTGGAGAACTGAAATGAATTGGAAATATTTATTCGGTAAAATAATTTTTTTAGTTACTAAACTTGTCCTTATTACCTATTTCATTGAGAAGACGCTGACAACACCTAAAAAAAAGTATCAAAATTGCTAAAGAAAACTGTTGGAGAAGAAGAGGAAAAAAGGAAGAAGAAGATGACTACAACGATGAGTTTTTCAATTGAAGATTTATATGATGAGAATTGAAAAAAAAAAGAACAAAATAAGTGTAAATAGGTAGTACTAACAAATGATAGAAAAATTTCTTTTTTTCCAAACTTCCTTCAGAGGCACACAATAATTCAAATAAATGTGACAAATCAAATAGTGAACGAAGGGGTTCATATCAGATATACGACAGAATTGAACTTTTGTGGAGAGTGGAAGGGACTCTCAATTGGATAATGAACTTCGGATGAATGTTGTGTTGCGTGGTTTAAAAAAACCTATAGATCTTTCTACTGGAGAATCTCTATTTACACCATTATCATAATAAATTATAGTATCTAATACTTGTGGTTGAGGGAGGGGGCTTCAAATCAAAAAATGGATTTCAGATATGTGTTCTGCGGAGCAAAAAACCCCCAAGCCGATCTCTCTGACAGAGAATCTTTATTTATTCTCTTCCAAACATGTATAAATATGTGCGGAGAAGGGAGGGGGCTCCGAATCCGAAAATGGATTTTACACCCGCTGGTCAAGACGGTCAAAGTTGTTTTCTCAATTTTTTTATTTTTTGCCGGCTACGAGAGTGTTTCATCCCACTGTGCGTCCTGCCGCGTTGGCCGCCTATGCCGCCACACGGTGTCAACTAATTAAGAGTTCGATGTACGTACTCTGTAGCTCATATTCGCACGGCGTAACCAAAGAATGAAATATCGTCTCAACCGGCCGTCATAGTTGTAGCATCGCAAAAATATATTGTAGGTATGTAATTATCTTCGGAGCCTCCAAGATGATTTATTTAAAAAAAAAAAAAAAAAACTGAACCAATTGTCAAGCCAGAGATTTAAGTAAGTCCATCGCAGTACAAATCATCAGGGAAGGTAAAAAACGCCCCGACGCGATTGTTTTGTGCGAGCGTATCGGGAATTTTATGAAAAAATTGATGAAACAAAGGTAGATAGAGAAAGAAACAGACAAAAGTAAGGAGTTTTTTTTTCGATAAAATTTTCGCACGTTCACATCCTTCCTCTTTTTAGTTTTGATTATCTAATATTCAAATAAAAATATTGTAATAAAATACATTTATTTTTGAGTAGGAGGTTTCAAAAATTAATTTCTAACAAGAACGCTGTACAAAGCGCAAATTTCGAAAAATATGCTCTCGGATCAGATTTTAGAGTAAAGACTCTAAAACGAGAACAGGACTTTCTCCAGTTTCCACAGCCGTTACTGCATGATAGTTTGATGAACTATTCCTAAGTGCGATTTCAAATAATTCCTTCTCGAAAATTGTTTGTGACAAATGAAACATTGAAACTGTTTCTCGATACCACATTCGTACTTGATGTGCGAATAAACAGATTCTTTATGTTTGTACAGCCGACCGCATTTTGAGCATACGTAACGCCCTTTCACGACCATAACTTTTTTACTATTCTGTAGCGGATCGCCCGGAAGGAGTGGGTCGCACGGAAGTAACGGATCGTTTGTGAAGTTACCGACGACACTTCTGATCATGATCGACGCGATCGCCGAATCTGAAAATAAAATGTTATTGGTATGTATTAGTAGAAACAAAGATACGCGGTTGAAAGTATACAGTGTGAATTCACCGTATCGATTTCAAGTATACTTTCAAGTTGGAACGAATATAAGTAGAAATAATTTACATCACGTCATACCGTAATATCGTGTTGATAGATCATTAACGAATAGGTATAACTTTAATTTTTAACGAATGGAAAACAATAAAAATACAGAACAATGCTTTTCTGTATTGGTTTAGCCAACGATAATACAAAATCCCTTCGCTTGTGAACTGGGCCAGGAAAATGGGGAGGTGGAAATGGGAACGATATCGAAATTCACGTTGATAAGTATATAACAACACTGACAGTGAAAGAAGGATGTTTTATGTGATCAGATGGCGGGCAAGGTTCAACAACCTCGTTATCTACAACGCAACTTCCGGGTAGCCGCGCGGGGTAGGGATTTCTTATCACCTGATATGTCAAGGACCTAGAGGTATTCTCGTTCAATGTAAACAAATGTGCAATCCGAAAGGTCAAATGGTGGGCCCATAAAGAACGTATACCACCACCACCACCACCACCACCACTTGATTTTTCGGATTGCACAATTGTTTATATTGAACGAGAATACCTCTAGATCCTTAGATATGTTACTGTTTTTCCGTTTTTTTTTTTTTTTTTTTTTTTTGTATGTTGATCGATTGTTGTTAATTGTTGTGCACAGATGTGTTAGCTGAATTTCGATGTAATCTTTGTATGTATTTTTATTAATATTAAAAGTTTGTCTCATTTTATTTTTATCTAATCCTAAACCGAAATTTGTTTTTCACTGTCAGTGTTGTAAAATGTTTGATACGGAACAAGCGGTGAGAACTCGCGATTCCACTGCTCGTTCCAACGCAGCCCGCACCACATTCGCTCTGCTCTTATGAGTACACATAGTTGAGTTGAAACTTGTAGCAAATCGCTTTTTCCACCGCTTGTTGCATAACATAATAAAAATATCAATGTTTCTCTTCGAATTCACTGTTTCGAGTATTCATCATTTTTCGACACAAACCTAATGATTAAGAGTAATTTAACTCAAGACAAATGATCTTTATCATCATTTTTCTCAAATAATCTCCCGATACAAGGTATTGAAACGAAAATTTGCTTCTATATTTGTTCAGTCAGCTAATATTATCTTCGCGGACTCAGTTTGAGAAATTCCACTCTCTTCCAACAAATTTGAGAGGTATACTATTTCTTTTGCGATCGATATTCAATTGAATTTCTATTCAGAGTTACCGAAGGTATATACGAATAAGTTTTTCAAGTTTTTTCAGATAACTCGAAGCTGTATTGGATTTCCGAAAATTTGAATTCATCATTATCACACGTTAGTAATGAAGTATACGATTAAGTCGACGTCCAATCAAAGCATTTGACGTGATTACAAGACTCCAAAACATTCATTGATACTCAACGTTTTCCTTTCTTCCTACACCAACCGTTATTATTGTAGTCATATCGGAATAAAGATGAAATATTTGCATTAGACACCAGCGCAGAGTGCCATGTTTGTGACAATTTTAGATTCATAATTCAAATTTTACAAACATCTCTATACACATCAAAATTTGTACTAATACGTTTTTACCTAGAGGACTCTTTACATCGTACAATATTATACTATTGAAATAAAAATATTATAGATAAAAATGGCTCTAATACCACTTTATTGAACAATTTTTCACAAACAACCACAACGTTTTGACACTCAAGTGACATCATCATGGAAATTTGTTCGATAAAGTGGTATTTAGAGCCGCGTTTTTATCTCTATCATCACTTTTTTTTCCCCGTATCTTCTTTCTCCCTTGGCCGAGGCAACAAATCTTGTACTTTAATCCAAAAACCAGCTTCTTTCAAGTTCTTAATAGTCTATAAGTCTGAAAATTTAAGATAGTTCTCTACATTTCGAAACTTTCTTCAAGTTTCAACGATCATGCGTATGACTTGGAGATCAAACGATTCGAAACCCTGCAGTTCAAGCGTAAGGAGTTTTTACGGGTAAATGTTCAATTTTTCAACAACATAGCACTAAAACAAACAGAATTCTTATCAAATATCAAAAAAAAAAAAATGGCGGAACCCGGCCATTGTTTTTCTTACTAGAAGTTAATTTATACCTACGTTAGGACATCAATTTTTACGTTCGTGATGAGGACAATGTGTGAGCTGAATTTTTCGTTTTGTACGATGAACGAATTACCCATCCTAGAAAGCGAAGAAGTGAGTTGTTTCTTTATTCTACGTGAAGATGGTCGTGTTGCACAGCCGAAACCGGTAGTAGATAATTCTGTAGCCGTCTCTCACTGATTTTTAATCTAATTTATTCTTTTCAAACATTTTTTTATATTTTTCTAAATTATTTTCACTAGTTTCGTTTTTTTGATCTTATTTTGACTACTTCTTTGTTTATTTTTACTAAGATTTTATTCGTTTCTTTTTCTTTCAACTAAAATTTTTCGTATTTTGTTGTTTCTATTGACATTATAATCTGTGAGTCACGACTAATAGTTTTTATTGTTACGTGTCTTGTGTTTCCTCCTCCTTTATGAAGTGCATTGTACTACACTCATAGAAATATTTTAGTACTCATTCCTAAAATAAGAGTAAACTGAGGACAGTATAGATATTTTGAGAATCATTACTATAATTTTTACTTCTCATCACTATATTTTTAGTCAATATTAATAATCTTTCGAATATTTCTATGAGTGTACAGGTAGATTTTAAAAACATACTTTTCCTTCCAAACACATAACGACGTCATTTATGAATATGAAGGTAACAGGAAAATTGATCGCGGAAAAAAAAATCAAATTTAGCTAGGGAATACGAAGGATGACTGCTCCATAAAATATGAGTACGTATAAGTTTGGAAGATACCGATGCGATTTATGGTGAGATACTCTGCTAATGCACTGGTTTGTACATGAGGAGATAGCGTGTCATCTCCTGCTCATGTTGCGTCTTCATTTATTGGCTTCAACCTTGGAACAATGAACCTCTGTAGAGGTGTGCCCAGAACCTTCAAGCTAGGCTTCAGCTATAACTATGAGTCTTGACCTAAATTTCTCCCCAAGGAATAGGCTCAAAGGAGAATTTCATGCTAAGACTATTCAAATCAAGACTCTTTTTCTCACTATGAACTGCGTTTAAGCTAGGTCAACTGCCAGTCGAGACGAAATACAAGTTGAAAAAGAATGACTCAAATTTCCGTTTCCGCTACGAACACAATTGCCGAGAAAAAAAAAAAAAAAACGTGAATTTTCCTATTTGGGGTGTGTAGGCGATCAATTATCGGTAAATTTTCGTCACGGTCAATTTTCAGGGACTCGGAAATGAAATAATTGAATCGCTGCGAAATCGAGCTAGGTAACCTGATTAGATGAAGATTAAGGAATTCCATCGAAGTTGAAGTGAAAAAAAAACTGACGTCTACATAATTTTCTTTATGAGACACTCAATATTAGGTACGTATCACACTTCCAAAAAAATTGTGTACCGTACCTAAGTCTGCATTATTGCAGGGAACAATAAATTTTAGGTTTCAACATTATTATCAAAGACATGCGAAAATTTTCATTTTTAGTTTTCATAGTAGGTAATATATGTATATACATAAAAATCTTAGGTTCTCCTTATTAGGTTACATGGATCTTCTTCTTACTTTGGATTCTACCGCTAGGTTTTATCCCCTCAACTTTTTCATCTTTTTCTTTCTTTTTTGTACACTGAATCTTCATCTTCATATTTGTCTCGAAACTTTGATAATTTCTTGATTCCCGTGTTGCGCATTTGAAAAAGTAAAAATTCCATGACAGTCAACGTCAACGCGAATGTAGAAAAGTAATACAAAAATAAAAAACTCAGATTTATATAGAGCGCTACAACGATCAAAACGAAGAGAAAAATAGACGACATAATACAGGCGCGACCACTACTAAATGAGAAATCCAAAAGTTTGCTTTTTAGGGAAAAGAAAAACAATAAGCTAGTTTTTGCTCCCTCAAAAATACACTCTATGAGTGTTTATCGCCTTTGCGGGCAGTGACGTACTTGTTCTCATCGTTGGTATTTGAAAATTAAAGCGAAAAACGACGGCTTCCTTAACGAAGTTAAACGAGGAACGCAGGGAACCTGTTTTATGAGTCAGATGGGATTTGGTATTGAAAATTCAGGGAAGCCTAGACCTACTATAAGCCTAGTATAATATAGTTTGAGAGTATAATTTTTTCTCGAATCTCCAGCTATATATTCCAAGTTCCTTTCATATCATATATAGCTCGAGAGTCGAAATTTTTCCACGTCCCTCTCCTATCATATATGGCTCGAGAGTCTAAATTTTTCCAAGTTTTTTGCTGGACGGCGCACGGCGCACGGCAAATTTCTCAAAAAGCCCCCCATAAAACAGGTTCCCTGTTAAAACGTTTGATCCCCTCGTAGCTCAGCGGTTAGAGCAGTCGCCCGGCATGCAAAAGGTCTCGGGGTTTGGATCCCGACGAGGTGACCAAATTTTTCGCTTGTATTCTCATCTACTAACTACCCCCCTCCTGATATATTATCCCGCACGTATAAAATCTTTGTCTTTCAATAAAAATCAAGCTCGACATAATATTATAGTCTCCAACATTTATTTATAATGTATTTGATAGTGAAGTAAAAAACTTCAGAACATACAACATACTCGTATCAATCAAAGAGCGAAAAAAAAAAATTACGAGGGTAGAGAAAATAAAATTAGGAATACTTGGGAATTCTTATCGATAGAGCACAATGTACGACGAAAACTAAAGATAGATACAAATGACTCAAAATAGCAACGCGACAAATTGCAATTTACTACGTAAAATGTAAATGAAAGGTGAGAACATAGTCCGTCTTGTTTGGAAGAGAGCGCAAAACTTGCTCGACAAAGGTAGTTCAATTTCAATCGACGAACGAGCTATCCATGATATCAATTAGTGATCGAACTAGGTCGACGAAAAAACAACTAATGAAATGTGAGAAAGGGAGAGACAGAGACAGAAAGAAGGAGTATACGAATTGAAGAAGATGAAGAAAGAAAGAAACATTTATCAGGATCATTCTTCGAGTATCTTCACGCAGTTATCTGCTTATGCACAAGGAATACGTGATTGCGCATGCTCGTTTTACGTGAAAATGCTTTGTGACATACATGGCATTCAAATTGTTTTTCAACGCCGCAATCGAATTTCAAATGTTTGTACAGAGAATTTTTCAGATGATATACCCGGCCGCATCTGTTGGGACAAGGAAATGATGTGCCACTCGTTAAGCTGTTCGCATATCTGGTCAACTTCTGCATTCTCAGGCGATCATCGTCAAGTCGGTAGCCGTTGTTTCTATCTGCGTCCGCATCTGTATTTACGTCCACGAACACCGATTCCAAAAAGTCAAGATGATCTTGTAAAGAGTCAAAAGAAAAAAGAAAAATAAGATAATTAGGCCCAGCTCTTAGAATCTTAACGAATAAAGTTCTTACCCTATAAGTATGCGCTTAGCGATCGCATAATTTTTAAGCAATATAGCGTATATAGATACTTTTTCCATAAGTAAAATTAACTTTTGAAACCTAATTTGCGAGACTCTCGAAAGCGAAAATATCAACGAATGATTTTTAATTATGAATTCATCATGAGACGTAACATAATTGCACAGGTCTAAAACTCAAAAACTCAATAAAAAGCACCCCTCCCCCAAAAAAAAAGAAATTAGGAAAAAGCGGGAGAACTTTTTCTTCTTTTTTCTTGCTTGTCAAATATCAAAAAGCCATCAATTTTCCCTCACAAAATTGTCTTCTAAATCCACCCCCGATTTCGAAAATTGGATGGGTAAGTAGTTATAATAGTACTTAACCTTGATGGGAAAATTCTCTCGAAATGAAATGTCAAACAATAAGGATAATTTAAAATTTTATAAAAATAGAAATACCTTGTTAGATTATGCGAGGTCTTATTGAATGACGATCAAAACGATAGAATTAGAAATGAACAGTAGAATCTACTTCAAGTGAAGACGAATAACAGTTCAGAACGAGTCATTCATAAAGCGAGCTGTAAGTCTTTCAATACAATGAAATCGTACTGGAACTGGAGCATAAATGTTCAAAAACTGAGAAAGAGCTGCACATTTACAAATGGGCCACACGGTATACACCAACATACTTGCTCGTAAAACTCGTGGTTGCTTCAATCTTCAGGCTGTACAGCAAAACTTGGGAAAGTCCTAGGTAAATATATCTTTTAGACTACCTAAAAATTTCTTATTTGATAGAGAAGCGTGCTTCGGTATAGAGACGCTTCCCGTTCATTTATTACTTGTACATACCTATTCATAGTTATACTTGTATTCAAGACGTCATCAATTCTATTTAATAAAACGAGCATGTATTCCCGTTTTTTCTCTCAATCATACTATCTAAAATGAAAATGATTTCATTGTGGCCCTAGCTCAAAATAGTACTGTAGCCAAATTTCAGAAAATTTTGGTCACACTGCAGATACGAAAGGATATGAGAAATTCATTCTAACAATACAAAGGCAGATGGATACTTATCAGAACATAGAATAAGAGAAATGGTAGATACTGGTGTAGATAACGCACCAACACTACAGTACAACCTAATATTCAGTGACGCTATATAACGACAGTTTTTATTCTTGACGTAAACGGCTTTTTTTTATACATGTGAGATCAAGTGAACGTCCACGATAAGTAGTGTAGAATATTCTTTTCCATAAATAATGATGAAACGGAATTTGATTAATATTGCACGAAATAACTAATCTCCTTCAATCATTCATTCATTCTTTTTTCCTTCACACTAAGAACTCAAATGTGATTGGTTAATTTATTATTTCCTTCACGCAAATCTAGGGATGGGTAACCGCTATTTCGACATGGTATACAAGAAACGAAAAAAAAGCTATACCTCAGGCTAAAAACTTCCGCTAAAGGCTTTCACGTAAATTATAATTGTGATTATTACACAATGTACCGCAAATACCACAGCTTTATTTCTAAGATCACTTTTTTCGATTTTCAAGCTCCCTTAATTTTTCTTTGAGAGAAGCCTTTAATCGTCGAAATGTCGCACGAGGCCCAGGCTCAAAATATCAAATTACACTATGGCTCACATTACCTGGTAGTGATCTTAGAAATAGAGCAGTGAAATAACTCATTGACCCTTCTTACGATTACTCATGTTTCGGTATAAAAAATAATTATGAACACGTATAGCGCCCTAGAAAAGAATGATTTGTATGGGAAAGTCCATGAGAATTCACGTATGTAACGTGAGGTATTTGTGGTCAAATACCACAACGACGGCATTGACAGTGGTACACCCATACTCGCATTTCCCACGCTAACTTTTATAGAGAATTTTCTCTCTCTGACCGTTCTCTTCTAAAGTATGACGTACAGTCGTACTCGTATATATTTGTTTTAGATAGAGAATTCATGATTTCAAAAGTGCATACATACTTCAAGCAACGCGTCTTGAAAAACTTTGTAGTTCTTGAGAAAACAATCCAAGAAAAGGAAATCTTTGAAAGAGCCTGTGAAAAAGCAATTTTCTTTTTTACAACATCGCGGAGAGCTTCTTTTCTTACAAGAAGTTAACTGTAAGGCTCCAAGTGAATCGGCACGGCGATTGGTCGTGGCCACTAGCGAATTAAACCAAAGTTCTGGAACCTCTAGTTCAGACAAGATGAGACTCGCACGCAAACAATTGTACAACAGGGCGAATTTTGAAAAACCGAAAAAAGGCGAAAAGGTCAACTGATGATAAACAAATTATTTCTCAAAAATAATACCACTTCTATTTTCGAGTAAAAACGTCAAAGAAATTATATATATTTTTGAAAATATTCACGTAGGCAATAAGAATCCCATATTGAAATAATATTAATTGAATCAACTCATTCGTGAGCGAATGTCTGAAATTCAAAAAATAGGTTCTTTATAATTTTCCAAGAGGTTAGGAAGAACATTTTTCGCAATTATTCTTGATAGTACTGAAATAGATATACAAGAAAATAATTCATACAACGAATTTTGTAAGTATTTTCTATATCGAATGTGTGTATCGCTGCAACCATACGAGCACATCTCTAATAATTATTTTACGAACTCCTTTCTTCAACGGAAGAAAAATACTCTAACGGATCTAATTCACCAACCAAGTCGAAACCATTGAACTGAGGAATAGTCGGCTCGACAACTTCGACCGCTAATCTACTCGGATTAATATCGTGTACATATTTACAATGAGACTGCAAATGACCTTTCCGAGCAAATCTTTTCTTACAAAACCAACATTCGAACTGTTTTTCTTGTTGACATTCGTACTTAAGATGTTTATATAAGCTGGTCTTGTGTTTGTAAATGTTGCCACACTGGGGACATCCGTAACCGGAATCAGTGATGATGAATGTGGATTGTTTTGAACGTAATTCAGGCGATACGAACATCAAGCCATTCGAGAAGTACTCCAACGCTGAAAATGAAAAGTTTTAAATTATTTATTTATTTAGTTTTTTTTTTTAAATCATTTTTCATTCTTTCATGAATCGAATTGACGTTGCCCGCAGTCGTACTTATCCGAAATTATTTTTTCGTCTAAGATATATTGAACTGAAAAAACTGTGTTCATTTATACCATAATTCTTTACGTATAATATCGCGCTTTTAAATAAAATTGTACGATTTTCAAAATATTATATACCATTGCTCGATATTAAAAAGTATTTTTGACAGAAAAATTATAAAATAATCGTAGTACTCTCTGACCTATCAATTCTAACGCAAGAAACACTATCATTTTAACTTCGAATTTTCAACCAATTCCGAAAACAATTCAAAGACTCCATAGGATGTTTCCTGATCTGCTGCCAGACTGTGTATAAGGAAAGGGACAGGTGATGACGATCTTTTGCTATCCCGTACACTTGTAGGTATTTTAACGTTCATTTTTCACGAATCTACAAACTCTACAGAGGAAACGTTTAGAATATCGCAATGATAAGACGCAGTATTGTACACTAATTAATCTTGTGTCCGCCTTTCTGTAGACCAAAAACAAAAATATTACGACTCGTTGAAGGATTTGTTAAGTTTTGTAATATTATTATGTATTACGTGTGGTCAGCTCGAGAACTAATTATTTTGTGCACTGCACTGTTTCGCTGTACCGAGTTTTTTTGGTTTTTTTTATTTATTTATTTGATATTGAAAGTTCCTCGAAATATAGAAAAAACTTCCCAATAGGAAAAAAAAAGTGAAGCGTAATTCCATGCCACTCGCGGTATAACTGGGTGTCCGGCAACACCTAAATTTGAAAATAGTTCACTTTTGTAGACCTGTGTATGTAATTAGTTTTTCCATGATTGCATAACGATGGGTTCATATTCAAAATTTGTTGAGAAGTATAAAAAGATAACTATGCAACATGTTGAAAATACGATCGAAAAATTTTTCAGAATCGATTTTTTACGATTCGACTTGCTTTTCTCTTCCTTTGAGCCATCATTCATCAACATGAATCACTGATTTCAAGTTTTCTCGAATCAGTGAATGAATGAAAAACTTTTAGCACCTTCAGTGACACGAAGTCATAAGGCCGCGCTAGACGATCAAGATTTTCGTCTATTTTCCCCGTCAATTTTTTCAAAAATCGAGTTTTAAACCAAATTCTTGACGGTATCATCAATAAAATTCAAACAGAATTGAATTTTATCGATGCACCTTCAAGTTTCCACGTCAAGAAATCGTATAAACACGATTTTTAAAAAAATAGACGGGGAAAATTGATGAAAATCTTGATCGTCTAGCGCGGCCTAGAAAGCAGTAATGGTACATCCAACATCACGTACACACAATTATGACAGAGGCCACAACCGAATTCAAATCTAAACATTCTGGCACCGTCAGGGTGGAATAGTGGGCGAAAAAATTGGGGAAAAAACAAGGATTATTGAAGTAGTAAAACTGCTTCTCACTGTACGCATTGTTCCAAACGTTCAAACGCACTAAGTGTCGCAGTTGTAAAAACTGAACTATCGTTTTAACTCGAGTTTTACTCATTCTTATGGAAAATTGAAGAGAACAAAAATTATAGCTCCTGTAATTTCCTTTCGAATGAGTTTAATTTCAGATTTTTAGAAAGAAATTTAGGAACTGCCTCTTTCGTCTTCAACCTAAATGTTATTGATGAAAATAAAGAATTGTTAACCATATTGAATTTTCGAAAAATGTAGAAAGTTAGCAAGGCGACTTCTTGAAACGCAGTAATTTACACTTCATCTGTTACTGTCGTCAATATTGCGATTTAGTTCTTTCCTTTTTGACCAAGCTTTGAAGAATTGTTTTTTAATAGACGACTACATATCATTTTATCATATACTTTTACTAGAGCCCTATAAATATGAGTGAGGATATGGACCACCATATTTAGTCGTTACGTCATCATTATTTTCACAGTCTCCTATTCTAATGACTGATAACAGTTTATCATGATTTGAAAATAATAAGAGAATATACTCGACTAAGTGCAAAACTCAACACTATTGAGAAATGCAAAATAACTTCACTAATCACACAAATTCCCCATCTGAATGGGGAGCAATGGAGATAAATGATTACGTAACGATTAAATATGGCGGACCATGTCCTCAAGACAACTTGGTCATCAATCGAGGACAACGTTTTTGGGGGAAAACAATTTAACACAAACATTTTGGCATTTTTTCTGTAGAAAGAAAATATTAATACAGGTTGCAACGTCTTTTCCTGTGAATCATTCGCACTATACAGAAAGTATAATAATAAGCATTTATTGGAAGTTGGACACATATTTCTATAATAAGATATTATGGATGATAGCAACGTGATTTTTCAGTTGAAATTTCAAGTTGAAGGTTTTCGAACAAAGCTGACACTGAAATTGTCTTTTATTGCCGCACTGAAATTTTTCATGTTGCTTAAGGCCGGATCTGTATTTGTAAGCTCGACCGCAAGTTAAACACATGTGTCTTTCCGTGCTTTCAAATTCGAGTCCGTTGAGAAATCCTGAAAAATGTATTTTCGTAAATGCACTCGGCGGCTAAATAACTCGCTAAATGTTACACACGGGTACATACGTCCAGAACAAGGTGAATTCCAAAGATACAATCACTGACGTCGGGGATAAAGGGGAAACAAAACTCCGGACTCTAGTTCGAGCATTTTGCCTGTTACGGACATATTTACGCATCTCGTAGAATAAAACTAGTATAACAACTAGATTTTTTCTTTTATACAGGAAAAATTCTGGTGGTGCACGAGGGTACTTGAGCTACGCTACTGCGAATGCAAAAAACTTGATACATAGAATACTAAAGAAGGAGTACGTTAGGAAACAAATACAAAATTAGAATAAGAAGCCGTATTCGAAAACAATCTTTTAACAGGGAAGTTGTTCTATGGGGGGCTTTTTGAGAAATATGTCCGCCGTCCGCCGTCCAACAAAAAACTTATAAAAATTTCGACTCTCGAGCCATATATGATATGGCTTTTTCTAAGTCCCCTTTCTATCATATATAGTTCGAGAGTCAACATTTTTCCAAGTTCCCCTCCTACCATATATAGCTCGAGATTCTAGAAAAATTTAGACTCTCAAACTGTATTATACTAGGCTTATAGTAGGTCTAGGCCTTCTTTAAACTAAGTTTATCTCGAACTAGGCTGTCTGAATTCTCAATACCAAATCCCATATGACTCATAAAACAGGTTCCCTGCGTTCCTCGTTTAACTTCGTTAAGGAAGCCGTCGTTTTCATTTCATGTAGCCTTCAATTTCTTTTTACTATACCTCCTTTTTTTTTCTTCTATGCTTTTCTCCCTCCAATTACTTTATTTTCGTCACACTGCTCGTCACTTCCATTTACATTATACTGCACTTCGTCTTGTACCCTGTCTACTAAGTCTTCTAATCTTGCAGTTGTAGGAACCGGTTCATGAACCTCAATGAAATCAGCTGCAAAAAAGAAAAATAGGTTCTGCAGTATAACGTTAAAAGGAAAAGTCATATACGCAAATTAAAACGGCACAACACCAGTGCAGTAGTGTGCAGAATTTCCAATGGATTGTGAACTGCTGAAGTCGAACTAAAAATATTCAACGACGACCCAAATTATTGTTTTTGGGGCTCTTGCCTCTGGCAAGGGAAAAGCCCCTATACAATTGCAGAAAAGGGGGGAAAAAAAAAGTTCTCACCGGAAAAATGTGTTGTGACGTCACTCGAGTAATACATACACTCTCTATTACTCTAGATTTTATTTTTGCACAGTAATTTCCAAATTTCAGGAAGTTTTTCATTAAGATATACATTCTCTGTCAATTGAGGTTTTATATTTTCCAGGCAAATTTTATTTCTTGTACAGTCTTCGTCAAGAGTGACCGAGATAGTCTTCGAACATCAATATTGATGATAAGATAATGTATATTGTTTGATTAATGCTGCACGTATTACATATTATTCTGTGTCACCTATGATTTTATTTTTGCATAGCATTTTTCAAATTTTTGTACAGTCTTCAAAAAAGTTTCTTCTTCTCGATACTTCCTTAATGGTAATATACCTACCGTATGGACAAATATTAAGTCTCTAAGATTCCAGATCTGAGTGGAACAAAGATGCAGATCTCTTGGTTTCCAGATCTTGACATAGAAAAAATCGAGATCTCTTGAGCTCTACATCTTAATAGGAAAAGTAGCTCTAATGTTTTGAAAAAAATTAGAAAATAAATTTCCGCCACGTGACAGTCAATTAGAAAAAAAAAAAAACAAGAGACCCGGATACTGAGGCGCATGGCGACTCAGTCTTGTTTGTATATGAAATTCAAAATGACTTCTATAGAAATTCTGGAAGAAGTCATTAATTTCTGCTTCACGGGGGTACTTCTTCTGGGGCAAAATCTGAAGAAGCGCACAGCGCATTACCATTTGAGACAAGGAAATTATTGTTGTTAGCACCAAAATAACGTCGTAATCGGGTTTATCGATCGGGAAATATACAGAAAAAATAAGTTTCACAAAAGCGAGCGATGAAAAGGTGTGTGTAATCATTTAATTTATAAAGATTAATTTTCAAATATGATTCAACAAACAAATACGTGGAAACAAAATATATCACGAGAGTATTGAAAAAAAATACATGCAAAACTTTACAACTAAAATTGTTTACAGGTGAAAATTCTAGGAACTAAGAAATTTTTCAAAACAGTCTCATCTCGTGAACGAAGATCATGTGATTTTTCAAAGATGTTCTGTATCGCATTTTTTTAAAACAAACATTACACTGAAATTGTGGTTCTTTTCCACATTCGAATCGCAGATGTCGAATGAGATGATGTTTGTTTTTATAAGTTCGTTTACAGTTTTCTTTTGGACAATAGAATTTCATCGAACCTGTCTCATCCGTAAATGTGAATTCGCCGATGTCCACAAAATTCAATGTAGAACTTATAGATCTTCCTAGAAAACAAAGCAGGAATGCGCGTTAACTATGGAAAGTAAATTTCTCTTCTCAGAAGGAATACATCGGCGTTGATTTCTGGCTATTCCTTCTCCTTTAAAACACACGCACACATAAATACATAATATCACCACCGATGTTGGAGCGAGAACGTAAGTGCATAAAACTTATCATAAAACCAACGCGAATAAAGTATAGTCTAAACCTAAAAGAGTTGAAATAAATATGAGCATATGTATGAAGTTGAAAGAACGTAGGATATGCAGATATCTCAATGGAGACATGGGAAACGCAACGCGTGGAGAAAAGTCGAGTGACACGCGACCTCTTTTACAAAACTTGAAAAACATTCGAACATCGTACGAGACTTATTGAAAAAATTCGGAATATTTGTGAGAAACTTCAAATTTCCGTTGAATCCACTGTTACGACACAAACGATTCATAAATTATTACCAGTATCGTAAAAATTATTGAAAAATGAAATAAGATGGAAATGGACCTTTTGTTCAGAAACCATTAACGAGCAACCACATATTATCTTCGAAATAAGTAAGCCCGCAAATAAAAACTAAAATATAATTATGAATTATAGATTGACACGAACCACTCGAGCAATTTCTTGTTGTAATCCATACTACAATTTTTTTTTTCTCTCTCTCTTCTCTCTTAACTATGCATCTAAGGAATGCCATAAGTAAATAGGACCACGAGTCTGTTTGTGGTACTCGTTCAAATAAACAGCGATGAAATAAATGAATAATTTATCAATAATCGACTTGATGTTTCAGGCAGTTTCCATTTTATTTTACTGTTGTCCTCATCGTATTTACTTTTTTTTTCCTCGCTCTCTCTTGCTTCATAATTTTTATGACTACGGTAATAGTTTTGAGTTCGGGAATTTGTGTTGAAATTAATCCTAGAATGAATGATAAAATCTACCAGTACATTCGAATATTTTACTTAGAAATATGTGTATGATGTATTAGCCCTTTTTAGAAGTGAGAGGCAGGAATAATAATCAAAGTATCGATCTGATAATAGGTCATCGTGTCTCGATCATCTGACTCCGTTCAAGTCCCATACATTTTTTTTCATTCAAAATTATCTACGTAAAAAGACGATTCCAAAAATACATATTTTTACGAGAGTAAACCATTTCTTCGCTGAGAAATCGTCGAAAGAAAACTGCGCCAGAACGCTATTTTCGTAAAATTTCTTCTATTTTTCTTGTAAGCAAAAACACGCGTCAAGCGCTGTACTGCTACTTCGTCACGCAACCAGCGTAATTTCCGTTCTGAGCTTACTGTACCGAGTAACACCAGTTTTATCGCATCCTTATTTCTATCTTTTCGCAAAACTAAACAGACCGTTTGAAGGATCTATATCGTTGGTGAACGATTATTAATAAAGCTATAACTTTAAAAGCTATGAAGGAGCGGGAGGAGGTACCATTTAACGAGCAATGAGCGCGAGTATTATACGATGAAAAAATCAAAATTCGATAGTAATACGGTAACTTATAGAAACAGTATCACAGTTTGACAAAACCCACAAACCGCTTCGTCTGCTGCACTCACTGTTTATTATTTTAACGACACTCTTCCACGCTTTGCTCCACAGGGCTCTTCCCCTATATCGTATTGCTTACTCGTTGGCTCGATTCTTATCGTAATGGTATTTGCTTTACATTGATCTTATGACAGGAGCGGAAAATTGAATATACAATAGTAGCGTATCTATTTCCCTGCCAATACCAAAACAAATCAAGTACCATTACGATAAAAATCGGGCAAACAAGTATCTATGCAATATGATGTACGAGAAGAGCTCTATGAGTTGCAATTTTTGTAAAGCTTACTTGTTCAATTTAACCAACTTCGAGTTCATACGTACAAACAATCTAGGACGCGTTCTGGCAACACTGATTCCTATTCAACGCACGCTCGCGCTAAGTACATGAATATACTAATCGAGAACCCAGATGTAGGGCTTTTACAATAAAGCTTCTGTATTGTGTTTCGAGCTTAATGAGAAGAGAAGGAAAATAAGAGAATGTATAGAAATCATGAAAAGAAATACTGTAAATTTTAAAACCGATGTTAATGGTATTAGTCCCACATATCTACCTGTCATCGATAGAACTTGTCATCTTCGCACTCACGTCCATCCTTGCTCTCCTGAGTGTACTTAGTTGGGTTCTTGTCACGTACTTTTTCAGTACGTTCCGAAACCCCGAAGATGGTATAGGTTGAACCGAAACGTCGGTCATACATCTTTATTACTCAATAAACAACGGCAGGGCCGTGAAAAAACTTAAATTTTATTCTCATCATTGTATACATTGAACTGTCGCGACAAGTTTTTTTCCTAGTCGAGAAGGTTCATCGCCCTCTTTCCTTATTTATCTTGCGTTGGATATAATACTTCACTTTTCACAAAGAAAAAAAAAAAAAAAAAAGCTCACGCAGCAGCGTAAGCATCACCGTCTTTTTAATAATTTGCTATAAAATAATTTACACATGCCACCCCCCCCCCCCCCTCCATATCTAAACTTCATTGTTTCTTAGTTAGAAGCTGATTGGGATGATAATAATGTACGGTATTCCACTTACTCTTCTATTGTTCAATTCATTTCTAATCTTTTTAATAAGTACTTTTATAATTTTCAAATACAGGTATTCATAGGAAATAACTCAGAAAGGAGTCAATTGATAGCTTTCTCTCCCTATACGTAGATCAAACTCTAAATAGAAGAACGGAACATGGCTCTATTAAAATTAAAATATACAACTTTTGGTGATTTAAAAGAATCTTAAAGTATTAACCTGACTGTCCATTTCCAAAAACACAGTGAGATATATGAAGTCGAAAATGACGAAAATAAAAACGAGGAAAATTGAAATGGCCAATAAACTTCCACTTTGTCTTTACCTAAATCTCATTACTCTCCAGTGTTCAGGCTACGAGCCTATTGCGATAACGTAGAAAAAAAAAAAAAAAAATGCTACGCATACCTAATACATAACGCAGTAATTATAAAATACACGGCTAATTATTCAATCCATCGCTTACGCGCAACGTTTGTTTAACGTACCCAATAAAAATCATATATGATTAGTGATGAGAAGTTTTTACAGTCAATAGGTGTACGATGCATCAGGTACCATCGGGCGGAAGGACTCAAATAAATAAACAAGCGAAATTCAGCTCTTAGGGCTTTATAGGTCAACTACTTATATTCTGAAATTTACTCACGAACCACTTGTTCAATCGATACAAAAATTACAGAGCAATAAGATTGGATCCACTATGACGTAATGCAATGATATGAAGATAATAAGATTGATATTCTTTGAGAAACAACACTTAGAAATTCGAGGAAAATTGAGGATTACTCAACTACTCATCCAATCTCGGAAAAAGATGCACATGCCCAACTTCAGATAATCCTCTACAACTTGACCAAACTTTACGAGAATACAACCGATAGTCTTTGAGGAGTTGCGTGGACGAAAAAAATCTTATAAATATATACATACATGTATAAATATATAAGGATACCTGAAATTTTTTTATTAGTCTCCTTAGGACCTCTAAAACGTCGAGAAAATTCTTTCCCGGGCTTCGCCGTCACAATTGTGTCGGGAGTAATACCTGACTTTTCATTCGAAAAGTCGGTAAAAAAGCGATATGTGAAAATACCGCACTGTACTGCGTATAATTTATTGAACGGAAGTACGTACTAATATAACTAATTTAGTATAACTAGTTTGCCGTAAATTCAAGATTTTTCATATGCACAGAATGAGCGATCGGTTGGCGGTTGGCGAACGGCGTGAGCCTATGCAAGCTGCACGAACAACCCCGGTCCGAAAACAGGGTAAAAAGTGACGCGCGGAAATCAAACAACATAATATAGAGATTTAAACTTGGAGTTTCAAAGGTAGGCACCCTGCGTGTTATCAATTACTGAGTGAGTGATCATGACGATTTCACCGACCGTTGACTACGGCAAAATTTAAACCTCTTTTAATCAACGAGAACTTCATTTTAGAAGAAAACTTATCCAACATTTTACTGCACTGTCGTTAAAAAATCGAATTATAATCAATTTAACTACGCAGAACCATTTTCCATCATTTTTGCCCTCCTGAAGTTGACAGTATTTCTGTTTGAAACTATCCACAATCACTCACTCGATTTCACCCGCGCAGGTAATTTTGCAGCGCCATGTAGTGCAGCTTTAAACCCCAATTGCAGTCTTAATTTGAACACCACAGTCACAGTCTACTCCTCGTACGCGTGCATTGTACAGAGTCCCCGCTACCCAGTCTTCACCCTAATAACATTTTGAATAAAAAGTTTTATTCATGCAACTAGTGCAAAAAAGTAGCAATATTATTGCAGTAGAACAATAATATCGCTACTTTATTTGCATTTTTTGAATAAAATATCGTATGGAACTGGTACAAAACAGTAAAAAATGGCTACTCGTGCTATTTTTCACTTTTTTGCACTAGTTGCATAATACACTAATTGGTTACCAGGCCAACGCGAAGGTACCCGCATTCTTAAAACAACCGCTAACTAATCGCTCACCGACGGTATGTATACTATCAGTGCGATGAGTGAGAGAATGACCAAAATAGTATACTTCCGCACTCTTCCTTGGTTTTTTGCACGCTTCGTTCTTTTTTCGCACTGTTCCAGCGTACGCGGCGTTGCACTCGAAAATTTCGTACTTTGCGAACTGAAAAGAGTACGCAAAGTGAATACTTTACCATCATGTACATATATTAAAAAATTGTTCATACAACACCTACCTTAAAAGCACGTCATTTTACAGTAGTTTAGCCGATTGAAAGTTGCCTCTTAGGACACACCTGACTAGAGTCTCAGTTATTTCACACTATCGCTTATTATTTCACCCTCTCGAAATTATCGAAATTTGATTGGAGTATACGACATTTCATTCTCTCACAGTTATTTATCTTTATCCGCCATTTTGATTTGGCGAAAATTGATGTCGAGAGATTGAAAACCACTATTCGAATGACGACATTGTTATACGTTGAACGTTGAATGAGTGCGCGATATGTTCATCGGTTCGTGTTATTTCGTAAAATAGTAAGTGGTATCTAAATAAAGAAATGAGTGACTCGGTTGAATTGTTCGATGATGATCATGTTGGTGTGCACCAGTCGCCAGAGAACCAGACGCTTACGAAAGATATCATCGCTGAAGCGAATTTGGCAACTGCCCTACTATTACCGCCGAAATCCAGTGGAGTTTATAAACAGACGTACAATTTGTTCTTGTCTTGGAAGGCAAAGAAAAAGACTGATTCTTTTTGAGAAGAAGTTTTACTAGTTTATTTCAACGATTTAAGTAGCCGGTACAAACCATCGACTTTGTGGGCGCGATACAGTATGCTTAAAACGATGATCAATGTTAATCATAAGATCAAGATTGGAGAGTATTCGACATTGGCCGCGTTTATGAAACAACAGTCCCGAGGTTTCAGAAGTAAAAAGGCCGAAGTTTTCAGTCCTGAAGATATTGAAAAATTTCTGAGTGCTGCACCAAACGAAAGATATTTAGCGACGAAAGTAAGTATCAAAGCACAATTTCAAAAGATTATTCATGTTGCGATAAATACGTGTTAGGTATATTTGATGTTTGTTCGTTTTGTTTCCGTAATTGTAGGCTGTTCTTATTTTTGGACTATTTGGGGCGTACCAATGCGACGAACTGGTCAACGTTTCTATCGACGATGTTGAAGACCATAATAATTTCATATACATTAGATTACCCGTGACGAAGACGCAGAAGCCAAGGAGCTTTACAATAGAGGGAGAAAAGTATTTGAAGATCGTGAAGGCATACAGTGCACTCCGTCCGCAACAGGCAGAAAGTAAACGTTTTTTTTTGAATTTACGAAGAATAAATGCACCGTACAACCCATCGGGAAGAACAAGATTAGCCAGATGCCGTCGAAAGATATTGCCACTTTCCTAAATCTCGAAAATTCGGAAACGTACACAGGTATGTTTTCTGAAATATGTTTCATTTCATTATTTGACGAAACATTGGTACAATGACTGTTCTTTTTCATTTGATTATTAGGTCACGCGTATCGTCGAACCTCAGCCACGTTTTTAGCAAACTCAGGTGCTACTATTGAAACGTTGAAACGACATGGCGGCTAGAAAAGTACTGCTGTGGTCGATGGTTATATCGAAGACTCAGTTAATTACAAGAGAAGAACAGCAAATATGATTACCGCACAAATGAATACTGCTTCTTCGTCGTCGTCAACCTCCGATTCATCATTCAGTCGTTCAACAAACGGTATAGAAATAACATTCTAATTTAGCTTATTTAACGTATAATTTCGTTTATCTAATTAATTCTATTTCTCAATATCTGCTATACAGATGCTGATAGAATTATTATCGATGAGTCGGATCCAGTGCCTTCAG
The DNA here is from genome assembly GCA_035079385.1 of Aspidiotus rigidus. NCBI lineage: Eukaryota > Metazoa > Arthropoda > Insecta > Hemiptera > Diaspididae > Aspidiotus > Aspidiotus rigidus. The sequence goes on along the minus strand of JAVHKY010000009.1, from coordinate 1,226,089 downwards.
CAAGTTGTACCAGTACTTTTGTTCCTGCAAAATACGTGGCACTATCTGTTGAAAATACCAAGGAAGCACCTAGTAACAGCTCGAATTCTGTTGTATCCTTACCAACTCATCTAATTTCCGTAAATAACACCTCTTCTGTTCATTCAAGAAATGACGTACCGTCCCTTCCAGAAATTGAAGAAACGATCATCTACGATCCAAGTACTTCTCCCTTTTTGCAAAACGTGCTCGCAGACAATCATACAACTTCATTGAATAATCCCCTCTATTATTCGTGCAAGCGCCCCACCTTTCAATTTTTCGAATTGTTCGACTTTTACTATTAATATTAATTATTATTCACAATAGATTTAATTTTTATCTTTGACGTAATCTTGATTGATTCGAAGTGTAGATTTAATTTTATTCCTTGAACGACCGCGATACCGTTTTATACAAATTGACCGATTTTATTTCATAATTAATACGAAAATGTATTAAACAGATGAGGCTGTGTTTTTTGTTTTTTATCCTTTGTTCTTTGGATTTTCTATAGTAATTAGTATCCTCAATCTCGAACTGAATATTTTACATTAGCGAGTACCGTTAATTATTCGAATTGCCAGGCCTGGGCAACTGTTTTCACATCGCGGGCCGCATTCATGAAAATTTGTAACTTTTCATGATCCGGCAGGCCGCACATCAAGAAATTTTCGGAAAAATAAAGAAATTTTCGTTGTTTGAATCAAAAAATGTAAAACTTTACAGAAATTACTTTCAATATTTTTGGATAAATTTAGTATACAAAAAAACGTGAACTGATTATTCATTAGTTACTAGTGAGGAACTTGTCTTTGCAATTCACAGGCAAGCTCATCAAGATTGGCGATCAGGTGAGTATGTTGCAAACGCATCAAAGCAGTCAAATGCTAGAATGGTTGAGAACCCTTTCGTCGTTGGTGCAATGGAAGTGCCTGAAGACTACCAAATGGAACTAATAGATCTGAAAGCCGATTCTTCTCTGCGCTCTTTGTTTTCAGAGACCCCTTTGTGAGAATTATGCCTGGTAGTAAAATATTCCAACATAAAGAAACTCACACTGCGCACCTTTCCTTTCTTTGGATCTACATTTGTATGTGAACATGCTTTCTCGCTCATGAAAAATACGAAAACTCCGGAAAGAAGCAAGATGAATGATGAGCATTTGACTGCTTTGATGCGGTTGCAACATACTCACCTGACCCCCAATTTTAATGAGCTTGCCTGTGAATTACAAAGACGAGTTTCTCACTAGTAACAATCAGTTCACGTTTTTTTGTATCCAAAAATATTGAAAGTAATTTCAGTAAAATTTTACATTCTTTGATTCGAACAACAAAAATTTCTTCATTTTCTCGTATTTTTGTATTCGCATTACGGACCACAGAAAAAGCTTCCACGGGCCGCATGCGAGCCGCGCTTGCACCTGCACTATGACGTAATGCACTGATATGAAAATAATAAGATTGATATTCTCCGAGAAACAACACTAAGAAATTTGAGAAAAATTGAGGATTACTCAACTACTCATCCAATCTCAGAAAAAAATGCACATGCCCAACTTCAGATAATCCACTACAACTTGACCAAACTCTACAAGAATACAACCGGTAGTTTTTGAGGAGTTGCGTGGACAAAACAAATCTCATAAATATATAAGGAAACCTGGCATTTTTTTACAGGATGTCTTAGGACTTCTGAACGTCGAGAAAATTCTTCCCTGGGCTTTGGACTACGATTAGCAGAATGTTACTGGAATAATCAAGCAAATATAGTCGACGAAATTGATATCTTTTACTGATGGTTTTTGGAACGTCATATCCATGTAAGCTCGGTCGTGATGTAAGATTCCGTCACGCCGCAATCTCGGTTACTGCGCTACTCGCAGAGAGGTTTGGCAGGCGTAGTTATATTACGTAGTAGGACGGTTGATGTTATAATAAAAAGAATAGTAGATTGCTTAACTAGTTACGAACGCTCGCTTTCGTATGTAGTCAAGCGAGTTACTTTTTTTAACAAGTACAACGAAACTCTCAATCGCGAAAGCAAATTTGCACTAGTGAAGTAGTGAAAAAACACTTTCGGTGACTCACGTCACGTTTTTCGCCCACAGTTTTGACAGTGCCGGATAAACGCCACTTTCGCTACCAAAAACCATTGTAGAAAGAGCGTTTTCGTTGTACGTGTTAAGAAAAATATTATTCGGCACTGCCGTCAAATAATTGTTTTCTAGTTTACCCCTGAAGAAGGGTCACGTTTGATCCGAACGTCGGGTACTTATAGTAGTGTGTAATAAGATTTATTTGACGGCAGTGCCGAATGATATTTTCTTTTTATTGTAAGAAAAACCGTCAAGCATAAAACTACATACAATTAGAAAAATTTCTTATCATTTTCCGAGCTACGACACGTCGTTGGCACACAATCGAAACTGTGAAATTTTTGCTGATTCAGTGTTTATCACTGCAATCTCAGATGTATTGTTGTATTTCGTGAGCTGTACCGCGCTACAGTCTTACAAATCAACAAAAAGCAGTTTTCGAAATACGACGGAACATCGAGTACGGATTAATGCCCTGCTAGTTATAAGAGGTAAACTGACCCGCCAGTGATAAGAGGCGCCCGCCGGTTTTCAGGGGATCCAGCCAGATCTTTGAATTTTGGTCCAGTCTTACATGCACACACATCATTTTTTCATACACCATCTACAAGCATTCTTGATTCGCGGCCAGATTGATTTGAAGTCGACATCTTAATGTCAGAATAAATAATTAAAAAAGAAAATGTTCAACTCGCGATAAATAAAATTTTTAATCGACGAAAAGTCATTACATAACGGAAAATCTAGCTCACCTTAGTACAGGATACGACTCTATTGCCTTTCGCTTTCAGAGCCACTGCTTTACCAATCGAGTCACAAAAGAAGCTAAATTCTTCATTTATACTTCTCGTCTGTAAGCAAAAACGCCCCCTACTAGGGTGGCAAGGGGCAGGGCTGTCTTGCTTTTCCGACGAAAATGTGAAGGAGAATTCCTACGATTTTCCCAACAAGGTGTAAAAAAAGAAGTTGGTTGCATGCGTGAGAGTGTATCTTTTAATTTCTTTGAATCTTTTTTTTCTTTTTCTGAGAAAAAAAAAAAAAAAAAAAGATAACAATAATAATAATAATGAATATTCCTCTACTACTGTCTCTCGATCACAGTATTCGATAGTGTTCCTGTTTCTTCATGATTCAGCGGCTTTTAACCAGTTGATAGATGAGAAATACAAGAAAAATTTGATTTTTTTTGTAGCTCGATTAGTGGTGTAGTCGGTTAACAAGCCGGGCCCGTATGGCAAAGAAGGAAGCTGATTTTTTTGCTGATTTCATTTACTAAAAATTTCCTTCATCAAATTAAAGGTTTTGAGGCGATAATAGAAAATGGATTACAAAAAAGTTAAGCACCAAAAATCACCGGTACGGAGATGTTTGAAACAAACTATGGTAACCTTGAATGAGAATAAGTGGATTAAAATGCTTCCTGATCGAATTGATACTTAAAAGTGCAGTGCAACGTACTGCAGACAGCATTGCGAAGAAGGGGTAACTTTTCTGAACGTGGTTACCAATAGAAAAGAAGAAAAAAATTAAAACAATAAGAAATGAATTACAAAATTTAAAGAATATTTATTCCGGCGCAGTAGAATAACAAAAGGAGTAAAATTTGAACAAATTCCAGCTAAATCACCGGCATTATACAGAAAATTACTAGTTTTACTCAAATTTCTGAAACGATAACGAAACGCTAAACCTGCGCTTCCAACCTGCAATCCTTTCGAGAAACCCGTGTATGATTTTTTCAAATATAACACCGACAGTGCGTTCAGAAAAGAGAGGTACATACTCGTAAACACAATTGGATACTCAGTATGCAAACGAAAACTAACGTGAGGAAATTTCAAATATTTTTTCTCTCTGCGGAGATTTACATCACTTTACCATGAACGATACCCAAGTGCGTTTTGAGTGTACTCTTATGAGTAAATGATCTTAGGCATATAACGCACTCGAACTGAGGAGCAACTCCACATTCGAATCGCTGATGCTGCCTCAAATTGCCTTTATATTTGTAGCCACGTCCGCAAGTTCCGCACACAAATTCTTTCTGATCGTTCGAATTTTTGCACCGGCTACGTACAATATCCTTATTATTATATATAATTATCGGCGTTCTAGCACCGCCATGGAGCTTGAGCAAATTTCTCGGACCTAGAACGAAAAAATAGAATGAAAAATATTCATCAATACTAGGAAACTTCGTTCTTATCAGAGGAGAGGAAGGTTGAATGAGACGAATAATATACAAATATCTAACGGGGGGGTAGGAAATTTAAAATGACGAAAATAGTATTTTTCTATACATGCAGGTAAAGTGAAGTGAGCATCAAACTAACGAGGCAGAAATTGCGACCTGAGCCGTATAGACGAGTGGAGCAATTTACCGATTTGGTGAACATTCACGACCCCCGCATGTACTGTAAAGTATTTTTTTCCATGCATGATGTTGAAACGACGTTTTGACTACGCCTACAATTAAGTTTTAGACACACCTAGATTAGCGCAAAAGAAAAAATCATCAGCCAATCATGTTCTAGTAAATTCGTTGATTGAATCGTAATCGAACGAGATCTGTTCACGTATTCTCAATTTGATAATTTCGTATGCGAGTTGAATTTCGTTTCAACACCATTTGATGAAATATAATAGTGCAACTTTATTCAGAAAATTTTTATTACGGCGCATTGTAAAATCAGGTTAATTGTAAAATTTTGTAAATCATTTTTGCCCAGTTTGACGTGCAACATATTCAAAAATAATATTCACTAGACGAATTTTCCACAAGCATTCAACAATGAGTATTGAGCAGGGCTATAAAATGATGAATTCTGTAAGGTTTGCAACCGGATCGTTTAGATTTCAAAATTGCTTCAATGTAACCACACTTACATACTCGTGGTCAATGCGAAAATGGGAGCAGATCTGCAGACATGGTCTAAACAGGAATTCCTTTCTACTGACAGTCGAAATACTTTAGAATATTACGTACGTAAATTTCCCAATTCATATTATAAAATTACATTTGTTTTGAATAGGTAATTTTGAATACGTTCGCTTAAGTTAGAAAGTTGCGCAATTTCACACACTTATTTTTTGTAAACATAATATTCTACAAACAAGTACTACAAATAGATCATCAGTTACTCGTAATGAACTAATACACTAACTGACAATCTTTCTTGGAGTAAGGATGACTAATCCAACTACCTTAACGAATTCCTTATTTATGATTATGCGATAATACGAGTATGTAAACGATTTTACTAGTCACAAAGATTCTAAAATTAATATAATGTACTTTCACTCGAGTGAACGATATTTTGTTGAGAAATCTTCAAAGGAAGTTGTGCAAAATCGAGAACGCCACAGTTGTTGCGATGTTACAAATGTACTTAAGTACACATTACATTACATTATCATTGTATTGCTTTGTACAGTACAGTCACCATCTTACAGGAGATGAAGAGTAGCTCTGCGTAAGCGCGCGTCTACAACATAGTTCGCAATTTCTTTTAGAATTGGTGCAGAATATTATTAAACATTTAGAATCTTTGTGACGCGTAGAATTGTTTACGTAATATCATGTACAATTAAGAAATTCAAAAGTAGTCGAATGAGTCTATTTTCATATAATCATTTTGTTATACGGTAACCATCATACAAAATTTATCAGCGCATGCAGCACGTACTGTACATGCAGAAAAATGGGATCAACTACTTCGTGTAAACACGTTAACCGGGTAGAAAAAGAAAAAGCCTGTAAAAGTGGTAAACTATTCTATTTATGCTCCTTCGTTTCATTCCATTAGTACAAAATACAATTTATTACACTACTTCTACTCACGAAAAGGTGAACAAAAAAACAAGAAACAAAAATACGAAGTATGATTATCCTATCAAAATCCAACCTATTATGTGGGTAAATACAAATATGAAGGAACCGTCGATTTTATAGGGCAAATTATAGCAAATTTTACGCTCAAGACAAGTGGAACACGTTACTTCAATGCGAATAAATGCTGCGCCATCAATCAAACAAAAAACTTACTATCGAGTTACGTTCGCCATAGCCATTTTTATAACTCAGTGAAAATGCATAGTATTTCAAGACTCCTCTCCTTGACAGAAAACATCCACATCCAGAACCAAAGAAAAGAATTCATAGAGAAGACGGGAAAGACACCACTGAGAGTTTGTCCTGAGAAAGTGGATCGCCGATACGAGACGGTGAAAAGTGAACTGCTGGGACGGCACATATTTTTATTAAATTGCGGAGCTTCTACACTATGTATGAGCGGAAACAGGAAGCCTACTAGTCTTGTTGCATTCTCATTCGGAACTCAACATTTCAAAGACCTTTTCCCTGCCCAAGGTCCTGAGCTTCAACGCTTTCAAATACCCACCCTGAAAAATATACCCCCATCAAGTGCAAAAGTGGTCTCTTTTTCTCTATAAAGCATGTTGCGAAGTACTCTTCCTTCTAGACAAGAGTTATAACACAACCTCGTTTATAATCCTTCCCAGGATTAAAATACTCTCAAATGCCTTTTATGATGTCACAGTCTGAAAGCGAAAAGACTTATTCTCCTGTGTGTAATTCTTCCACATAAATATGTTCGCTTCCTGCGATTGGAGTCTGAGCTCAAAATGAAAACGATATAATTCATCAAATCTATCGAATTTGCTTATATTCTAGGGCATCTAAGAGATGAAGAAATAGTAACAAAATGAAACTAATTACTTCTAAATTTGACAAATTTCTGCGATGGAAAGTGAAATTAATCAAATTTACGCAACATTGGGTCTTGTTTGTATAATTACCAGTAAATGTTGTAAGTTTAATATTGGTACAAAAATTTAGTTTTTCGCATTTACCATCAAAGTTGGTAGTTATTTAAACTGACGAGTAAATTTGACTAATTAAAACTAAAAAAAAAAAAAGGAAATTGATCAAATTTACCAAGTGGTATCGGCGATTATAAAAGATTACTGGTAAATTTGAAGAGTAGGTATTGAAAAATTTTATAATTCTTACCAAACGTTCTGGGGATTCATAATTATTGTTTTTATCAGATTTCCTGTATCAAATCAATAATAGTTTAAAGAAATCAAAGGCCCTCCTCAACAATAGAAAAAAATTGAGACTGACGATATTACGAGTATGTTTATAAGCATGTTCCGTTAGACGGGTTCAAGGACGCGAGGTAACTCGTTGTAAAAGAAAAAGAAAAATAAGAATCTAAAATTTGATTTTCATTAGGATATTCTGTCATTCATAGAAGATTATAAATTTCTTTGCTCGCTTGTATAGCCAGTCATTATTTCTTTCAGCGTGTAGCAATGGTGTGTGTATTCAACCCTCTTGATTGCACTAGCAAACGAGGTAACGATTTTAGTTAAGGAAGTTCTACTTCAGGCTCTGTAATGAATTCTACAGCAATTCGAACCAAAAGTTCAAATCTTCGGTTTTTGCAACTTTCATATTTTGAATATGACATTTTCACAGGTTCAATTAATTCGCAAATCATAACTCGTCACAACTTTATTGACAGCTTATTAAATATGAAATTCAGTCATGACAGGCACCTTACTCATAATCAGGATTATATCACACCTATTTCACTCAAATAAGTCGACAAATTCATTTTACCAACGTTTTCCAAAAATAAAATACTTGGTTTAGAAATTGAATAGATAAATATTATAAAAATACGGATGTACCGAAAACGCAATTCGGCAAATCATTTCAACGGTCTGAAACTCCTGATTGTTATTAAGAAGTGGGCATCTCCGTAGTTCATATAAGATGACGCATCGCGACCATGGTTAAACACGACAAAGAGCGAGGGGAAGTAAACTATACAATTGAAATCATGTTATCTACAACAAAAATTCGACTATGTTGATCTAAAATGCGTCTGTACTTTCAAGTGATTACTATTCATCTTGGAATAAGAAGAAGGGAATTGTTTGGTTTTTCAAATTACATAATATTCGAGCAAGTGGGTATCAGAAATGAGATAGCGTAGGAGGCTAAAACAAGAAATAGAGAGCCGATGTGACATTTCGAAGAAATTACTCATTTATACACGAGGAAATAAGTATATTACGTGCATCTAACTTTTATAGAAAAAGAAAGACTAGATTACAAAGACAATATACTCGGAAGTCTCACACACCAGTAATGTCTTAAAAATAGGATAAAGTTCAAACAATTTTATGTTTAAAATACAAATGCGATTTAAGACTATCGGATCGTTTGAACTTCATGAAACATATTTCGCACTGGAATTGAGGAGCCGATCCGCATTCGAATTTCACATGTCGTATGGCTGTATACTTTCGTTGATAGATCTTACCACAGGTAATGCATACAAAAACACCATTTCTTTCAATTATTACCATGGACGACGAACTTTCGTTAACATAATGCTCTGAAACGGGACGAAGGTATTTTGTAATAATCGTGTTATGTATACGGATAGTGGCGAAATTTTAGGATAAAATATAAATATGAAATAAAGTTTATTCTGAGAGAAGGGAATAAGATGATATGAAATGCATACTCATTCGAAAAAAGAAAGTTGTTAGGTATAACAAAAGAAAAGATTGGAAATTATCGCATATTATTCGCCATTATCATCAGAAAATTGAAACAAATACATACATTAGAAAAAAAAAAAAAAAAAAAAAACTCGCTCAAATCCATTCTATTTCTTCCTTTGTATCAAAATTAGTTTTTACGATTTTAGAACACGCTCAAAAAATGGAACACCTTCAAACTCTCACGACGAAGAAAAATACAATTAGGAGTATTAAAACTCACAAACTTTTCAAGAACGAATAGCGAAAAAAAAAACAACAACAACAAAAAACAATACAAGGTGAAATTACGGAGATAAGCCAATCACATGTATTGAGTTTTCAAACAAGACAGGAGAAAGATGTTGTATATTTGTACTTGTATGTACTGGCGAAAGGTTTAATGGTTTTTTTTTTTCAATAGAAAATCATGGCTACGAAAATATTTGTACGTGACGATGGGTACGCATATAAAAGTATTTACATAAGAAAGAAGAAAAATAGAATTATAAAAACAGTCTACAATGGGAGTGACTGGATTCAAACTCGAGTTTTTGAGTTCATCAGATCGCTGCCTTATAGTATTTAGAATTACTAACGTACCGACGTTTTTTCTTGCGATGATCCTGTTCAATTGGAGAACGAGTTTACATTTTGGTGATTAGTCATTGTATCAAGATCTAAAGCTACACACTTATGCATATTAATAATATGATTACGTAAGTGTGTTTTGCGTTTGCATTTTTTCGGACATAAAGGACAACCGAATTGAGGTTCTATGTCGCACTCCAAATTCATGTGCCTTTTTAGATCTTGCTTGTACTTATAACTGCGAGGACATTTGTTACAAAAATATCGCCGCATCTTATTGTGAACTATCCATGGTTGCTTTTTCTGATGAAAATCTTCGTTCGGATCATCGTAAACGCGAGTACTATGTCTCCACAACTGGTCTGAAACAAGAAGATATTATTTAAAATATTCGATCTTATATACAGAAAATGGACTTATGAGGATATATAATAAGTAGAATTTACTAATAATATTGATAAAAAGTAGCTTTATTGAATGCAACTTCGCACAATTAAAATTGTAGACTACATTTACGTACATACACTACTACAGAGGATATTGAAGTTACCTGTCGCTGTGGTTTGAATAATTTCAATACGAGTATACCATTTTCACGCATTCGATGTTTGGAAAATGAAACTCGTTCATTGTTTAGTTTTGTTGGCCTCCAGCGTGTGAAGAGGGCGTTCTTTACGATTCATTGTAAATGAAATAAATAATTGAAAAATCATTTATTTTACTGAAACGTGATATTTACAAAATTTGTAGACTGATTTCGTGATGATAGTACATAGGTCTCATCACATCATCAGCACAACTATAACTGAAGCGAAAAAAGTACTTATACAAAGATATTGTAGATTAATTCGAGCAGCGTGAATCATTATTATTATTATTATTATTATTATTATTATTATTATTATTTTGTGTGTGTGTGTGTGTGTGTGTGTGATTAGGTCTCGAGCGGTCATAAGATTTCAAACTGATATCAGTTTCTATTCTTGCTAAGGATATTTTGATGGCTCCCGAGGTATTTCACAGGAACATGCAATACTTGAAAATGGATGATTCAGCGATGAAACAGGCAGACGATTAGAGTTTTCTGTAGAGAAAGTGAATGAACTACATACGATACCTTTTGAATTAAATCCAGGCTAAATTCACCATTCATTTTCTATTTTGCAAGACGTAGTTCGTTTTTTCACTCAACAAAGAACAGTGAATTGTTTGAATCGTCGTGCAAAATAAAAAAATAAATGGTGAATTCAGCCGAGATTTTATTCGAAAGATGAGGAGATAATTCATTAATAGAATTTAAACTTATTATACATATGATACGGATTCACTTTGAAATGATTATGTTGAATATTATTAGGGACAGCGTCTATCGTAATTTCAATAGGTAGGTACATAAAATTATATTTTGATGAATCGTTGCTTGCTCATTAATGATTTCAAGTCGGAAACGCGCTGGTGGGTGAACATCATATAATTTCCATAACACAGTTTGATTAATACGAAAAATTACGTCGCGAAACATTTTAATACATAAAATATAAATTATAAACGTTTTTACAGTCCACCCAATTTCAACTTGACTCATTTTCAAGAACTTTTTACTAAGTAGCCATCATCAGGAGAATGAAATACGTGAACTGAGAGGAATGGACGGAGAGAAGAAAAGAAAAAGACAATATACTACCCGACAAGAAAATGAAGACGAATCACGAGTCAATGAGTCATTGGGAGAGAACTCATATACACCTTTTCAATGAGATCATTATCACAAAGACATACAAACGATCTCTATGTGTTCAAGGGCCAACCGTTTTCAAAAAAAACTCTGTAATGGGATGAAACAGCTTAGTCCGACTAAAAACTAAGATTCCATAAGGTGAGGCCAGTCTCTTCTGGACGGGAGGGGGCAACTGGACCCCGATAAAACGTTGCCAGCTCGTCTCCCCTAGGTCGACAGCCGAACAACCAGCACTTTGAAGCGCTTATATATACAGTGTGGTGCATGAGAAGTCGCACCAATGTAAAAGTCCCTATGGTGCGTCTTCGTGATGCACCAGCATACATAAACGACGTGTTATAGTGATGGTTGGAACACGGGTCAATGCACCATGCAACACGAGCAAGTGAGCAACACAAGGAAGTAAGCTCCTCTCCGTGCAACAAACTTCGTGTTGGGTTGTTCGGGGAAATCACTTATGAATTTTACAAGTGAAAATTTCCATTTTCAAATGTTGAACGATTATTTCCCGTTGTTTTTTCTTTTTTGAATTTGAATGACGATTTCGTTGACATGATTTTTAAGAATAAAGTAGGTACATGCAACGTCCTGAGCAATAAAAAAGAATGACTTGTTCGAGTAAGCAATGTTTAATGACAGAAACAAAATCTTGTGAGCAGAACGCACTGTAAAAAAAATTGTAACTGCCAATAGATAAAAAAAAAAAAAAAACTGATGAAGAAAAAAATTTCAGGAATGGTGAAATCCTCACGGTAACAAAAAAAAACCCTAACAGGAAAACCGAGTGTTGCTCACTTGCTTATGTCGCGTTGGTGCGTTGACCCGTATTCCAACCATCTCTATAACACGTCCTTATGTATGCTGGTGCATCACAAAGACGCACCATAGGGACTTTTACATTGGTGCGACTTCTCATGCACCACACTGTATATATATGACGTAAATCGATCACCCGTTCGACGTACATAAATTACCGGTTAATACGATGAGAATAAACAATATTTAATTTTCAAATTCGAGAAACATACACGTTAATCTAAACTATTCCCTACGAAAATATATATATTTCCTAGTATATCAACAAATTCTAATCCAGATACTAACTTCTTCGTTTTCATAATTGTCATGTTGCAAAAATCAGGCGATCAACTTTTTCCATTCTCAGCATATACCAAATTATTGTTTTTACTCGTACTACGCGCCCTCGTTTTCCACACATAATACTAAGCATACAGATGTACCACAATGTAAAAATATATTTGGTCCAAGAAAGTCTAGCGAGTATCGTCTTTTCATGCGCTCTCCGGCTTATCACAAATACACCACTTTTCTCAAATATAGGGATAGAATCTCAAGTCCTGCAGAAAAGACTGTTCCTTCGTTTTGCCCTACCACCCATATATTGGCCACCATTGAGAGCTTCATCTACGGTTCCCTTCTATCCTCCTCTCTCCTCGGGCGTTTTTTGCGAGGTGTCCCTCATCAAACAACTCGCTCTTTCTAGTGGGTTTGAGCAAATTGGTTTACAATGATTTGAAAGAAACTTATTTCTAAACCTTTAGATCTTACCACTTCTCTCCCCCGGTGTACGTTTGGCGGGAAAAGGACTGAAAAATGGGTTTGCATTCCGTTTTATGGGAAGTTGTCCTTACCCAACTCCTCAGACCTTTTGATTTTTCGACCGGTGTAAACGAATCAAACAATGGACGATCCCGATGAACGGTTGCGAAAACATCTTGATGCCGCATAGACCACACCTAGCACATGATCTTATCGACTTTGGATAACAGGTTATCGCACACAACGTATGTATCAGTATATGCGATATGAATGTATATTGCGTAACAACGGCAATGACAATATTCTTTAAAAGGATAACTTTAACTGAGCAAACGGCATATGTTATAAATTATATCATGTATTTTTCTCTTTTCGTCTTAACTCCTCTCTTAAAAATAACAAACTCTGTACATCACGATCCTCGCAGTTATCAAGGACGAGTTTCCATCAAGTCGAACTACAGTACAAAATATTGCGTTGGAATAAAAATATACATGTCTACAAAATACAGGGTATTTAATGAAAATTCCACACGTTGAGTCGATTTCTTTTAACAGAAAATGATAACAAAATCGTTATTTGCGTTTGTTTGCGCAAACCGTACGTCTTATTTGATTCTGATAATGTCCAGATCGGTTATATGCATATAATGCACCATTTTCAAATGAGATTTGCAATGATCGCTACGCTTGAAATTTTTGTTACAAATAGTGCATCTGAATTTTGGATCCATATTTCCGCATTCGTAATTCTTATGTCTTATCATAGAATCACGTCGGTTATAAGCCTTATTACATTTTGGACAATGATAAAGTATACCATCTTGTGAAACGGAACTGATCTTGATTATCTTCCGGAAGACCCAATCTAAAAGGAGAAAATAAACAAAATTAAAAAGGAATATTGACGCAAAACTTGAATAGGTACACGAAAATACTTCAGAAAGAAAACTTAATAATAGTATTGAAAAATGATTACTTTTACACAAAGTGAAAAACAAAAATATGGGAGGCAATACATTAAAAGCGTCTTCTGTACAGTAGCGCTTCAGCTCGCATAGGAGATATGTAAATGAAGCGTTGCGTTGGCCCCCAAAAAAATACATATACAAACGTGATATAATTTAGGAGGGGGTTAGTAGATGAGAATACAAGCGAAAAATTTGGGCACCTCGTCGGGATCCGAACCCGAGACCTTTCGCTTGCCGGGCGACTGCTCTAACCGCTGAGCTACGAGGAGATCAAACAATTTCGCGTTAATTCTCAAATACCAACAACGAGAACAAGTACATCACTGCCCATTATCCCGCATGTAAAAAATCATTGTCTTTGGTGATATAATTTAGTTGTAGCTCCTTTCGTGTATTGAGTCGCACCAAGTGTATGGGATATAATTGAGATTGAGGAAGAAATGGGATTCTCATTATTGCAAACACATTACGTATCACGCGCAAACAGGGTACTAGTATCATGAGACATCAGTTTGGCGCAAAGAACAAAATATGTGACTTGCGATGAGAAAAGGATGCTTATTGCCCATTTTGCAGGAACGCCATTTTTCTTTGATTGGATTTGTAATCAGAGAGAAATGGTGTTCCTGTCAGTGGGCAATGAGCATCCTATTCTCATCGTAGGTCACATATCAATACTTAGAATAAATAAGTAGGGAGGGCCACAATACACATTTATGCAATATAAAGATGAAAACTTGTTGTGCGAAACAATATACCTGTAATTTATGATTAATATTTTGGCTAACACTAATGCTTAGCATTATCTTACCTATGGCCCCACAAAGGAGCTCAATAGAGAAACAAAAGTATGATTATACAGCATTATGGAACAAAAGCTTTAGGTATGAAAGATGTAAGTCTATAAGTTTACTAAGTTTGTTACAAAACGCTCATTACACTTACGTATCTTAGTACACATGCGCTTTAACGCTCATTGCCAATCCGCCGTACAGAGCATCTGTAGTGAACAATAGCTATTAAAAAAAAAAAAACACGCAGTCTTGTGAGTAGTACACGACTTTTCCTCGCACAATTCAAAACTCATTCGGAGAGTCACTCCAGCTCTTTAGACTAAATACCAATGACCTGTCAATCAAGCCAGATATTTGTAGAATGAACAATAGAACTCATGTCTATAAAGTTGATGACTATGACGTCACATCAATTGATAACAGAGTAAATGAAATACCCATAATCTGATAAGGAAACTTGAATTTTATTTTATTTTAGGGTAGAAGTGATCTAAGAAAACCTACAAAACGTATCAAGAAAATTTCTTGTCCCCTACCTCTGTCCACCTTGCTATGGGTCTCTAACAGTTGTTTCGGCAGTCTATGCAAATCCCATCCTTTGACTATATATTATATGGACTGCGCTAATGTGTATAAAATGAGCGGAAAACGCGTCCTCAGATGTGATAAGCGTAAGCGGCACGCACCACGTTTTGCTTGTATTTTCATACGTGATCGTTGCCGCTTATATCCAAACGCGTGTTGTCTTACTTACGAGATGTCTGCCGTACAAAGTAGAACGGACGTATATGCGAAAACAACGATCACCGAGACGAGGCGTTCGGATCAATGGGCTGTATGTGTGATGGTAACGAAGCTTCGTATTCACATACCACTACTATCACAGTCGATTGCATTTTTGGACGTATATGCATCGCGAGGTGAAAAAATGTACTGTATCTGAAGATTGAGCACTTATTGAAGAAAATTATTAGAATTATCGAATTCTACGTTGAAAATTACTATGAGTGATCAACTTATGCGATCTTAATACCTTTTGAATACATTTTTAAATTCTTTTTGATACTTTTCCGTGATCGTTGTTTTCGCATATACGTCCGTTCTACTTTGTACGGCAGATGTCGTGCCGCATTACGCGGCGCTTAGCGCAGTCCATATAATAATATATAGTCAAAGATCCCATCTGGGAATCAGTTACAAAGACGATCCGGAAAATAAAACAAATCAATATCGAAGCCAAGCAAACAACTAATCACGCATCAGTCAAACCCTCATTTTTTCCCTCACGCGCTCCGACCTCTCCATATGCACTAACAAACAAATACATCACTCGATCCTGGTTCATTTGTAGGTCTAACATTAAATCTCACTGAAAGAAGCCAGTCCAAATTGAAAATAATATTCCTATTTCCTGAGACTCCTCAAATCATGTCTTGAATCCTAAAATTGAGTATATGTGAGGCGATCTGAGAAATCTCGCTCCTAACTGTTTTTCAGTCACAAACATTCAGTACCTAAGTTTTTTCCAATTTTCTCAGATTTTTTTTTTTAAAGTTGTAACTTCAAAAGATCATATCTGAGAATTTTCAACCCACGTGGAAAATTTTTTGTAGATTCAGGAAACTATCTTCTATTTGAAAATGCAAAAAAAAAAAAAAAAAAAAAAAAAATTGAAGCGAGTTTAGGTGTGGTTTCTCAGATGGCCTCACATATCTCGAGAACTATCGATCCAATTCTCAAACAAATTGCAGGTGAATAATTTTTATATAATATAGAACTACATTTTGACCGCATTTTGAGAAAATCCATTCAATAATTTTAGAAAGTGATGGGGATTTTTTTAATTTTATTATAGTATACTCGAGAGCTACTCACCCGATCCTCAAAGACAATACAGGTGCATATCTTTAGATACAATACAAATCTGCCCAAGTTTCAAACAAATTTATCCAGTAGTTTTGAAGGAGTTCCGCGGACAAAAAAATCTTATAGGCCTCCTATAAATAAATAAATATATGAGTAAACCGAAAGGGAAGGGTGGAATACCTCCCTTTTCCAACGAGAAGAATCGGTAACACTTGCAGAACAAATTTCGACCACCGACGACAATGTATTTAACGCAGGCTTTCAGAATTCCCCTTCCCCCTAAAACAAGCAGGATCGGCCAATCGTTTCTCTTGAATTTATAAATAGGGCAAGTGAAAATATGTATTTATTCCTCTGAAATATGTGTTTAAAGACGTTCAAATATGCAAATTATGTGCTTTCAAAATTTTTCAAAATGAACGTCAGATAAATGAAAATTGTACAACGATCTACGCGAAAAGTTGTTGATTACAACGAACAAAAATATGGAATTAAATAATATTTTCGAATGAAAATGATTGACGATTCTCTCTAAATATGTTTTTGCACCGGCTGTGGCCTGTTAATATGCGGAATTACGTGCTTATCCTCGAAATATGCGCTAACGAGTGAAATATGTGCTAACGACCCAAATATACGAAAATATGCATTATGGAATTTCGCAGACTGGTTCAGGGGTTCTGAAACGTACTTATCATTAATCCTGCTCATCTCTAGACATTGCGAAAGAAATATGTAAACTCAGATTTTCACTTGACCTACAGTAATAACACAAACTGCAAAATCAATGATTCAAAATCATTGATTAAATTTGGATCACCTTTTTACAATTAGTACTTTCTACTATTAGTTATTTCCTGGTTATTTACAAAGCTTCTTCTATCATATGTTGTCATCCTAGAAATTTATTCTATTTAGAAGAGCGCATCTTTATCGCTCAAGAAATAATCATCATCACAAACTCAACTTCTCTGCTTAAAACCTAACAATATATACTACCTCTGTGGTTAACTTTAAACTATAAGACCAAGTACAGATTACAATTGAAGCACGGGGTACACAGCTAAAATATTGCTTTTGCGCCTGCCAATTACTCAACGACACGGAGCATGTTTTCTTTGGCATCTTTGTGATGTACACTTTTGGGTTAATACCAAAATGAGTCTTTTCCTTCTCGTTATTTCTTTCTCTTTTCTCGATTTGGTTGCAAACTGACGATGGTACGTTTCACTCCAAAACCGGTCGTCGCTCAAATAATTTTACAAGCCTGTATACGTTTTTTCCTCTCTTCCTTTCTTTTGCTATATGTGGCTCGTAATGTCCGTTCTCTGGAGGTAAACTTTTTTAATTTCATTATTCTTACTATCCTACTGTTTTGTTAGTGTAAAAAGACCACAACGACGATAACATGAATATGCGAGATAACAAATACATAAAGACACAAGAAACAGCACAAAACAAATGCACACAAATGCGCGTTGTCACTCATCAACACACTGCGCTGTGGACTACTACGGCGCGACATCAGAATTTTAACCGAGATGAAAATAGGAAAGAAAAAAGGGATTGCAATACAGTCGGTCTTTGGTGCCGGGGCCGACCCTAAAAAAGTGATTGTAATGGTACTACAGTAGGCCTCCGCGGCGCGGGCTAACCCTACAGAGTGATTTCAATAGTGTCGGCTTTTGCGACGCGGGATAACCCTGAAAGCAAATTCCCATAGGAGGGAGCTACAAATGAAAATGAGCTTCACGTCGCACATTGCATGACATTTCCTCATAGCTTAGTGAATTTTGTTTTGAATGGCAGATTAGTTGTATTATAAGGGTAACATTCTCAGGGTATCATGTAAGAGTTCAGGAATTTGGAGTAGCGTTTCACATGATCCGAGGGGTGCGGTAATGTGAAAGATCTAGTTCTTAGCTTCTACGCTGCAACAACTCAACTGATACTGTTTCAGATTTGGCTTTGGGAGTGGTTCTATTGCTGTTATTAGAAAGTGTCCCAGGTGTCACGTGTCCCGATACTCTAAGTCCCTGTTTAAGACTAGTGGGAGTACTTTGTAATTGTGCTGCGCAGTATTGTGTATATTTCTTTAGTAGTGCGGTAGTATAATAGCCGCCCTGCCAAGTTATTATTGTAACACTAGGGTTATTTCCTTTCTTCCTTCTTCCTTATTATTATTATTATTATTATTATTATTATTATTTTGGTTTCTACGTAAAAGTAGAAAGATAAGTATCTGTAAAATCGAAGTTTAATTTTATGTACCATGACACACAGGTTGACTGAGTGGCACCTACGAGTACTTTAAGCAAACTCGCATCTTGTTCAGTTGGATTTGTACAAAATTTTGTTCATATCACGTTTCTTCCAACTTGTTTGCGCCATCATGGTTCAATGAAGTTCGTTCAATTGTTTTTTTGGCGTTCAGTACATCTTGATCACGTGCAATATACATTGCATGGTTGGAGGAGAAGTAAAAATTTGTTTGAGGAAACCTACATCTAGGCAAACAAAAAAAATAATTATCGGAACTCATAATGAGTGAGTGAGGTGTAAGTAGAGCTCCAATATTGAAAGGGGGGTTTTCCAAAAAAAATCATTAAATTTTCAACACAGTATTTTCAATTCCTTTAATTATATTCATCCATTTACAGAGTAGAGATGTACGTTGTAAATAAATATTGTTTCTTTTAATTTGTTTTTGTTTTTTTTTTTTTTTCTTTAAATTAAACGGTGCTGGCGGTGGTATTTTTCTTAAACTGGAGGAAAATAATGGAAACATTATATGATTTTCTGTTTAGGCTACATGTACTTTGAATTCAGCCTTGAAATCAGACAAGAGCTCGTCAAAAGGGCAAACCAAACCACCAAGCTTACTTAGGCTAAATGTTAGAATACTCGATTAAGGGGTAGTATAAGCGAGAAACGCGTACATCAATTTAAGTGAGAATTCGCTGCACAAATGAAGTTTTACAAACTCAGTTGAAAACAAGGTGGTTAAGTGCATGAGGAGTAATCTCTCACTCTAATATTTTGTATTGACAAAATGTTTTTCTAAAATGAAATAAAGATTGCTCATCGCTGTAAAATCACTTTTTGACATCACATAATTACAAGTCAGCTACTCTGAAAATTTTTGCGCAATGCAACGCAATGTACTTAGCATTATCTAATGAGATTACGCAAAAGTCTTTTTTGGTCGCCCATTTATTGACCAAAACATGACTAATTATGATCGATTTTTCTATTTTCAAATTTCATTGTCTCAAGAATCTTTGCTTCACTGCATTCGCCTGATATTGATACGCATGTTGTAAAAAAACTGGTCGCGTTCGACACCGTTATACCTGAAATTTCATCAATTTCATCGTTTTTTTTTTCGTTACTTCTTGACCTTCTTCTGTAGAAAATTTTTTGAACTTTCTTCAATTTGGTGAGTACATTGTTACATACTTTTCGAGTTTACTTTTTCCTAATTCCCATAAAAGGGACTAGCGATGGGATCACCGCTGTTACCAATACTGGTGGATATATTCATGAATGATATGGAAAACGAGATATTGAAAGGAAAAAGTTCAGAAACTCTATCATATACTGGGCTAGATAAATAAATGATATCTAAATTGTGTGGACAAGCACCAGTAGACAGGTGAACCAATTCCTTCCGGAAATGTATACAATGAATGAGAGCATCAAATTCACAGTGGAAAAAAGCAATGAGACCATCGAATATTTGGATCTGACACTCACGCTGGAGAACAACGGGATACAATACAAAATCTACAGAAAGCCAACGCACACGAACATCCTAAACGACTCCTACCACCCCAGGAACAAGTAAGCAGCAATTTAGAACTACTGCTATCGAGCAATCTCTTTCTTGAAGAACAATGAAAAGAATAGGGAAGAAATCGAGATAGTAAAGCAGATTGCAGCAGCCAACCGCCATTCTAGAGATGTGGCTGGGAGAGTTTTTGGGAAAATGAAAGCAAGGAAGGGAACCCAGGACAGTAAAGCGAGAAAATACTCCGGGTCAGTTTCATACATAGGAAAGTACACAAACAAAGTGATCAAAGCATTCAGCTGTTATGATGTAAACGTGAGCATCCATAACAAGCCACCCACGGTGACGAGAATAAGCAATGATCCGATCGAGGAAAAGGACAAGGGCGGTTTGAGCAGAGTGTATAAGATCAGTTGCGAACAGTGCAAAGCCATCTACATTTGCAAGACTGCTGGAGGAAACTTTGTCATCAAGAGAAAGGAGTACAAAACATCAAGCAAAAAGAAGATGACAAGTCTCTGTTTGGAAAACACTGCAATGTAGATATTTGAAGTCATACATGTCGAAAATTGCATGAAGAGAAGGAAACTCTGGAAACAAATGAAGATTACAAAGGCAAGAAGGAGAAAAGCTAGCCTTTTGAACAACGTAATCAGAATTGACAGCAAACGGTTATTCAGCCTGGTGATTGAAGGAAACAGAAAGAACAGAACCGACCAATAGGATGACAGCAAACTTGACACCCAATAGAAACGGTAGGATTGTAAAGTCAAGATCTCTTTGTTAAAAGTGATTGAAGTTACAAAAAGGGATTTCCTGGTATGCTATAGTGAGTGATTTCAAAATCGATGTTGGGTTCACTCCATCAGCTGTAATAAAAGAGCACAGGCTATAGCAACAATTTCGAGTGTCGAAAAATGTACCATTATCATTCGATCATGGTCCTAATTTTCGACTTCGACCTCATATCGAGATCGAAGTATCGAAACGTCACAACAAAGCCGCCAAAACTTCTATATTCAAATTTACTCCTGGCCACTAAATTTAATATTCTAAATCTTAGGCCCTTTTTTTGACCACATTTCACCAAGATAAATATCGTTCAGTTTTCAAAAGCAGAATGAATTGAACTTAATTAGCTTGAAAAACT
Source organism: Aspidiotus rigidus (assembly GCA_035079385.1). Lineage (NCBI taxonomy): Eukaryota > Metazoa > Arthropoda > Insecta > Hemiptera > Diaspididae > Aspidiotus > Aspidiotus rigidus. Next base: position 1,204,932 of record JAVHKY010000009.1, on the reverse strand, counting down.
GTTCTTACTGAGGCATTTTCAGTCTTTGCTGCAGCATAAAATATCGTTCTCGCAATATTCTATTCCAGACAGCAAGTTTTGCAATACTTTTATAACCCTTCTCACCTTGTATTGCATTGCCGATTGTATGCTGCGCTCCATGACGCGATGCGGTATTACACGGCTACAACAAATGAATAAGGCGTGTATATAAATTAAAATTTAATACCGTAACAAAAATGTATCTTTACAATAAACGCCCATTAAATTTTACAAACAATGCATTATCTACATAACTATCGTAATTTAGAGACGATATGACGCTTACTTCTATAGACAACAGTCAAATAGTTCATATTAATGAATATTGCAGGCACTGGATACAATGAATACAGTTCGTCTCCAGTTGACTCGTCAAGAAAAAAGAAAGTAATACAGAGAGAGAGAGAGAGAGAGAGAGAGAGAGAGAGAGAGAGAGAGAGAGAGAGAGAGAGAGAGAGAGAGAGAGAGAGAGAGAGAGAGAGAGAGAGAGAGAGAGAGAGAGAGAGAGAGAGAGAGAGAGAGAGAGAGAGAGAGAGAGAGAGAGAGAGAGAGAGAAAAAATTTTATAGAAGTAGTGAAGAAAGATAATAAAAAATATAAAAAATTTACAGGAAACGGGAAAAATAACTAAAGGTACATAAATACAAATTAAATTCAAGTCATTGAAAAAGAAAGTGTTATCCGTACGTACAGTGTTATATTTGTATATGATACAATTTTATTTGCAAGGTAGTAATGTTGTAACAAATATTGTACAACGGCCTAAAATGTCTTACACCTGGTGTTACAAGAGTCGGACGAGAATATTAAAACAGTAATACAATCTTTACCCAATAAAATTTCTTTAAAATATCGCAAAAAAAAAAAAAAAAAAAAAAAAAAAAAACGACAAAAACATGAAATCAATAAATAAAGTAAAATAAAATAAAGTAAAAGAGAATAAAATAAAATGCAGTAACATAGAATAGAATAAAATGAAATAAAATAGAGTAAAATAGAATGAAGACGAGTGAACAAACACCGATGTAGAATCAAGACGAGTTACTCGGTACTTTCGTGAGTACCAGTGTACTTTTTACAAGACATACTCAGCTGTTTTCGTCTCCTGGGGCGGATACAATCTGATTTCATCGTCAAAGGCCGATTAATCTGTAAATTAGTAATTCAAAGTTGATAACAATTTAAATGCTTGATAAATATTGATACGTAATATATTCAATTTTGGACGGAAGTCAAGATTCCCTTAAAATAAAGTAAGTATATAAATAGCTTTACCCCTTTCAGTTTGAAATAGAGGCCGCACGGATTGCACACTGGATCCCCATTCATATTACGTCTCCAAAGAGTTGTTTCTGTTGCACCGCAATTCGCACAAGCCGTTGAACCTAATTTCCTGGACTCCTAGAAAACATTAGAACTCATCAAGTCATCACACCATTCATTTTCATAGAAGAACGTTTATACAGAGTAGGGTAGCGGGTACGTATACACTCTAAGTCAACCTCATACAATTTGCCGACTACAACTGTCAATAATAAAAAAGAAATTGATAAGCAAGAAATGACTGACTGGCCCAGCAGTGTGTTTCCTTTGAATACCGGTGCCGTAAAAATATTATGATTTGACGAACGTGCAGGGATGGGATTCTGCAAAAAGTCAGCCAAAACACCAATAATGAGAACCCATTTTTCCTAATCATAGACACTGCACGTTCGTCAGACATTAATTGTACAACAGAACGCTCCTGCTTTATCATTTTTAATCCGCTAACCACGCAACAGATAACGTGTGCGACATGACGAAAAGACGTTCCATCGAGATGTGGAGATAAGATAATACAGTAAAGAGAGACGAAAAAGAGAGAAAGAGAGAAAACCGGGAGTCGTAAGATTCATGATAGGCATGCAATCACCGTTTTGAATTGACCTGACCATTCTGCCGCACATGATCCTAGTTTTTCGACGGCGAAAATTTCTGTCCTCCTTTCTTTTGGTGTGTCTTTTAGATAAGGAAATTGGTACTCACTCGACGCAAGCCGTAAGAGTCGAATATCGAAACAGTGCCATCGCTATTTTGGATAACTTTTGTAGTCGGATCATTGCAGCTAACAAAGGTGGTACTCAGTATTTTATTCTGCTTGAAAAATATTCTACCTAAAAAATATAAAATGTTGGCATGTAGATGAATCGCGTAGGCAACTTTTCAAACAATAAAGTGGGGCACCACGAGTGTGTGCCCTTATACTGAATGCTCAATTCGAGTAAAATATGAGGAATCCAAGAAGGAAACGACGGTTTGTCATTAATGGAAATCGCGACAAGGCGAGCCTACGATGCAATCAATTACGAGTACAACCAATACACCAAAGTAACCTCATGCTTTAACGCGGAAGACAAATATTCCCTTCCCGCCATCAGTGGCGCAGCGTCGCGTCGGTGGCTATCAATGTAACAAATTTATCAGTATAACCGCAATCACCTGATTCAATTCAACTCACATAACATACATTTGAAAACGGAACGAATAAGTTTTCAAAGCTCAGCGACAGATAGAACAGAAGAAAGACGGGGGGGGGGAGAGGAAAAAAAGGGCAAAAGAGCGTCTCTTCTCGTGCGTAGATTACTCGTGAATATAAAAATTTACACATAAACATCACTTTACCATAATATTATACAGAAATCATTTTTCGAGAATTATACAACAAGATAAAAGAGTACGTAATTATTTACGGCCAGTCTGAACGCGAAAATATGATTTCGTTGTATTTTCCTCCACCACATCCCACTATTGTCTAAGAGATTCAAAGAAACTCCAAGAAAATTATTTGAAATGACAGTAGTGCAAGGTTTCATCAAAAAGAAAAACGTGCATTCGTTGATTACCCACCACCAATCCTATCATGTATCATGCTATTTTAATCATGGATAAATGGAAAAAAAGAAAAAAGTAGATTGCAGAATGGCAGGCTAAAAATTAGGACGTAACACTAGCGTACACTCCTCTGGATTTCAGAATACACAGTTCTCCAACGATCGCTGATGATAGAACAAAAAAATAAAGACAGGCAGGACAAATGAAAACAAAACTGTAGTATGATGTGGTTATTTCTCGAGTATGTTGTTGACTCGTTATATCATATTATTATGCGGTTATCAATATAGTAAAATATAAACATCTATTATTCAAATAAGAAATTAGGCGCATGGATTGAAGAAAAAAAAAAAAAAAAAGACTCGTATCTGGATTTGTAATGTTGGTTAATATGTAATTAATACACCCTCAGCCACACGGAAAAATGACAGATACAAATCCGAATTGAATTAAATCACGGTACACGGGGATTGAATAGTTAGAAAGTTCTTTGTACTTGATACCTTTTAAAGTGAAGATACAACGATGATAAATCCTCTTGAAAAGTTGTAAAATCACGTTAAATTACGACATAAATGAGCACGAGGTAGAATAATAATACGTTCATGTAAGTATGAAGAGGGTCGGCTTTTTTACTGAAGGTAGATCTAATCTATAATTCTTTATTCTGGTCAAAGTAGCTCATCTCGTCATAGGATGGTCAGGAGTGTAGATGAAATGATTAATCTTTATTAAATACTGGGAAAACCACATTGAATCGAATGTTCAATGAACCAAATGACCAATCAACTGAAAATTCAAAAGACAGAAGGTTCAATGGAAATCAACGCATTGAAAATAAATGGACCGAGAGTTCAACATGTAGAATGAGCAATCGATCGAAAGTGCAAAGGATCGAGAAAGACAATCGTCAAAATGACCAATCGACCGAAAAATAACTCACTGAAAAAAAAATGAATCGAAAGTGCAATGGAAAAAATGTTGAATCGACCAAATGTTCAATCGCTTGAAAGTTGTCATGGTCGAATGGTTAGAGTATGTTAATTAACTTAGAAGTAAGGCACTCGATTTTAAAACCATTGAGTTCGATCCTCGCAATCAATTTTTCTTTCACTTTCTTATACTCTTCTGATTATTCTAATTGTTTTCTTCAAAAAATTGCACGGAATTCTTGAATACTTAATTTATAAAATAGGGTTTGGTCAAGTGGAGCAATGTATTATTGTTTTTTCAAAATACCACTGAAGTATAGAAGAATAAATAAAATCACTAGAATCGTAAAATATAATGAGCGCGACCGCTTTTAGAATTTTAAACTCCCACTTTTGATCCGTCAGTTCACTTCTACAATCCGCAGTTCAGATCGCTCAAAATACACCACCTCTCAGGGCACGAACCGATCTGCGCCGTTATTAAAGCTAAACACTCACTTAAAATGAATTTATTCAAAAGAATAAGAACTTAGACGTAAAAGAAAAAAAAAATACGAGTAAAGTGAGAGATTTTCATGTAGTGAGGGTTGCAGGATTAGTGACAATCGCTCGCTGTTTACTTTAGAGTAGCGAACATGGACCGCTTCTGTTTTTTCAATCAATGTTTTTTGGTTCGAGAAGAATTCTTGGAATGAAATCTATTGAGGAAATAGAGACCCTACGTAATGGTTTCAAATAGCGTAGTCTGAAGGAAACAGCTTTCTTATTTTTTAAATTTTTCATTCTGGGATTTTTACACAATTTCACAACTTCTGTATATTCCTTTCGAAAGCGCAAAGAATTGTAGTTCTTCTTTTACTTTCTGGACTGAGGTCGATTTTACATGAGAAATATTACGAAGTAACTTTCACCTTTTGATAGTTGAGTCAAAAAGAGTGATTTTCAATTCATAAAATGTTTTTGAAGTCCCAAAAACCGCAAAAACTTGGAATGTGTTACTCTTACAACTACGAGTTTATGAAATTATATCATCCAAATTTTACACTAATGGGCATCCGAACTCCTTGTAAAGTTGAGGAAGTTTTCAATATGCAAAAAAGGGACTCCCC